>BSBM01000422.1:13010000-13110000 GCA_027924585.1 Larix kaempferi
ATGATGATGATGATGATGATGATTGATCATTGATAATCATCATCATCATCATATGATGATGATGATGATGGAGATAACGTTGATGATGATTATGATGATGATTGGTGATTGATCATGATCATGATCATCATATCATCATCATCATCATCATCATATTCATCACCAACATCTTCATCAATCTCATCGTCATATTCATCATCATATTCATCATCATCCTCCTCCTCCTCCTCCTCCTCCTCATCATCATCCTCATCATCCTCATCATCATCATCATCATCATCATGTCCATCTTCCTCATCATCATCATCATCATCATCATCATCATCATTGTGGTCGTCATCCCCATAATATTCATCGTCTTCATCATCATCATCATCATCTTCACCATAATAATCATGATCATGATCATCATCGTCATCATCATCATCATCATCATCATCTTCATCATCTTCATCATGATATTCATCATCAACATCATCGTCATCACTCTCTCTTCCCTGGTTTTACACCTCTCTCTCTCTCTCTCTCTCTCTCTCTCTTTGTAAACCCCCTCTCTCTCTCCCTAACCTCTCCCCCATTGTTGTTCGGGAAATTCACCCTATAGCGAGGAAAGATACACTATCAACTTCTGGGGTGACAGGTAAACATATTAATCGTATTACATAAGCATCTATAAAGGGAAAGAGATCAAAGATCTTGAAGACATACCTTATTAACGACGTTTGATCCTAGGCTTTGCTTGATCTTGCGCTCAATATTCAACTTGATCTTTCGCTCAATAGACCTGCAACACAAAGATACCTTCCTCAGCGTATCTTGACTGATATAACAATGATGAAATTGAAATACAATTTAAACATCAAGAACAATCAAGCATTTATCCAAACAAACACACATTCCATTAGGCATTTGATTGGGACAGGAAGGATGTTTCAACCTTTATTGTCAAAAGAAAATAATTAGTACAAATTATACCTGATCATGCAGCATGCTAGTGCAACCGAACTCTGGGCTCCTGCTCTTCTCTAAATTTGGAATTCTTCCAGCATAACAACCCTTCATGCAAGTTTCTTATCTTGTGAATTAGAGTCTCCATATTTCTCTAACCCCTCTCCTCAATCCTCCTTGTATTTATAGGACAAGGTAGGAAGTTTAGATCGACAAGTGGTTGAATGGGAAGTTGGGGAAGTTGCAGAACCAACTACAACTAATCCCAATTCGTCAAATTAATATATTTTTTATCATATTTAAAGATGTGCGCGAGTTTTTCATAGTGGAGTAGCGCACAATATGCAACTTCAGTGCTTAACAACTAGCGTTTGAAGACTTTCGGAGGGTGTGTGCTAGTTTGCTGAAGTGGAGTGGCGCATACTAGGAGATGTGCTCTACTATTGAGCCTGTGGAGTAGGGCATGAGCGCTAGTATGCTGAAGTAGAGTTGTGGACAGGTTAAAACATGAGGTTTTTCAAGGTTTTGTCAGCTTGCAGAAGGGTAAGTCAGGTCAAAGTATCATCTAAGGTCATCATGCTCTTCAATCCAAGTTGTCCTTTTGTGTGGTCGAGAGCTAAAGGTGACCATGGATGGAGAAGTGCAGATTTGACCTATAACAGATGCCCCCTAATGTGTGAGGTCAGAGGGAAACGATGGCCGAAATACATTATAATTCCAAATCAGAGGAGGAGCAATAAACTGCAGAACCAAGTCACAAAAGCACCTGAAACACAGATCAAGGTTGGCGAGCAATTAAAATCTTGACATCATATAGATGTATAGTGTGATACAACATGATCTCCGATACATAACTAGGAGATGTATATATAGCATGGCCACTTGAAATACAAGCATGGATCCATGTCAAACTAAGAGATCATAGCCATAACGAAAAACTAGATCTATGTCTCATGGAGAGCCAAATGCAAGTGAGGCTCAGTCTTGCGCAACTTGGGTGATAACATAATGTGGTGATGTCATCAACATCCCAAATTCTTCATCCAAAACAACCCAAGGTACAAACCCTAACCATGTGAATAAATGAGCTGAAAGTCGAACATGGGGGGTGTCGTTTGATTACCGGTCCTTGATGTATACCATTAACAAATGCGAGGGCTTCGACCGATAATGATAATGGGGCCTAAGGTACCTAGTATGATCCAACAAGTGTGAATAATTGGACTTAGAGTCGAACACTTGAGGAACCTGTCGAATAATAGACATTGATGTATTCTCATGATTCAACAGCGAGGAAAATTGTCACTGGTGACTGCAATCTCCAAGGTACTAACCGAAACTCTAAACTTCATTCCTAGAGCAAGATGAGTTGATGTCGATGGGAAGAAGTCCATTGGAAGGGAGGCCTTAAGGCATCCTACATCATCCAACACAAGGGACACTCAACTGGTATGAGCTAATATGGAGTAATACATGTAACAAGACTGACACTAGGATGGCCGACACATGAGGTCAAGGTAAACTACAGAATGGACAACACGGGTTATATCCTTGAACAGTGACCATGACACAAAATGACTTAGGCAATTTTCAACATAATGGGGAAATGATATAAGCCTGTAATGTAGGAGACATTAGTAGACCCTCCATATGGTTGGAAGAATAACCAACCGGGGGAGTAAACAACTCGGAGATCATGTTCACCCTAAGGTCAAACAATTTAGCCCAACTGACATGATAGACTCAAGTAGATGCTGTGTTCAAGGATAGGACTGACTGAACTACCTTTGAAACTGAAGATATGATACATCCTTCTTATCCCTTATTCTTTTTAGATAAAAGAATACCTTTCTTGTTGTTTTAATGAGTCCAAGAAAGAATGAAAACTCAATAAGTCCAACCATGTGAAAATTTTAACGAGCCCATGGGAGGAAGACTCAGGACCTTCTTAATTGTTTACAGAGTTCGAAGAAGAGATATAAGATTACTCTATTGTTACACAGAAATCTTTCACCCTGTGAGCATCAACATTCTTTGGCCTGTAGGATCCATTTCAGTGACTCAGATCCATTTTCATCCTTCAGTGATACCAGTTTATCCTATTTTTGTTCCTACCCGCATGTTGGATCACTATAGCAGGCGTACCCATGAGTTGCATCCCTATAGCCCACGGGTATCAAGTAAAATGGTAAAAACCACTATTTTATTACTTTTTACTCCCAAAAAGCGGTCATTGGGTGACCGTTGGCTCTCCATCTGCCCAAGTAACATCTCGATGAGTCCTTTCACCTAGCTTTGAGAGGACTATATATTGACAACATATGGCTTATGGAAGGGAGGAAGAAGAGAATAGTAAAGGCACTCTAGTGGATTTTTGCCCTATCTTGAGTCTGCACTCATTGATCCTTGTAGTTGTGAACCAGTTATGTTCACCTTCCAAACTCCTCTCTAGTTTGAGTTTGCCATTCATGGAGGATTGAAGTGGTGGAGGCACAAGTGGATTCATCTAGATCTTGGTTCAGATTGGTTGCCGGCAAGAGGTTGTATTACTTTGTACTTATTCTTGTTCATTAATAGAAATACTCATATTCTCATCCATTCATGGTGTGAATGTCATTTATTATACATTGGGTTACATTTGCTTATGATATTATGGACCATTGTTATTGATAATGTTAATGTTATGTATATATCACATGTACTTGTTAGATATTGGTTGTTGAGACTAATTTGCAGATTACAAGTGCTTGGATGTGCGCGGATTGAAAAGCTCCAACGGGGATCTACATCAAACGTTGGATCGAGGTTGGTTACATTTCTCCATTGTTTTAACATTGTCATTTATAATAGCATTGTTTTAAGAATTGAGTAGATTTCTGGTAGTCATTTGTCTGTTGTGGTATTCCCAAGCCATAGTGATTTTTCTCCAATACAGAAATGGCGACCATACTGAGGAAAACATCCATGTTTGGGAAATTTTTTGAGCATTAGTCCATAATTAGAGTTGTTGTTTATCAAAGCTCTGTGTCACTGATTGGTAGTTAGGATACACTGTAGAAAACTTGTTTTTTCTGAGCCTTTGGACTCTCTGTTTGACCATTTGCTTTTCCTCACCCGCGGGCTAGCTTATCTCTGCCCGCGTCTACCCGCCTCTGTTTACTCTACTACTCGCGGGTACCCGCAGGATTTCCTTTGACAGTAGCGTGTAGCTTCGGATTTTGTTGGTTTATGGCTATTGGTTATTATTGGGTGAGTTTGATTGATTCCTGAGTCTTTGTTGACCTCTTTCTTGACTGTTTCATGCCTTGGTTGTGACCAGATATCTTCGTTTCTCTTGGTTGAGCCTTCTTGGTTTTAACCTCTTGGTTTTTTCCTGTTGAGCTCTTCCTTTTGGCTGAGTCTTGCTGTTTAGGATCTGCTGGGTTGTCTTAGTGATCTTCTCGGCACTTCAGTGACTGAATAGTAGGATTTTGCTTGCATTTTTTCATTGCATATATATTGAAAAAATACAAAAATATTCATTTAGTTTTTGCATTTTCCTTTCTGTTTATAAGAGAAAATACAAAAATATTTTATTTCCATGTATTGCATTTTGCATTGAGTGCTTGTTGCCTTCATTTTAGGTTCTACTTTTGCATTGAAAAGATAAAAGTTTTCATATTTATTTCGGAATTGTTGGTTGATTTTTCATATTAGTGACATTGTTTTATTGGATAGATGAGTCTAGGATTGGACGATGTTGCATACTATTGAGTCTACACATCACTATTTTCACGACCATATCCCTTGAGTAATCATAGCCACTAAAATTAACGCTTAATCATAAAATTGATTAGACTTATTTTATTTATAGGGTACACCAGCTAGAATAGGTTTAGAGTCTTGGAATAGATCATTGTGAGTTAACAATCCAAGACTAGTGAACGAAACATTAGGTGTCTAACCAGGGAGTGGAGGAATCCATGGTATAGATCGGTGTTCTCAGGAAAGCTCTACTCAAACTAGAGTTAAGCACGAGGTCACGGGAGGTTGGTTGAGGAGATATCCCTCTGATACCGGCTGAACGTGGAAGATATATCCAGGATTTGTTTGTATCTGGGGGTACCAGAGGTTCGTCCTCTTGTGCTTCGGGCTTAGCTACCCTACCCATATGACGAGTCCCACCTGCGACTGTTCCCCTGAGCGATGGTTATATTGTGGTAGACATAGTTTCCTTACCTAAGTACTGCACAGGGTACTTGCAGTGGTTATGTTGTTTGTGTCCTAATTCAGATAGGGATTGGACAACAGGTGTGTTTGTGCAGTGGACTTGACCTTGTCGACACAGTGAAGCCTGGGTGTCTCTATAACTGATTTTGTTACCTCTGACTATAGTTTGGGAGTCTCAAGCCTCTCCTAAGCGAGACATACCGGCTCTAGTGTCGGGAGCTCATTTAGCCACTCTGTTTGTCTGCTCTTGGCTGTAGATTCTCTAGGTGTGTGCTTTTGATTTACTGTTTTTGATCAATAGTTGGCCTTTAGGAGACACTGTGTCTCTCTCCAGAGAGAACGTGGCGCGGAGCCCTACTCTCTGTCGGTCCCATCGTTTGGATGGCTTAAAGCCATCTTTGGTTACACAACGTATTACTAGAGGACGCCGGAGGGCTCCCTCTGAGTCTTCAGATTCTTACGCGACTTACGTTGAGGATTACATGGCTACACATCCCGATATCGGGCAATACCTTTCTACTCCTTCAGGTAGAGTTGAACATACTTCCGATCCCCAGACTCCTCGTAAGGATTGGGGAGGTGATCCACCTACAAATTAACCTGGTTCTATTTGGCCTAATCCACTTGACTGGGATCCGTTTGATCCTTCGAATCCGGATAATTATCTTTACGGGATGCCCAACTTACCTGAGCAGGAAGAATAGGACGAGCCTTTCGTTCCTTCATTTCCACATGATTCTAGATAGAGGAGGCCTGAGACTCATGATGATTCCAGCCCTATGGTCAACCTCACTGCACTCCCTTTTGGTATGCCTAGTCACAATACTATCGAACCTTCCACTATGGTTGGTACCCATGGAGGCAACCCTTACTACAACACAGTCGGTGCTGGCCACCAGTATCACCCACCACCCCAATATGGTGCTCAAAACACACATATACCTGCTTACTCTCAAAAGGATTCAGGCAGGGGGAGGTTACCCATCTTATGGCCATGGGAAAGCTTATGGGCCATCAGGTCCTCAGTATCAGCAGGTTAACCCTCATGGTCAATCTTTTGGTCCATCATATAACACAGTTCCATTCAACCAACCTTTTATGGGATCTTATAATCAAGCTTTCGAGCCGCAACTCCCATTCCTTGCACGCTTGAACCTCCCGAATCTTTCGAATCTCATGAATGATCCGGTGTGTCACGACCCTACTTGGCCCTCGGTCCCTACCAAGATCCCTTCAGACATTCCAAATTTTGAGGGGAAAGGTGGTGAGGACCTGGGAGATCATGTCACGACGTTTCACCTTTGGTGCTCCTCCAACTCTTTGAATCATGATTCCATTCGATTACAACTATTTCAACGCACCCTCACGGGGGCAGCCGTGAAGTGGTATGTGGAGTTGCCCGGAAACACCTATAGGGGTTTCAACGAGATCGCTTTGGTTTTATTAGACCATTTCCAGTTGCCAGTTCGTTATGATACTGGTACTGAGTTGTTGTCCACCTTCTGTCAGATTAAGGCCACACATATTTCTAACCACGTTCAAGATTGGCGTCGGCAAAAGAGATTAATGAAAGCCAACATTCCTCCAGAGTTCCTGTTGGAATGGTTCCTCAAGTATTTACTTTCATATATTGCTAAGGATCTTTCGATGTCCAGCATTATGACTGAGGAACAAGCTATCTTGAAAGTCCAGCAGTTAGATTTACTTTATTCTCAGTCTGGAATTTTGTATGACATTATTTCTGACACACCGAGAACAAGACATGAGCCCACGTCAGTTCCTGGACCACATGCCGATGGCCTCGTGGGGTCCGCATGCACTCACCCTGTAGACTTGGTAGCTAATCAAATGAAAAATTTGTCACTAAACCAGTCTACTCCCGGACAGGTTCACACCTTGTCCACTTCCACTCCGTCGTCTGATGTACACAATGTGCAATCAATGAAACCGTCAGGTAACCAACAACTTGGTGGTAAGAAAAAGGGGAGAAATAATCGTAGGGGTGGAAACAATGGAAGTAACAATAATAGAAATCGTAATACTCCTCGTAAAGAGAATGCCAACCCTCCTCGGGAAGGTAGTAATGCTGGAGAGGATCATAAACCTATGCGTAGGGTGAAATTCCCTTACAAGATTTGTGGGGAGGATCGTCTTACTCACTTATGTCCTCGTATTGAAGAAGCATCGAAGCATTTGGCACAGAGCCCAGCTATGTTGAAGGATCCCCTTCCTCATCATCAAAATATGGCTTCGCATGCTCCCACCACTGGTTATGGTACTAATGAAATGACAATGTCTTCTTCCAATACTAGTGGTTATGGATGCGTGAATATGGTTCAGTCGAAGGTTTGTGTTGCTACTCGTCAACGTGATTATGGTGCACCACAACCGAATTTGGGGAATGAGCCTCCCCCTCCTCGTGATAATTCCTTGCATATCGAGAAGCCTTCTATTATGCCATGGATACTGAAAGGTGTTCTCAAGTGCTCCAAGCATAATCCTAATGCTCGAGCCGCCCAGAACTACTCCATTGTAGAAGATTTGGGCCAAACTCCGTGTGCCATGTCAGCTCTTGAAGTTTTGCAAGCCTGTCCTTCTAAGAAGCATGCCCTTTTGAGTGCGTTAGGAGTTCAGGATGGGGGAAGTCCTAGTGTTATCAAGTTCGACACTACTAATGTCCAACCTCTCTTGCCTTACCACATGGATTTTCAAATCCAGGTGGTTTTCCTTAAGAGCTTCGTCAAACATACTATGGTTGATGAAGGTGCTTCCACGTCGGTAATGTCATTGACTTGTTGGAAAGTTGTTGGCTCTCCTCCCCTACTCGCGTCTAGAACTACACTCACTGCATTCGACGGTAGATCTTTTACGCCGCATGGAATTATCCCTTCCCTTGTTGTCTCCTTGGGAGGTAAGTCCGTGCCTATTGAAGTTGAAGTGGTTGATGCGCCCATCGACTACAACCTTTTACTAGGTCGGAACTGGATGTACGCTATTAAGGCTGTCGCGTCTACTGTATTTCGAGTTATTTGCTTTCCCCATGAAAGCAATATTGTGACGATCAATTAGCTAGATTATGTTGGCACTCCTTCCACAACATCTACGGGATCAGTAGTCCCGCAAGTTTCTGATTCTCAGTCGGCAACTGGGAACATAGGTATTGGAATGTACCCCTCATTGATGGGAAATTTTAACCATTCTGCACCTGTGAGTTTTATTGGAACCATTTCCGACAGTGTGCCTCCTCCGAATAGTATTGCATTTTGGACTTCCTATTGTGGTGATCCATGGATTTTTCCATCCGCGGATTCTATGTCTAGAGACATTACGCACGTTGGGATTTTTATGCCCTTATCTGTAGCAGATCTCACTTATAATCACATCCAACAAACCACTATAGATTCGGATCTCTCTTCTCTCCAAGCAGTTGAAGAAGATCCCATTATGCTGCTAGTTTGGGAAGCCAACTCATCTTGCTCTCACAATTGCCTCGATGATACTTTGCCATTTAATGAAGCTATCCTCGATGCCATGTGTGGTAGTGAGAGGACTTGGGAAGATATGCACCATCGATCTTATTTCCTTCCCAACCTTGAGCTCATTGAGTAGGAGGAGTTTAGGATGACTTTAACTAAGATGGTTTGTCACCCTGTGGCTCTTTTGCAGTCACATGATGTTTTCTTCGAGGGAAATATGGCCAATATTTCTCCAACCACTTCGATCAACATCTCCCGCACTCCCGAAAATATTGAGAATGTTTACGTCGGTGACGATTGCACTCCTGAGGAGATTGCTATTTACACTGATTTGTTTACTGAACTACGGGAAGCTTTCTCCTGGTCATATGAGGATATTCCAGGAATAGACCCCCGCATTGTTGAACACGAGATTAAAACGTATCCTGATGCTAAACCGATTCGACAACGCTTACGTGCTGTGAAACCTAGGAAGGAAACTGTTATTAAGGCAGAGGTGGAGAAACTGCTCAAAGCTGGTTTCATCTACCCCGTTCCTCTTACTGAACGGGTGTCAAACCCCGTTCCTGCTGATAAGAAGCAGGGAACGATCTGTGTGTGCATTGATTTCAAATATTTGAACCGTACATGTCCGAAATACAACTTCCCCATGCCATTCATTGATCAAATATTGGATGCTTGCGCGGGAAGTGAGATTTTTTCATTCATGGACGGATTCTCGGGTTATAATCAGATTCAAATCAAACCCGCGGACCAACATAAAATGGAATTTATTTGTCCATGGGGAACTTTTGCGTACCAGAAAATGCCCTTTGGCCTCAAGAACGCCGGAGCTACTTTTTAGCGAGCCATGACCTATGCCTTTCACGATCTTAAGAAGATTATGGAAGTTTTCTTGGATGATCTTGCTGGCCATTCTCGCAAGAGAGTGGACCACCCCAAGCACCTCCGTATGATTCTCGAACGATGTATCCACTACAAAATTTGATTGAATCCGAACAAATGCATCTTCGCTGTTAGGACTAGTCGCCTTCTAGGATTCATAGTTTCGAAGGAGGGTATTAGAGTCGATCCTCTCAAAGTTGAGGCGATACTTCAGTTTCCTCCTCCACGTAATCTGTTTCAACTTCAGAGCCTCCAAGGGAGAGCTACTTTTCTGCGTCGGTTTATAGTTAACTATGCCAGTATTACTAAAGGTTTCGTATGCCTATTGAAGAAAGAAACAAATTTTATCTGGGATGAGCGAGCCCAGTAGTATTTCGACACCCTTAAGAAAGCTTTGGTATCGGCCCCCGTGCTTAGTCCGCTGGAATTTACACGAGATTTCATTCTTTATGTGGCCACGTCTCAAGAGACTATTGGCATGGTATTGGTTCAGGTAGATGATGCGCTCGTCGAGCATGTTATCTATTATCTTAGTCGAAATTTGGTAAACGCTGAACTTAGGTACACCCACGTAGAAAAGCTGGCACTTGCGACTGTTCATGCAGTCCAGCGGTTACGGCATTACATTTTGCTTCGAACAACCACTGTTGTAGCTCATATCAATCTGTTTCAGTTCATGCTATCACGACGCCTTATCGAGGGTAAGTATAATAAATGGATTGTGATCCTTCAGGAATTTGATCTCGAATTTGCTTCTACAAAATCGGTGAAATCATTGGTGTTCGCTGAGCTTATGTCGGGCCTTCCACGGCTTGATGAGGATGTCATTCATGAAGATTCCTTTGTGGATGAACACTTATTTCTTCTCTCGACTGAAAAGTATTGTGTACGAGACCCTACATTACTACAGATATTACTTAAGGTACGACTCTTGGAGAGACATTTTGTTTCCATTACATATATTCACATTCCGAGAAGTCATAATTATATATCTGATGCATACGCTAACTATGTATTAGATTGGCATTTGCCACATTCATCATGAAGCACATAAATACAAAGACATTCATACATTTGTACCATACACACATATAGTAGAACCGAGAACCAAAGTTGTATATATATATATAAATATGTCCAAAAACGGTAGTGTCATACAAGACTGGAGCCTGTAGCCCTAAAAAATATACATATCGATACAAAAAATTATGAGACCCTGGGATATCTACTCCCTCCGAGGAGGTCTATCTATCGACTCGACATGATGTGTCTCATAATAGTACTGTACTGCGTTGGCCATCCGCTGCAGTAGCCACACCCACTCACCAGGAACACCCACTACTTGGCGCTGCATAGCCTCAGGTAGTCGGGCTACCTCTATCAGTGGTACTCGGGAAACCATCCGTGATATGTTGCGCCACAACATCTGTACTGTGTGCCCTGTTGCAGCATCTGCTGCCACCTCATCTCTACCCCAACAACCATGTCTCAAGAAGCCCTCGGGTCTCACTGGGCCTTTGTCTGCGAGCAAACAATCACCCATTAGCACATGACATTACCACCAAAAATATTTTTTGCATTTTAACTATAATCAAAAAATCCATAAAAATTTTAAAAACACAAAACCAAAAAGAGTACTCACTGATATCTCCGAAGGCTGCACCTGGTGGGAGCGACATGTCACAATCTTGTCTGAAGTCTATCCCCGCATAGGGGTAGTCCTCTATAGCAATCACTTGCCGGTTCCACCAACAAAAGAACTCCTCAGTATATGGTGACGCCAGATGGCCACCACCCTATCGTGTCAGTATCTTAGCCCACCGGGTCAGGGTTGGATCTCAGAGACTGTGAGGAGGGACATCCACCCTCGGGCTAAGTCCCAAAACCCTATCAAAGAAGAAACTGCAGAGGATGATACCATACCCAAAGTTTTTGGCCTTCCACTCTTTTCATTCCGTCAGTTGTGTCTTCATAGACACCAACAGAGTAGTACACCAGTCAAATATAGTAGGTTGCAAGCATTGTGATGCATAGAACATCACCGGTCTGGATGCCTGATGTAGTGCTTTGGATCCCGTGATTCGCACCAGAGTTGCCACTATGATCTTTTTGCTCAAGTCCACTATGAGATTGACTGGCACTTGACTTCCCACTGGTCGTGTGTTGGCGGGACAATACTGCGCTATGTAGTCTTGCACTGTAATCCCACCACCCACAGTCCGTGACTGAAGACTAGCCACTTCCCCTCTATGGGACAAACCGGTAATGAAATAGATATCCTCTACTTCCAATCTCATTGTTTTCCCGTTGAGGATGAAGTGTTGAGCATCCACATCCCAGTAGTTTATCAAATAACGGAGTAGTAGATTTTGGGCCCTTAAGCCCCCGAGACTCCAGTATTTATATAAGCCACATGCTTGCAATGCTTGTTGTGCTTGCAAATCGTTGCGTACGGCCTCATCTACATTGTCATGCTCTCTCTCTCTCCACTCTAGAACCATCCTAGAGTGCAAAGCAAGATATTTTTAGTTAATTTCATGCTTAAAAACTTCTTCACATCCATACCCGCAAGCTATATTGTAGACAGGTGCGGGTAGACACGGGAAGTCCATTTTTTGACTACGCGTTTGATGCCCTACCCGCGACCCGCATACTTACATCCTGTGGGTAGCGCCGAATCCATTTAGGTCTTGGCCAAACAAAATATCCCACTGACCAAAATTGAAATAAAAGCACTTAAATGAAAGGTATGGCAGTGACCACTAACCTGCTCCAGACGAATCGCTGAACGGTTGCTCGTAGCTCCCACGATCGACACTTGAAGTTTCAAGTGCAAACTTACCACTCAACTCCAAAATGGTGAATAGTGCAAATGAATTGAAAATTATTAAATTTTATTACTATTTATAATTTTCTAGACCCACTTTTCTATAGTTTTGCCCATTTTGGGTTGTTATGAACTATTATCGTGTCATGGAGTAATGTCTTTTCAACATATTTACTCGGCGAGAGTTGTTCTGATCCATTTCACACCTCTGGCAGGTATATTTCACACCTGGCATATAGGTTAGATGCCATTTCCGTATGCATTATGCATTTGACCTGTTGACCATTTTCATAAACCCTAGGTGCGACCCCGCTTCGTGACTGACACGAAACCTTCACACTGTTATAAAAGTGAAGTCATGTGGCGGTAGGGCTTCCCCAAACATGGGTACCCTAGTTAGAACCCCTTATGCATTTTGGTGCCCATGCCATTGTTTGTCCTCAGGATTGGGAGTCCTTTGTAGTCACGCCATGACATTGCGATAAAGACTCATACTCTACTTTGTCTTATGCTGGCCATCTCCCTTAAGGAATCCCCTCACTTATATCATGTTGTGATTGCATTACATCATCCTGCTTGCCGGTTGAGCCTTGTGCCGGCTCCCGCTTACTCAATTGTTAGCCTGGTGCCTGAGCACTTTCCCTATCGAGCCCTGCAAAGCTTATATATTTTCCCTTCACAATTTGATGATCCTTTGACCCTGAGGGAACACACCCCCGAGTGTCCACATCCTGCACGCACTTCCTTGCATTGAGCATAGGTATGTTCCACTGCTTGGGACTAGTCTACTAGCTATTTGACACTCGTTCCCTCACTTATTGTACTATAAGCAATTTTATTCTTTTTCAAGCTATTCCCAAATAGGAAAAAGACAAAAAAATCAAATATTCCAAAAAGACGGACGGGATTATGGTCATTATTTATTGTTGGCAGCTGTTGTGTCGCCTTTGAACAGAGCATTCATTCCACTCCGTACATTATGAGTTGGGATTATAGTTGGGCCTTAGGAGCTATACTTGTTTCTCAGTTTTCTCCACCGATTGGTTAAGCTTCCAGTCATTATGGAGCCCTCTGTAATGCCTCCTGCATTGCATAGTTTATGTCAAGTCTATGCTGTGTGAGTCTATCCATCTACTCATGCTCTTGTTCAAAGGAAGTCTTGAAGCCAGTGTTAGCCACTCCTCAGATATCTTGACTATTGCATGTCGGCTATCCTTATTGATTCAGTTTGTTTCACCTGAGATCTTCCAAATCTTTCAGCATTGCTAGTACCTCATGCTGGTTGATGGGGGATGCCTTAATTCCCTCCTTCTAGTGAGTCTCGTTCCGTTGACTTCAACTCATTTATTCCGAGACTTAAGGCTTAGAGTTCGGTTGAGTACCTTGAGGCTTGCAGTCATTAGTGGTAGGTTCTCTCGCCATCGACAGTTTTGGGAATACATCAATGTCCCCTGATCGATGGATTCATCCTAGTGTTCGACTTGAACCCATTTATTCACACTCTGATGATTGTGCTCTATGCCTTGATGCCCATTTTCATTATCGGTGGGTCATCTCGCATCTGTTAATGGTATACATCAATGACCGGTAATCATACGATGTCTCATCAGGTTCGACCCCAACTCCTTTATTCACTTGATGGGACTTGCACTGTCGAAGACTTGTGTAGAAGACCCCAGGCGATTGTGGCATTCAGTATGCTACATATGACTTTGACTTTACATCTGAGATATCACCTCTTAGATTTCATCAGTTTGTACCTCCAGTTTGCACCAGTTGTCTTCTTTTCAGCAGAAGACCATATCTTACTGTCGAGGGATCATCGATATGATCACTTATGACATGTATCTACTTACGTACTGCCTATTCATGGTCATTGTATCAGATTGTTGTACTATACCGACATGTATTCAGAGATACTATTGTATTATGACGAGTGAGCTGTTCTTTCCACTTGTGTTTCCATCACTCCACTTCTGAGTTTTATAATGTATTTCGGCCATTGTAGCACATTTCAGTCTCTGACCTCACACATTAGGGGGCATTTGTTACACAAAAATCTTTCACCCTGTGACAATAAAAATTCTTTGTCCTGTAGGATCCATTTCAGTGACTGAGATCCATTTTCATCCTTCAGTGATACCAGTTTATCCTATTTTTGTTCCTACCCACATGTTGCATCACTATAGCATGCGTACCCACAAGTTGCATCCCTATAGCCCGCGGGTATCAATTAAAATGGTAAAATCTACTATTTTATTACTTTTTACTCCCAAAAAGCGGTCATTGGATGACCTTTGGCTCTCCATCTGCCCAAGTAACGTCTCGATGAGTCCTTTCACCTACCTTTGAGAGGAATATATATTGACAACATATGGCTTATGGACGAGAGGAAGAAGAGAATAGTAAAGGCACTCTAGTGGATTTTTTCCCTATCTTGAGTCTGCACTCATTGATCCTTGTAGTTGTGAACCAGTTATGTTCACCTTCCAACCTCCTCTCTAGTTTGAGTTTGCCATTCATGGAGGATTGAAGTGGTGGAGGCACAAGTGGATTGATCTAGATGTTGGTTCAGATTGGTTGCCAGCAAGAGGTCGTATCACTTTGTACTTCTTGTTCATTAATAGAAATACTCATATTCTTGTCCATTCATGGTGTGAATGTCATTTATTATACATTGGGTTACGTTTGCTTATGATATTATGGACCATTGTTATTGATAATGTTAATGTTATTTATATATCACATGTACTTGTTAGATATTGGTTGTTGAGACTAATTTGCAGATTACAAGTGCTTGGATGTGCACGGATTGAAAAGCTCCAATGGGGATCTACATCAAACATTGGATCGAGGTTGGTTACATTTCTCCATTGTTTTAACATTGTCATTTATAATAGCATTGTTTTGAGAATTGAGTAGATTTATGGTAGTCATTTGTTTGTTGTGGTATTCCCAAGCCATAGTGAGTTTTCTCCAATACATCTATTTTACTGATCTCTGGATTTTAGTATTGAGCCGAGATCTGTTCTTGCTCGCCAGTGTTTTCGATTTTAAAGAGTCTGAAAATATTAAACAATAACTCCATACACCTACTCGTGGATTTTAATATCGAGCCCAAGTAGGTTAATTCTCGACCGTGTTTTCCTGTTTATAGAGTCTAAAAAGCTTAAACAATCCTCTATTCACCCTCTCGTGGATTTCACATCGAGCCCGAGTAGGTGAGTGCTTGCTTGGTGTTTTCATATTTAGAGAGCCTGAAAACCCTAAAGAATGGCTCCAATAGGTTTTTTTTCGTAAACTTATTGTCCTCCCCCGAAAAAGTAAAAAAAAATGGAAGAAGAACTCTTCTAGCACATACAAGAGTATACCTAGATTATACATTTTCCATAAGTTATCCACCAAGGCCCGGAAAAGGGATAATTCTGTACCTAAGTGGATGAGCCTTCAGTTCCTTTAACGAGCTTGAAGAGGACAAGTTTGCTCGGAGATCTTGTTTAGGTTTCAATAGTCCAAACAAGAGCTTAAAATGACTTAAATGATAGCTTCTAGGGTCATGACTCATGATCTGCCAAAAACTAGGATCTCAACAAACATGTCAGTAATCGCGACAAAAAATCTTTAATGATATGTAATTTTAACCATAAACTACTTGAAATGGTCTATCATCAAGAACTTAAGTCTTCATGGATTGATACTACAAAAATTTAGTGAAAATTTGAGGAATATTGGTTGAAATTGCTTTACTACCACTTGTTGCTATTCAGTGATTAAATAGGACTTTTTATGGAATTTGAAACTATAGGGTTTTTACAAAAGTGGGTAAAAATTAAATTCCAATTCATATATATAATTTCAAATTAAAAACTCAAATATCATTTTGGATTTGTAGGGTAAGATTTGGGAGCAAACCTTTAAATTTCAATCCTTCGTGGTGATCAACTCAAGCAACCACTCGACGTTTCACCTCCACCAAGTAAGTTAAAATCAACCCATTTTGCATTTCAATACTTTATTTGTCAAATTTTATGCTCAAAATCCATTTTAAGGGCATGCTCAAAGCGTTAAGTGCATGTGCGCTACTCTGCAAGAGGAAAAGTAGGGCATACTTGAGGTATACTCTACTATTGTTCATACACAGTAGCACCCATGCGTGACTGTGTGGCTTGTAGAGTAGCACACACCCCTGAATATGGTGAAAAAAATGTCGAGACTCAAAAAATTGACCTTTCTATGGTAGGATGGTGCTTGTTTGGAGGGAGAGAGAACATGAGGAGATGGATAGGGTGGCAACGCAAGACCCGACAACTCTCCATGCACTCTAAAGGTGTGCTTTGTTGAAGTTTTATAGAACCGTAAACATGGGGGCACTCAATCAGCTGCTGCAAAGACTCGTTCAATACTGGGATTTAGATGCCAATTCATTTGATATCCGGGGAGAAACCCTGCACCTTACTGTTGATGACATGTACTTTGTTACCGGTCTCTCTAGGAGGGGAGATGTGGTAAACTTGAAAGGATCTTCACGCAATATGGGTGCCATGTCGGTACAAGAATATATAAATGCATACTGTGTGGCAGGAACTGAGAAATCGGGAAGTCAAATCCTAATTTCTAGTATTGATAGCCTCCGTTTGAAGGTTATTGTAAGTATGTTGAACCGTATGGGGGGAAGTGCCACACAACATTTAGCCTCGAGGCATTCCATGCATATCGATATCAGGTGTTTGCAAGGTCATGTGTACGATTGGTGCACTAGTTTATTAGCAAATATGAAGCTTCAACTCACGAGTTGTAAGTCCGGGAGTATGAAGAACTTTGGATATGACAGCATCCTATGTACCTTCTTCTTCGAGAGGGTACTTGCTCTTAGCTTGGGCATGCCCCTACCTCCAGTAAATCCTCGTGAACCAAGATTGGGTCGTTGGGGTGACATTTTTCTCCGCCAGGGTGGTGGTGAAAGCCACTTTTGTTATCATACTAATGATTTCTGGGGTGGTGGTCGAGACAGGTGCCGACATTCGAGTAGTTTCTGTATGCTGATTTAGACTTTCGTCATGATCCAGAGCTGGTACTTCCTCCAGGTGGTGCTTGGGGAGATATAGGTATGTTTTGTTTTGAGAATTATTTAATTTTTTCAAATTTTCAAGTATATAATTTTTATGATGTATTTTGAAGTACTAAACAAGTGTCACATGTAGATATTGGACCGATTTATCCCGAGGGACATCTTACTATCTTCGTGAGGCCAACAGATGTGGGTGCAACTGATGCTATGTTAGGGACCATAGAGAGGAAAGTGAGTCGGTTGACTCATGATGTTCCTGCATGTCGAATCGAGAGGATGCCTATTGATATGCAGGAAGATGTAGTTGGTGTGCCCTCCGCATGGCTTAGGTTGCTATAGAAAATAGCTAGGTTGGTCATATGTTATCGGGAGGCAATAGATGTCGATGAGGCCCCTCCTTCTCCTTAGGAGATGGATATTTTATGTATATTTTTTAGGCCACCGAGCCCAGTTTTCTATCTTATGACATGACTTGTGGTAGACTTATGATCCAAAACCCATATTATATTTTTTGATACAGTATCAGATATATATACAGTATCGGTTATTTACATGTGTGTGTGTTTAACTTTATGTGTGAAATGCTATTTATAGAAATGTATGATACAAATGCCAATCTAAGACATAATTTGCAAATGAATAAGCTAATGCATTTAAATTTCTTGGAATGTGTTGATATATAATGGAATCAAACCGTCTTTCCAAATCTAACTCACAAAAACTGTCGTAGCAAAACAGGATCTCTAATCTGGTAAACAGCCGTTAACTGAAATACAACTAGTTGTGAATCAAGTCTTACCTCCAAATGCGAAATGCCATGAATAAGAGTATCTCGGAGAATTTCTATAACCACACTGTACTCAGCCACATTGTTCGTAGTGGGACCCAAACAAACCCCCCGGAAGAGAACAGTTTGCCAGCTGGTGAGTAAATGACCCAAGCTGCTGAAGCCAACTGTCGAGTGTGCCGACTGGCGTCATCAGCAAATCCTAAGAAATGTTCAGTCGACATCTGATACATGAAATGAAGACACACATAAGGTTAACTATCAAGCACAAGCAAAAACTAGCTCTACAAAATATACAACTACGTTACAAGAAAAATCACAAATGCCTAAGCGTAGTACTTCTTCAGGTAGATCCCATTTCTAGGATCAGGCAGCTTATTACCTTCGTAATCGGTTAGCTCGTAAGCACCTTTCTTTAGCACCATAGAAATTATGTAAGGACCGAGCCACATGGACTTGAAATTTCCAGGTCCTAAAGGTTCCTTATCCTGATCCCAAAGTAGAAGAAGGTCTCCTTCAAGAAACACCCTAGGTCTGACAGACTTGTCGTATTGTCCTTTGACTCATTTCTTATGAACTTCATTTTTTGTAAGCGTGTCACGGCGCTGCTCATCTAGATGTTCTAAATGCAACAAATGTTCTACCAGTGTTGAAGTATCTAGTAAGAGTTGGACAGCCAACTTCAACGAAGGAATCTTGCATTCAATCGGAACAACTGCTTCTATCCCATCTATAAGCTGAAAGGGAGAGAACCTGGTAGCAGTCTTTACGTTCGATTGGTAAGCCCAAAGAGCAGGGTATAGCATGATGTGCCATTTATTTCGACTGGCATTAACAATTCTTTGCAGAATTACCTTTAAAGTTTTGTTAACTGCTTCGACTTGTCCATTCACCTGTGGATAATATGAAGATGAATGTTCTTGCCGAAAACCTAACATCGTGTACAAATCGGTCATCATGTTATTCTAAAAATGATTGTCGTGATCAGTCACAATTTCTTTGGGTATGCCGAACCTTGCAATAATCTGATTGAATAAAAAATAAGCGGCAGTTTCTCCATCTGCCTTGACAGTAGGCGTTTCCTCGGCCCACTTGGTGAAGTAGTTGACGGAAACAATGATATAATGATGTCCTCCAGCCGAAACTAGATTGCAAGTCATATAATCAACCCCCCATTTTGTGAAGGGACCTGCTGTAATCACAGGATGAAGAGAAGCTAGATGTGCTCTCATTTTCCTGGTGAAAAACTGACACAGACGGCAGCGTTTCACAGCTTCCACACAATCTTTAAAGATTGTGGGCCAAAAATACCTGGCACGCAGTATTTTCTGGGTTGTTGCCAACCTAGAAGATGACCCCCATAAGCTCCACTGTGAGCATCATTTAATACCGATTATGCTTCTTCTAAAGTCAAACAATGTCGTAAGATGGATTCTATACCACGTCTATACAAAGTATCAGAAATGATGAGATAGTTTTTCGCATGACTTTTCAATTTGCGTTGTTCTTCTCTAGAAAAAGTGGTAGGACACCTCAAAGTCTGGAGATATACTAAAATATCCCCGTACCATGGGTCAGAGGAGGCAATAAGAAAGATATGTTCATCTGGGAATGATGATTCTTCCTCGATATGCTCTAAGTCACTCGGAAACTCTGAGATTAACTCAGCGAACACTAGTGATTTCTTCAACTTCGCCGATTGAAAGACCAAATCAAACTCTTGTATGATTACAATCCATTTATTGTACTTCCCACCGATGATGCGTCGAGTGAGAACATATTGAAAAGGATTGAATTCTGCTATCACAGTAGTTGTTTGTAAAAGGATGTAGTGACAAAGCCTCTGTAACGCATAGACCGCAGCTAGTGCTAACTTCTCAACATGTGAATATTTAATCTTAGGAGCTATCAATGCACGCGAGAGATAGTAAACAACATGCTCTTGGAGAGTGTCGTCCTCCTGAACTAATACTATGCCAATTGTGTAAATGGACGCTGCTAGATATAAAAGAAAATATTTTGCATAATCAGGCAGGCTTAACAAGGGGGCTGAAAGTAGTGCCTTTTTCAAGGCCTCAAACGATGCTTGAGCAGCCTCATCCCACACGAAGCAGGTATCTTGTTTAAGCAGTCTCATAAAACCTTTTGTGATATTAGCATAGTTTATGATAAAGCATTGCAAGAAGTTAGACATGCCTTGCAGACTTTGAAGTTGTCGCAAGGTGCGAGGAGGAGGCAGATTTACAATCACCTCAACTTTTAACGGGTTGACCATTATGCAACGATTGGATACAATAAAACCCAGTAAATGTCCCGATTCCAAGCAGAATACACACTTGTTAGGATTCAATCGAATCGTATACTGTCTGCATCGTTTAAACATGTTGATATATTGTAACTTCAAAGAATATTATATCTGTACTTTATTATTCCGGAGATGTTTCAGTCCTCCATAAAGATCTTATTGTATATCCGGAGATGTTTATTCCTCCGTCGGAATGTGGTAACTTGGGTTATTAGACTTCCCTAGTGGGGGTCGGCCCTGTATGTGTTATGTGGGTCAAAGGGTTGTTAGACCACCCTAGTGGGGTCGGCCCAGTCAGCTATAGTGGGGTTTTTAACCCAGTGGTAAAGTTGGGGCCGACCTAGTTAATATAATGTACAAGTCGGAGATGTGTATAAATAGAGGAGGTATGTTCCTCATTATACACACACTTCCCTCACTTACAATGTAGTGCACTTGTGGAGGAGAGGTCTGCTATGGTGGATGAGGAGAGCATGTCTTTGGTTTGCATATTTGTATATTGCTGGTCATCTATATTGAGGAAGCTTTGCTGGGTTTTCTACCCCATTAGGGTTTCTTAGGATAAATCTGTGTCTCTTGTGTTCATGTTGTGCTTGTTGTTTCTTCAGTGATCATGTATATGCTATCATTGTGAAATGGAATGTAATGCTGCTATAGTTTGTCTTAGCATATTAAATCTTAACATGGTATCAGAGCTAACCTGAAGGAAGGCAATGTATGGCACTTACGACACTTGCTTCACTTGCAACAATTTGAAGGTTTGGGTTTTACATAGCAAAAACCAGTTATCGTGGAACTTTCGCTATATATCCATTTTTGCGAAGGTTCAGGATCGGAAATGTGTACAGGTAGTCGATAACATCCCCAGGTACCTTGTGTACAAAGGACACCCTCAGATTCATTGTACTTCGTGAGTTATTATCCATACAAGTTAGGGTTTCTACCTCTTCCAAATCTCAGTCAAAATCAGGTGACCTTGGAAAAAAGGTCATAACTTGGGCTAGGAAGCTCCAAATTAAATTTCGTAAAAAGTGATAGGTATTACACAGACTGTACTATGCCAAGAAACGTTTTCAGAGGCCGAAGTTGAACCAGTGACACGTGGCACGCTGTACAAGTTTGCTCTCCTGTTTTATCCCATAAACAGGTCACGTTGCGACACTTGGCATAACTCTCTCTCAGAAAATCCAATTGAGGTCAGACCTGTTGGGATGGAAAGATGATAGGTCCGGCTACCACCAAAAAAAATTTCAAACCCTGTGGAGTGAAATGTTCGGAGTTACAGCAGAAACAATTAGGTACATATTTCTGTCAAAACATAATTATTTTTTTAGCACATTCATTCATGGCTTCTGGAATTTAGGGTTTCGGAGAAAGTTAGAATTTTTGGAATCGGAGTCCATGGCTGAATGATACTCAGGAAAATCGAAATTTAGAGACCAAAATTGAGTTTTTTGGTTGGTTAGAAGACCAAGCTTGATCAAACCCCAATTCGGGATCTTGATCAGAAAGATGGAAAATTAGGGCTTCGGCAAAAGTTGGAATTTTTGAAGTCTGTAACCACGGCTGGAAGCTCCTCAGAAACATAAGAGTTTAGAGCCTTGGATCAAACCTTTTGAGTGGGCAGAAGGGTGGGACTTATCAAACCCTAGTTTGGGATCCTGTCCAGAAGATCCAGAAGTTTCAAAGGCAATTTTGAGGGGTCAAATTTTGAAGATTCCAAAATTGAAGTATGCTAGTTTGATCAGCTCAGCCAGACATATCCTTCCATCCATTCGGAAGTGTGAAAGTCAAAGATTGAATTTTTAGGGTTTCTCTATCAAACCCTAATCAAGCTCCAGATCAAGTTTCAGGGGGAGTTGAGGCTAAGGCCTTACATAAGAAGACTACAAGAATTCTCGACAGGTACATCACGAAAGACAAATCAAGTTCCATGACCATGACAACATGAAGACAAAGACTCATCCATAATCCTTGATCACATAGAAGTTCTACTTACTAGGTATGTATGACTTTGTTCTATTATGCTTAACCTATGAGATATGCAGGTTCCAGTACAAGATCTCTAAATCATTGAAGAGAACAAAGAATATATTGATTAGGTATGTTAGACATAACTAAGCAGGTATACTAATCTAGGTATGTTTTCCTATGTCAAGTTAGAATCTTACCTTGTGTTAGGATCCCTTATATAAGTATACTTGGTATGATTGGTTATGCTTATTCACAAAGTTAGTAATCAAGGGTTCATGCATATTATGTCTCTTATATTGATTGATGATTTCACTAACCAGAAGAGTACTACGATCAAACAAGAATATGCATGAGTAAAAGAAGACTTCCTTGAAACCCTGAATACTACTGTTTATTGTCTATGATCATGACTATACATATTCAAGATTATTTAGAATTATAATGTTTTGATAGTATTGAGAATATACTAATGAATGTATGTTTGTGTATGAGATCATGAGGAGCATGCACAGTGGTACAAAATGAATAGAAGTTCAAAAAGACATATAGAAGATCAAGCGGGAGGCAACCACACAAACATAAAAGATAAGTATTTGAGTTGTTATTGCTTGTAATAGGTTGTATGCATATTTGTATTCCTAGAATATATCATGCTGAGTGTAAACATTCATAGAGCATTGAACAGTGTACTACAAACATACATATGATTGGTAAGTTGGACAAACATTCCATTGTTGCTTTTCTAGAATGAAACCTCTTTGCTGACATGCTGAGAGCTGTGCACACTCTCGATAGTATGTTCTGGTAGAGATGGAAGGCATCTAGATAGCCACTATATGCATACAAGATATGGAAAAGTGTTGTGCCAAAGTATTGGTCAAGATAGTTGCATAACTATGTAAATGATATCTGTATGCATAATAGGTTATCATGTCAACATGATTTCATGATTATGAAATATTACTAATCATGTACTTAATTTTGATTTGTAGGAATGATCATGAAGAATGATGAACACCGAACAAGTGATGGATGTTCAACAAGAAGATTTACAAATCAAATAAAATATACAAGGCTCGTGGCTAGAAGATTCTCTTAGAAAGAGGAAGAAAAATCATCACGAGATGTTTTCTTCAAGTGACTAGATACGACCATTCTCTTAAATGGTGTAATTAAAGAAGAAGTGTGAATCAGGTTCTATATGGGTGCCTAGGATCAATAGTCAATTGATGAGCTTAATGATCACCATGGGTGATGTGGATCTCAACCCTTGCTACAAGGTTGAATATGGTTTCTATGCACAGATGACATGGATGCAAGAAGGAACTCACCACAGAGTTCGAATAATATTGAGGCTCATTTCAGTAGACCCATCTGACGAGAGATGGCACAGATAGATGGCTGCAGAAATGAAAATGAAAAATATCAGATTGATGCATTACTTCCTAGGTCTGGAAGTATGGCAAGGCTCAGAAGGAATCTTTCTCAACTAGGGAAAGTATGCTGAGAAATATTAAAAGGAATTGATGTGTTGGAATGGCCACTCTCATGGATTCCAACTTGAAGTTGTTAGCGGATGACTCATCAGAGTTAGTGTATATAACTCTGTACAAACAAATTATTGGGTCATTGATGTATCTAACAAATACTAGGTCAGATATATTCTTTGTTGCGAACACCTTGAGTCGGTATCTAGTGGAACCTATGCATGTTCACCTGATAGCTGCAAAGCATGTGATGAGGTACCTAAAGGGTACGATAGATTTTGATCTATGTTATCTTGGAGATCATGAATTCAGATTGTATGACTACACAAATGTTGATTGGGCAGGAAGTGTATAAGACAGGAAGAGCAAATCGGGTGGATGTTATTGTCTGGGATCTGCCATGATCTTGTGGTCTAGCAAGAAGTAGTCTAGAGTGGCTCTCAGCATAGCTGAAGCGGAATATATATATAGTTTCTTTCTTTGCTAGTTGTGAAGCGGTATGGATTCAGAAGTTGTTATCAAGATTGTTTGACTTAGAGATGGACTCCACTGTGATCTTGTGTGACAACCAGAGTTGTATCAAGATGACAGAGAATCCAGTGTTCCATGATAAGTCAAAGCGCATAGAGATCTGATATTTCTATATACGGGATATGGTGCATAAAGGAGCTATCAAGCTTGAGTATGTGAGCAATGACGAACAAGTTGCTAATGTGTTGACCAAACCTCTGTCTCAAGTAAAGGTTGAGTATTTCTGAGACAAGCTTGGTGTAGTTCAGAAGGACCCTCCTCGAAAGGGGGAGTGATATGGTCGATGATGAGGCTACCTGTTCCAACGATGAGGTTGATGATGAGGTTTCCTATTCTGACGATGAGGTCGATGAAATGGTCCTTAGAATTTGTGGATGATAAGAGGATTATATCATCCGTGGACTTCAGTCCTAAAGTGATCCGCAGACAGATGTCTCCGAGAGTAAGAGGATTGTGTCATCCATGGACTTCAGTCCTAAAGTGATCCATAGACATATGTCTACGAGAAGTGGTCCTTAGTGGACGAGAGGGATTGTATCATCCTCGAACTTCGGTCCCTGAATTGATCCATAGACTCTTGTCTTTGAGAAATATGTTGGTGAATGATGTAATGTGCGCTCCTGGACTACTTAGCAGTGGGTGATCATTCACGAGACCTGTAATGATGTAATGTTTTCTTCTGGATTAGCAGGTGATTATTCACAGGTTGTAAATCCTATATTTGATCTAGGTCACACCCTAGTTGAAATAGTATTGGCTCTGTGGTTGACTGGAATGATGTAATGTTCGCTCCTGGACTGCTCAGTGTAGCAGCAGGTGATCATTCGCAGGTCCTGTAATGATGTAATTTTCGCTCTTGAACTGCAGCAGGTGATCATTCACAGGTGATAAAATCCTAGGTTTAATCTAGGTCACATCCAGTATGAAAAAGGACTAGCACTATGGTTGGGATTGCATCATCCCTGAATGCTTGGTTCAAAATGTATGTGACAGGATTGCATCGTCCTTGGACTCATGTCCTAAAGTGATAGGGATTGATCATCCTATAAGCAGATTAGGATTACATCGTCCTTGGACTTATGTCCTAAAGTGATAAGGATTAATCACCATGTAAGTAGATTGGGATTTCATCGTCCCTAGACATGGTGAGATGTATTAAATTGATAAGGACTAATCATGCTGTAAGTTGATTTGGGATTGCATCGTCCCTAGACATGGTGAGATGTCTTAAAGTGATAAGGACTAATCATCATGTAAGCTGATTCGGGATTGCATCATCCCTAGACATGGTGAGGTGTCTTAAAGTGATAGGGATTAATCATCCCGTAAGCAGATTAGGATTGCATCATCCTTGGACTTATGTCCTAAAGTGATAAGGATTAATCATCCTGTAAGTAGATTGGGATTGCATCGTCCCTAGACATGGTGAGATGTCTTAAATTGACAAGGACTAATTATCCTGTAAGTTTATTCAGGATTGCATCGTCCCTAGACATGGTGAGATGTATTAAAGTGATAAGGACTTATCATCCTGTAAGCTGATTCGGGATTGCATCATCCCTAGACATGGTGAGGTGTCTTAAAATGATAAGGATTGATCATCCTATAAGTTGATCTGGATTGCATCATCCATAGACATGAGAGATGTCTTAAATTGAGAGGGACTGATCATCCTGTAAGCAGATGAGGATTGTATCATCCTTGGACCTATGTCCTAAAGTGAGAGGGATTGATCATCCCGTAATAGGATCTTGTGTGTTGCAGGGTATGATGCTATTGTGTATACTTGTATTCATGAGGATACTTATATTGATGATGTGTATACTTGTATTGATGAGGATACTTGTATTGATGAGGATACTTGTATTGATGATGTGTATACCTATATTGATGAGGATACTTGTATTGATGATATGTATACTTGTATTGATGAGGATACTTGTATTGATGATATGTATACTTGTATTGATGAGGATACTTGTATTGATGATATATATACTTGTATTGATGAGGATACTTGTATTGATGATGTGTATACTTGTATTGATGAGGATACTTGTATTGATGAGGATACTTGTATTGATGATATGTATACATGTATTAATGATATTTATACTTGTGTTGATGATGTTGTTGATCGTGATGATCTAGATGACGATGCTGCTGATCGTGATGATCTAGATGACGATGATGTTGATCGTGATGATCTAGATGATGATGT
Organism: Larix kaempferi; assembly: GCA_027924585.1. NCBI lineage: Eukaryota > Viridiplantae > Streptophyta > Pinopsida > Pinales > Pinaceae > Larix > Larix kaempferi. The sequence goes on from BSBM01000422.1 coordinate 13,036,719, forward strand.
TGCTGATCGTGATGATCTAGATGACGATGATGATGATCATGTGATGACGATGCTGATGATCGTGTGATGACGATGTTGATGATCGTGTGATGATGATGCTGATGATCGTGTGATGACGATGTTGATGATCATGTGATGATGATGCTGATGATCGTGTGATGACGATGCTGATGATCGTGTGATGAAGATGTTGATGATCGTGAGATGACAATGCTAATGATCGTGAGGATCCAGATGTTGATATTGTTGTAGCTTTTCAAGGGCTACAGAAGATAAAGACTCAGTACTGAAGATGTTGATGTTCCAGTATTGAAGATGTTCCAGTAACTGCTTGAGTTACTGATGATGTTGAGAAAGCTTCCAATGATTTATAGATGTATCATGTATGATGTTGATGACTCCTTGCTCGTGCAGATGCTATTATAATATCCTTCTTGTTAAGGGGGAGTGTTGAGATATTGTAACTTCAAAGAATATTATATCTGTACTTTATTATTCCGGAGATGTTTCATTCCTCCGTAAAGATCTTATTGTATATCCGGAGATGTTTATTCCTCCGTCGGAATGTGGTAACTTGGATTATTAGACTTCCCTAGTGGGGGTCGGCACTGTATGTGTTATGTGGGTCAAAGGGTTGTTAGACCACCCTAGTGGGGTCGGCCCAGTCAGTTAGAGTGGGGTGTTTAACTTAGTGGTAAAGTTGGGGCCGACCTAGTTAATATAAAGTACAAGTCGGAGATGTGTATAAATAAAGGAGGTATGTTCCTCATTATACACACACTTCCCTCACTTAGAATGTAGCGCACTTGTGGAGGAGAGTTCTGCAATGGTGGAGGAGGAGATCATGTCTTTGGTTTGCGTATTTGTATATTGTTGGTCATCTATATTGAGGAAGCTTTGCTGGGTTTTCTACCCCATGAGGGTTTCCCAGGATAAATCTGTGTCTCTTGTGTTCATGTTGTGCTTGTTGTTTCTTCAGTGATCCTGTATATGCTATTATTGTGAAATGGAATGTAATGTTGCTAATTTTTGTCTTAAAATATTAAATCTTAACAAAACACAAGTCTCAAATGAGCTGGATGATCCCGTCTCTTTCGAGATCGCGTCGGGAGGTCATCCAAGTAAGGTTCAACTATGTGCTTGATATCATGAAAAGAAAAATTCATTACTCGCTGGAAAGTAGCTATAGCATTATTTAAACCAAACGACATCTTTGATAAGCAAAGGTTCCCCATGGGAAAATGAAAGTTGTTTTGTGTTGATCTTCGAGTTTGATTTGGATTTGATTATATCCCGAAAATCCATCCATGAAAGAAAACATCTCATGTCCCGCACATGCATCTATGATCCGGTCGATAAATGGTGTGGGATAGTTATCTTTTGGACAAGCTTTATTCAAGTACTGGAAGTCGGTACAAACTCGGATGGTACCTTGCTTTTTATCAACCGGAACAGGGTTTGAAACCCATTCTGTCATGTCAATTGGGTATATAAATCCGGCTTTAAGCAATTTTTCAACCTTCGCCTTAATGGTAGCCGCTTTTCAAGGATTCACAAGATGAATTTTCTATCTCACAGGCTTTGCATTAGGGTATGTAGTGATGACATGCTCAATGATGGCTGGATCGATGCTTGGCATCTCCTCATAAGACCAAGCAAAAATGTCATGGAATTCTTTAAAAATATTGGTATACAGAGCGATCTCTTCTGGAGAACAGTCTGCTCCAATAAAACTGTTTTCCAAGACCACGAGTTTGGTGGAAATTTTAAGTTTGGTGAAAATTTTAATTGGGATGGTTCTCGATATATTAGCCATATTCCCTTTGGCGTAAACAACTCTTGAAGTAAAAGGAAAAGGTGGCAAATCAACAAATCCACCGGGTCTCATAAAGAATTCTCCCCTCTCTATCCTGTCTAGATTTGGAAGCAGGTAAGACATGTGATGCATATGTTCCTATGGATGGTCCAAGCCCATCATGGCTTCCAAAATGGATTCATTCGAAGGTAAAACCATGTCTAAACAGTCAAAAGAGTGGACAGAATCCACTGACCATACAGGAGCATAGTCCATATCTGACTCAGCAGAGACTGGTGGAGTCACGATATGTTCCGTTGCAGTGTGTTGTGCTTCTATGTATGTTACTTCTGCAACGGTTAAAGGCACTGATGGTTCTGATATAGTAGGAAGGATCCACTGATTAGTTTTTAAACCAACCATGAAAGTTTCGGTAGATGTACCCACATCAGAACGCATAAAAAGAACAGGAGAAGGGAGGTCAAAAGTGCCTATTAATGACCTGTAAAGCCCTGCTCCTAAACTCTCGCTCACTGGGGCAGATTGATCAACTAAAGGAATAGTGGAATCCGATGAAGTCTGGTTGTTTTTCCGAGAGAACGAAAGTTGATCGACCGTAACGATCTTGCCTTCGTGGGTGAACATAACAACTCGGAAAACTGCTGATGTAATGGCTCGCATGGCATATGTCTAGCTCCTGCCTAATAACATATTGTAATCAAGCAGAGTGTCCAGAACTTCAATCTCTACACACTAGTACAAAATGAGAGATAAGTGACCAAAAAAACGACCAAAATCCGCATATAAATGACCAATTTTGAGTTGGTGACCATTGGTAGCAAATTAGTGGCCATATATCACGCAACCAAAAATGTGGTCATATTTAGCTTGGTCATTTATAGCTTATCTTGGGGTCATATATTTGGTTGTATATTTGGTCATTAATTGTCACAATTAGTGACCAAATTTATGACCACATTTTTCGTCATGTGATAAATGACCGCTAATTTGCTACCAGCGATCGCCAACTCAAAAGTGGTCATTTATATGCATATTTTGGTCGTTTTTTGGTCACATATCTCTCATGTTGTACTGGTGGTCGTTTATATGAAAATTTTGGTCATGTGTTTAGTCATTTATACCTTTTTAGTGGTTTCAGAATATATATAGGGCATGGAGGAATCAAACCACCAACCTCCTGCCTATAAGGAAGGTGCTCTACCATTGAGCTAGCACCCTTAAATAGAATTCCTTATGGATTGATATGAGAATAAAATTTCCAACAGTTAACACCATCTTTCCAAATTCGGGAAAATGGTCACATACCTAGGTAAGAAACAAAGATTACCCAATAGTCACAAAAAAATGTCATGTTAATGATAATCTTCTTTTGTCAAAATCTCTCAAAAATAAAAAAATGCAGTTGTATAGTAAGTTCAGTTCAAATATGTACCTCTGAATTATGATTTTTCCCGTTAAAACTATCAAATAAGATAAATTGCTCTTGTACATCATAGGCATCATCATTGTTGGGGCAAGCAATGTATCCATCTTGTTGATGTTCAACAACAGAGTCTTGCACTGGATACTTCTACAATCGAACCCTCTTCATGGAAGTACCCTCAAAGGGTAATTCCTGCTGATATGTCTACCTTCTTTGGCGTAATTGAATTCTATTAACCTCTGATGAGAAAAGCAATGTTTCAAAACCTTATGTAGGTTTCCTTTCTCATTAAATTAAACACTTGTGATGAATTCGCTATTATCCAATGTTTCACCTATTTCAAGTTTATTGAATCATTATCTATTAATTGACTTATGAATGTAGTTTTCACTATATATGTACAAATGTATGTGGTTTTAAATGATGTAGTCCTCTGCACCATCCCTATATCTCATCCCCTGTCCACAAACCTTGGTGGAACTTAAATTAAGGAAGGCATCAAGAAGCATAGAGAACTAATATTCAAATAGAGCATTGAACTAACAGCTCAATGATGCAAGTCGGATATAAAGTATACAAAATATAATGTTTGGAAAACCTTGCATACAAAAAATGACTGCCTCAAATGTATTTGCAGTCCAATTTACCTGCAAGTGGCTTAAAGCAATAGATAAGTATTTTAACCTTCTAAGTTATAGCAAACCGCTTATTTAATTGTTTCAGTAACTCAATTAATATTTCATAGAATTCCTGATAGCAAGGACAACTCTAGTACAACAAATTTATATACACAGAATCTTTCTAATATGATATTTTCAGAATTATATATTTCCATAGACTCACTCATCTTCAATACGAAAGGAAACACAATTCATAGCAAACCGCTTATTTAATTGTTTCAGTAACTCAATTAATATTTCATAGAATTCCTGATAGCAAGGACAACTCTAGTACAACAAATTTATATACACAGAATCTTTCTAATATGATATTTTCAGAATTATATATTTCCATAGACTCACTCATCTTCAATACGAAAGGAAACACAATAGATAAGTATTTTAACCTTCTAAGTTATAGCAAACCGCTTATTTAATTGTTTCAGTAACTCAATTAATATTTCATAGAATTCCTGATAGCAAGGACAACTCTAGTACAACAAATTTATATACACAGAATCTTTCTAATATGATATTTTCAGAATTATATATTTCCATAGACTCACTCATCTTCAATACGAAAGGAAACACAATTCTGAGTAATTAGAATGATAAAAAAATAACACATGTGCAAACCTCTATGTTTAAGAGATTCAAAGATGTTATTTTATTTAGATTATATAGTGCACCTAGCTTCGCTTAATGCAATCACTCGAGCTTTATCTATAGTACATGGATAAGGATCGAGTTATTACAATTTTCTAGAGAACATACCCATAGTAATTCATGCAACCATACCTTGCACGCAATTAGTGGGAAACATGAAGCACACATTGGTAATTGAAATTAAACTATAAGAATGAGATACAATCCACTTTAATGCCAAAAGGGATTGAAAACTAATATTGGCCAAAAACAAATCAATCATGATTTTTCAAAATTAAGCCTTTCAAAACAAAAAATGGAATAAATGCTAATATTGTATCATATTTTGAAGAACAAAAAAACACAAATTAAATGAAGGAAGAAACAAACTTTATCATTAATGAAGCTTTGATATAGAAATCCGATTGATGTCTCTATGTATCGTTAGATGATTGGGTCCTTGATGTACCTGACGAACACGAGACCAGATATTTGCTTTGCAGTGAACACATTGAGTCAGTTCCTGACAGATCCGAGTGTTCATCTAGTTGCCGTAAAGCATGTTCTAAGGTACCTGAAGGGTACAGTGGATTATGGGCTCAAGTATGAGGCGAATCAAAAGTTTAACCTGAAGGGTTATGTTGATTCAGATTGGGCTGGCAGTGCTGCATATAGGAAGAGCACATATGGGTGTTGCTTCAGTATGGGATCAGGTGTGATCTCTTGGTTTAGTAGGAAGCAGTCCTGCGTAGCACTGAGTACAGCTGAGGCAGAGTATGTTGCAGCCTGTTCAGCTAATTATGAGGCAGTATGGCTACAGCAGCTACTGTCTGAGTTATTTGATCTCTCGTTGGATGCTACTGGTATCTTCTGTGATAACCAGAGTTGTGTGAAGCTGTCCAAGAATCCAGTGTTTCATGACAGGTCAAAACACATAGAGATCAAAGATCACTATATCAGGGATATGGTGCAGAGAGGAGTTGTGAAGCTCCTGTATGTTGCGACGGACAAGCAGATTGCAGATGTGCTGACGAAGCCACTAGCCAGGGTGAAGTTCGAGTACTTCAGAGAGAGGCTTGGCTTTCTTCAGATCGAGGACACTTCGAGGAAGAAGTGATGGACACATGAAGCCATTCCAAGCATGTTGGAAGGAGGATCCTTCACATGGCTGTGGATGTAAGCGCTGGATGACGAGCATCAGGATGATCTTTTGGTTTCTGCTTGGATATGATCAGTTGGATCATTTTTATATATGTATGTACGCATCATGTTGGATGCTGGATATGATCAGTTGGATCATTTTTATGTATTTTGTTTAAGCATCATGTTGGATGATTGGACCATGTATCTATATATGTATCAAGTGGATACATAGTATGATCAGGTGGATCATGTATGGTGATATGTATCATGTATTTGTATTTGTATCAGGTGGATACACTGTATGATCAGGTGGATCATGTATGATGATATGTATCAGGTAGATACTTGGTATGCATAAGGTAGATGCATTATATGATCAGGATGATCATGGATGACACGCTTCAGGATGTTCCTCCAAATGACATGCAGCAGGATGTTGCAGTGATGATCAGGATGATCATGTGTACATCAGGATTATGTGTGGTGAGTATCAGGTTGATACTCTATGGCCGTGGAATAGGTTGTGCAGATAAGCATGTAATTTGTGCCCTAGGAGATTTGCAGATGGTCTTTCGAGGTTTTCCTATGGCATGTAATGCGTACCCTGGCACATCTAGCAAATGCTCTTTCGAGGTTTTGCTTGGGAGGACATATAATTTGTGACCTGGGAGATCTGTAGATAGTCTTTGGAGGTTTTTCCTATGGCATGTAATTTGTGCCCTGGGATATCTGGAAGATGCTCTTTCGAGGTTTTGTCCTATGGCATGTAATTTGTGCCCTAAGAGATCCGATAGGTTGAGCCGTGTGCTCGTAATCAGTCCTGGGATGCTCTTTCGAGGTTTTGCCATAACCACATGTAATTTGTGCCCTGGGAGATCCGATAGGTTGAGCCTTGTGCTCGTAATCAGTCTTGGGATGCTCTTTCGAGGTTTTGTGGTGACCACATGTAATTTGTGCCCTGGGAGATCCGATAGGTTTAGCCTTGTGCTCGTAATCAGTCCTGGGATTCTCTTTCGAGGTTTTGTGGTGGGGTCACATGTAATAAGTCCTAGAGATATGGACAAGATGAAAAAGGCCTCAGATGCTCTTTAGGGTTCTTTCTAGTCAAGAGACTCTTTTAAGGTTTTGTGACACACGTAATAAGTCCTGAGATTTCCACATTATGGCCAGTGATGATGAAGACCTGCAGGTGGCGGGCCTACATCCAGTATGAAAAAGGACTGGCTCTATAGAACTTGCTATGATGAGTAGAGTCAGAGATTGGTTGAGATAGTAGCAACAGTGACGATGATGATGACGATGATCCCGAGAAGAAGACTTGTCTAGCAGATCTCTGTCAAGAAATACCTTCCTAGTTAAGAGGGAGTGTTGATGTATATGTAACTTCGGAATGTATTTCATATATATTTATTGTACCCTTATTAGAGATGTGTTATTCCTTTATAAGGAAGTGTCGTCATGTGGATTGAAAAATGTCGCAAGTGTGTGTACTTGCCGATGGGTTATTAGACCCCCATGTGTGGGGTCGGCCCTTAAATATATATTATAATGTGGATGTACCTAGCTAGACAAGTCGGCCCCATAAGGTCACTGGGAAAATAGATTAGTATAAATAGAGATCAGGTGATCTCTAGTTAGATCACTCGGAAAAAGTATCTCACTCTCACTCAGAAAGTGGCGCACTAGTGAGGAGGAGGATCATCTGCTACTAGGAGACTATCTCAGTGTATTTTGGTTGTACTTTGGTTGAGCCATTGCTGTCTCTATCTCTGAGGAAGTTGTGGGGTTTTTCACCTTAGGGTTTTCCCCACGGAAACTCTGTGTCTCTTGTCCCTCATGCTTTTGATTCTTGTGATGCTTGTCATGCTTATTGTGATTGCCATGCATTGATATACTGTATATGTTATTCTATCAGTGAAGATCCTAGAGTATTGTGAATTAATGCTCAAAATTTAACATCTCAGTCTCTCTCTCTCTCTCTCTCTCTCCCCCTCGCTAACCCTCGTCCTAGCCCCTTACCCCTAACTAACCCCCCCTCTCTCACTCTCTCTTCCTTTCTTCTACACCTCTCTCTCTCTCCCTCCCTCTCCCCCCTCTCTCTCTCTCGCAATCCCCCTTCCCTTACCACTACATGATGATGATTATGATGATGATGATGATGACGATGATGATGATGATGATGATGGTGAAGATGATGATGATGATGATGGTCATTATCGTCCTCGTCATCTCCATCATCGTCGTCATCTCCATCTTCATCTCCATCCTCATCATCATCCTCACCACCATCTGCATCATGATTGATGATTGGCCATCATCATCATCATCATCCTCTTCTGTATGGTCACCACCACCATCATCATCATCATCATCATCGTCGTCATCGTCGTCATCTCCATCTTCATCATCATCATCGTCGTTGTCCTCTCCATCTTCTTCTTCATCATCATCATCATCATCCTCATCACCGTCTTCAACATCATCATCGTCATCATTATAATCATCATCATCATCATCTTCATCAGCATCATCATCATCCTCGTCATCATATTCATCATCATCATCATCCTCATCGTCCTCATCACCAAATTCATGTTCATCATGATTGATGATTGATCATCATTGCCATCCTCTTCTTTATCATCACCATCATCATCCTCATCACCATCTTCATCATGATTGATGATTCATCATCATCACCATCGTCGTCATCATCATCAGCAACAACAACATCATCATCGTCTTCTTCATCATCACCATCATCATGATCATCATCATCCTCATCATCCTTGTTGTCATATTCATCATTATCTTCATCATCATCATCATCATCATCATCATCCTCATCACCATCTTCATCTTCATCATGATTGATGATTGATCATCATCATCAGCATCATCATCATCATCATCTTCTCCATCCTCTTCTTTATCATCACCATCATCATCCTCGTCACCATCTTCATCATGATTGGTTATTGATCATCATCATCGTCTTCTTCTTGATTGGTTATTGATCATCATCATCATCATCATCATCATCCTCTTCTTGATTATCATCATCATCAACATCATCATCATCGTCATCACCATCATCTTCATCATCCTCATCGTCATATTCATCATCATCTTCACCATCGCCATCCTCTTCTCTATCATCATCGTCATCTTCATCATCATCATCATCCTCATCCTCATCATCGTCATCCTCATCATCGTCGTTGTCGTCATATTCATCATCATCTTCATCACCATCATCATCATCCTCATCACCATATCCATCTTCATCATGATTGATGATTGATCATCATCATCATCCTCTTCTTTATGATCACTATCATCACCGTCATCATCCTCATCATCATATCCATCATCATCTTCATCATCATCATCATCATCATCATCATCACCATCTTCATCTTCATCATGATTGATGATTGATCATCATCATCATCCTCTTCTTTATGATCACCATAGAATCCCTGTCATCATCATCATCCTCCTCGTTATCCTCGTCTTCATATTCTTCATCATCACCATCATCATCATCCTCATCACCACCTTCATCTTCATCATGATTGATGATTGATCATCATCATCATCATCATCATCATCATCATCATCATGATCTCCACCCTCTTCTTTATCATCACCATCATCATCCTCATCACCATCTTCATCATGATCATGTATTGATCATCATCAGCATCATCCTCTCCTTTATCATCACCATCATCATCATCATCATCATCAATTTCATCATCATCATCATCATCATTTTCATCATCATCATCATCCTCATCACCATCTTCAACATCATCATTGTCATCATCATCATCATCAGCAGCAGCATCATCTTCATCCTCATCATTCTTGTCGTCATATTAATCATCATCATCATCATCATATTCATCATCATCTTCATGATGTTCATCATCATCGTCATCATGATATTCATCATCATCATCATGATCCTCATCATTGTCTTCATCTTCATCATCGTCGTCTTCATTATCTTATACTCCCTCTAGCCAAAACCACGTCCTCTCTATTTCCCTCCCCTCGTCTCCCTAGCTCTTACTAACCCGGGCTTGCTGAGTCTCTCTCTCTTCCCTACACCTCCACCTACATCTAACCACGCCTTGCATCTCTCTTTCGCAGTCCCTACAACCAACACCCTCTCCTCTCTCGCTTTCTCTCTCCCTCCTTCCCCCCCTAACCATTACTAACCCCCTATGTAAGTCTCTCTCTATCTCTCCCCCTCGCCAACCCCCCTCCCAGCCCCTTACCCCTCACTACCCCCCACTCCTAGCCCCTTACACCTACCTAACCACCCCCCATCTCTAATCCCTAAACCCCTAACACCAAATCCCTATTTAACACCCCAACCCATAGAAACTATTGAATAAGGTTTTTTTATTATTGCAATAATGCTAGCGCATTTATGAATAAAGAAACGCGCGCGCGTTTTGTGCAACTAGGTACATTATTTAGTCGTGCACCAAACATATTAAATACCCAGGTTTTTTTTAATATTCAAGAAATGCACGCATGTTTTTTGTGTACATAACACTAGCGTGTTATGTCTGTGCAAAAAAATACTTTTTTCCGATCCCGCGTTCTGCATTTTTCTCCTCTCGCATATCCGTCTCCCACACAGCACAACATTTCAAAATTAACAGTCAAATCATTGGAGGAAGCTCAAGACACTCCATCTTCACAATCAACAAGTTTGAAGAGGATTCTACAGTTGGCATTTAGGGGGGAGGATTCCACATTCACAATTACCAAGCTTCAAGGGGATTCTATATTCACAAATTCAAGCTTCAAGAGGATTCTACATTCACAATTTCAAGCTTCAAGGTGATTCTATATTAACAATGTCAAGCAAGTTTGATGAATCTATATGAACACAGTTGAAGAAGAATCTACATTCTCTATTGAGCAAGCTTGAAATTTCTATATTCACAAATGAATAATTTTCTATATTCACAAGTGAGGTAGAAAATTTACTTGGACATTTGAGCAAGATTGATGTTCATCTATATTCACAATTGAGGAAGTATCTATATTGACAATTGAGCAAGCTTGAAGAACCTATATTCATAGTTGAGAAATAATTTGTATATTTGAATAATTGAGCACACCTCTAGGATCTATTTTCTTATTATTTCTCATTGTGGTCATGGGGAATTCACACAATCGAAAAAGGCAATCGGCAAGGAAAGAGAAGCCTCAAGAAACCATGGAAGAAGTTAGAGAAAATAAAAGATTAGACATGTGGAATCGAAGGCATTCCATGGAAACTCATCCAATTCTAACCGTAGATGATGCCACGGTTGTTCCTACCCACCCACCTCAAGAAATACGAAGAAATTCACTAGAGGGGCCCTCAATTTCAACAACATCTGATGAACAAGCACCCCATGGCACTAGTGAAGAAGTAAGACGTAGGTTCTCATCGGGTGATGTTTCAATTCCCACATCAAGTCAACCTCAAAACATGGTAGTGGATGACTTGTTGGGTAGTGGTTATACAAGCGACAAAGTTAGAGAGGCATTGAGGGGAGGATTGACAATGGAAGAAGCAAATATTATGGAGACCGTCCAAGAGAATGAAAGACAAGGGGCTCCTATGGAAACGCCAGAGCATCCTGGTGATGGTGTACATGCTCCAGTTCCAACACCCTTACATCCATTAGAAACTACACGCCGAAGAACTCTGAGACGTATACAAGTTGATGAAACTCTCATTAGTTCACTTGAAGGTACGTTGTCTACATGTTCTAGTGCTTATCAAACTCGACAAATACTTGAAAACTTTTTTGATTCTAAATGTGATGGGGACAAGTGCAAATTATTTTTATCAATGTTGAAATCTAGGCATATGATTGTTGTTAGAAGAACATTAGGGATAAAGATGGCCAAAAAGTTAGAGCCAAGTTCTCATATCGTTAAAATTTTAGTATGTATTTAGTACAATTGGAAAGAAATCTCGCTCAAAGGATCTCAATGCGGCTTGTCGTGTCTTGTCACAATCAATCATTAACAAAAGCACTAGGTCACTTCGTTTTCTTAAACCTACATCCAAAATTGTTAATTTGAATGTGAAGACACTTCGTAGGTATTTTGTTACAAGAGAACAACTTGAAACCGGTCAAACAGATGTTTGGGCCTTCATTGGCAGGTTTCCATGCTCTGATATGAAGCTCATTGATGCGGTAAAGGGATTAGTGCAATCTTTTTGGCATGACAACACTAGACCTTCTTCCAACCAAAAAGATGTATTAAAATTGTGAAGGGGTTCAAAGGATCGTGAACCACACATTAAACATTTTCTTTATATGACACAAACAAAATTATATGAGAGATTTAGGAATGAACATAACGAACTTGACTTGGGCCAAAGATCATTTAAAAAATGCAAACCATGGTATGTTAAAATAAACACAATTCGTAACACATGTTGTTGTCGATAACACATTGAGTATGGTTACTATTATGACACATATACATATATTTTTTTCTGTATTGCATAACACTCTTGTGCTGGAATGGTCAGCTGCATTACCACCAATTCCATTTAGAGACTTTATTCATAGCATTTTGTGTAGCAGGACAAACGATTGCACATTTTATCAAAAAACTTGCATAGATGGGACATGCCCAAGGTGTTGTGGATTCACCTTATTGGAAAAATGTTTACATGTGACCGATGAGCATGAACTTGGGAGGCAGGAGGTGAACTTGTAGTCATTCAAATATGTCACGTATGATATTGATGGAGGGAACGAAAGAAAAAAAATACAATTGGTCACTTCTTAGGTTGGTAATGAGCTATTGGATACTATTTTTTCTTCAGATTGCAATTTCATATGTAACAATCTATTGATATAATGTCTTTATTGTTGATATACTAGGTATGGGTTTGCGACTTCATGGAGGAATTCTTTGAAAAGACACAACAATATGTAAAGCATGTGCATGTGGCTTGTTGGAAAGATGAACAATTTAGAACGTGCAGGGATACATTTCCTATCGGGACTATCCTGTCCGTGGTCGATTTTGCGGAAAACTACACTCTTCAACCGCAAAATGAGATTCAGAGTCAATACTATCACTTGGACCAGGTCATCCTAATGGTCGATATCACCTATAGAAATGGGGCAGATAGTACTGAAAACAACAAGGTTATATTGAAGGAGTATCACTTCTACATAAGTGATGACATGTGTCACGACTTGGCTTTTGTACAACACAACTTTCATATGTTCTACAATCACTTGAAGGATGACAGTATACAGATGGAACAACATTGGATTGGTCTGACGGTTGTGCAGGGAAATTCAAAAATGCTCGTGTCTTCCAATGGTTGTGTATTCTCCACAAAAGGCATAAGGTGCCACATATTTGGAACTATTTTGAGACCGGACATGGAAAAGTTGAACACGATGGAGCAGGTGCATGCATAAAGACTTTATTACGCAGGAAAGAAATAAAGTTCATAGATGGACCTATCATCTGAAATGCAAAAACCAATGTTGAATGGTGTGCTTCAGTCATGGGGGAGGGAGCAAGAAGGTAGGAAGATCACTCAACCAGGAAAGCACATGTGGTTAGATATTTTTGGGAGGTGGTGGATGTAGATCATTCACAATTATATGAGTGCAAGACCATCCAAGGAACTCATGCATTTCATTCAATTAGAACGTCGAACAATGGTATACTTGAAATGTGGACAAGGAAACTTTAATTTTTTTGTTCTCCATGGAGTAGTGGTGAATGGGACAAATGTGAATCCATGGATTGGGTTGACAGCTGGGACCGTGTATCACTCCCCATTGGTCGACGGATAGCTACAGAATTATCTCAGTTGGAGGAGGACCAATCAAGTATTTCACCAGACTATGACCACATATCACATCTCGTACAGCTAGGTTCGATTAATATTTTTATATTTTTGACAACTACTTGTGTCTAATTAGCTGTGTATATTTTTGATATTTTTGACAACTAGTTGTGTCTAATTAGTTGACTAAAACGTTGGAACTATATTTTCTCCAAGTCACATATACGGAGTGGTCGCCCTAAGACGCAATGCATGGTGCATTGACTATTGGCTAGCACATTTCTTAGAGGGGAAGCAAACCCTAAATGTCCCATTGCGGGACTCTGAGGGAGTTGAATTTTCGATTGGGTCGATGCTTATAAAGGGAGAATATTTGAACCAGGTTTCCCACTCAGTAAATAGAAAAGGGTATACATATGAATATTATAGACCAAGTGGGATTGTTAACCATTACACACACTTAGTTATTGGCACAAGCCTCCAGCTGCAAACAATGCCAAGGAAGAACTCATCAAAGGCACGATACTTATTTCCTTATTCTGAGCATGAGATGTTACAACAAACCATTGGTATTCGAGGTGATCCTAATGGTCTAGTCGAATGACCATAGGTAGGTAATCTGGTACGCGGTTTGCTTGTTTTATTGTGTATTATGTTATAGGTATGTGGTGTACATGTATGCTATGATTTTGTTCCATGGTCTCATTGAGTATTGACATTAATATCTTGACTATTGCAGCCATACATTGATAGCTTGATAGATTCATAAATTGCAAAGAATTGGTACAACTTGATAGATTGCACAAGTTTCGTAATCATCATCATCACCACCACCACCACCACCACCGTCATCATCATCATCATCATCAACATCTTCATCATCCTCACCACCACCATCATGATCATCATCCTCATCATTATTAGGGTAAACCATCATCATCTTCATCATCACCACCACCACCACCACCACCACCACCACCTCATCATCACCCTCATCATCCTCACCCTCATCCTCATCCTCATCCTCATGCTCATCCTCATCCTCATCCTCATCCTCATCATCCTCATCATCATCACCCTCATCCTCATCCTCATCATCATCATGGTAAACCATTATATTCATCATCATCATCATCGTCAACATATTCATCATCACGATCATCATTCTCATTACCCTCATCATCATCACCACCACCATCATGATCATCATCCTCATCCTCATCATCATCATGGTGAACCATTATCTTCATCATCATCATCATCATCGTCAACATATTCATGGCCACGTGGACATGTGGGATCCGATGGAGCAAATGCCCAAAGTGTCCCTGAATGAACGCGGGGTGCTCGACTAGAATGCCCGTAGCACTCGGACCATGGCTCTGTACGTGAATTCGTCGACTCCAGTGGGTCCAGGACACCGGGTTTCAGCTATGGGACCCCCCACAGCATGCCTCGAAGCCCTGGAAGTGGTGCCAATGGGCCATCCCCGGAGCTAGGGTTTTGCTCAGTGAAGGCCATTCCAGATTCGCTCAAGGGGGCCATTTCTCGTCCAGAGGCAAAATAAGATTAATTTTCGACAAAACAATGTAGTTTTTACATGTGGAGGCAGCGGTTTCCCATGGAAAACGAGTGTAGGGTTGAGCAGAGGAAAGATGTTGGGAAATGGGCTATTACATTAGCGTTTCTGATGGGCAAGCGATTTACAGAAGGAAATATGGCAGCTGTAGGTATCTATGCTTTTCTTCCGATGAAAATACGATTTCCCTCGAAAGAAAAGCATAGATACCTACTGCCGCCAAAGCATTGATACAATAGCCACCCATCGGAAAAGCTAATGTAATAGCCCATTTCCCAACATCTTTCCTCTGCTCAACCCTACACTCGTTTTCCACGAGAAACCGCTGCCTCCACATGTAATAACTACATTGTTTTGTCAAAAATTTATCTTCTCTTGCTAACTACATTGTTTTGTCGAAAATTGATCTTCTTCTGCCTCCGGATGAGAAATGGCGCCCTCGAGACAATATGGAATGGTCTTCATTGAGCAAAACCCTAGCTCCAGGGATGTCCCATTGGCACTGCTTCCGGGGCTTCAAGGCATGCTGTGGGGGGGTCCCCTAGCTAAAACCCAGTGTCCCAAACCCATCGGAGTCGACGGATTCGCGAACAGAGCCACGGTTCGAGTGCTACGGGCATTCCTAAAGGCCTTTTGGATGCGAGATGGAACGAGCCATAGAATGAAGGCTTCTCGGATCGACGAACCGTCAGCGCCGTTGGATTCAGGATTTCGAGACAGTGCTAGGGGTGCCCCTCTCCGCAGGTCCCATGGCCCATGTGTCATCTTGTAGGTGCATTCTGCTGACTAGGGTTTTGCTCAATGAGGGACTGTGCAATTTTTGCCCATGAGGGTCAACTTTGCAAAATCGTTCATTGGGCACTTGTGGCTAGCGTTCCCAGCTGGAACCGTCCTACACACACCTGCTTGTCTCCCCGGAACCCGGTTTTGTTGCACGGTTGGAGTTCTATGGCCTCGGCGAGTATCCAATAGGTGTCCCTGGAGGCCTTTTGGATGCGAGACGGAACGAACCATAGAATGAAGGCCGTGGCTCGGATTGACGAATCGTCGGTGCCATTGGATTCCGGACGTCGGGACAATGATAGGGGTGCCCCTCTACACTGGTCCCATGGCCCATGTATCATCTTGTAGGTGCATTCTGCAAACTAGGGTTTTGCTCAGCGAGGGACTGTGCAATTTTTTCCCACGGGGGTCAACTTTGCAAAATCATCCGTCGAGCACTTATGGCTAGCGTTCCCAGCTGGAACTATCCTAGACACACCTGCATGTCTGCCTAGAACCCGATTTTGTTGCACGGTTGGAGTTCTATGGCCCTGGCAGGTATCCAGCAGGTGTCCCTGAAGGCCTTTTAGATGCGAGACGGAACGAGCCATAGAATGAAGGTTGTGGGTCAGATCAATGAACCGTCAGTGCCGTTGGATTCCAGATGTTGGGATAGTGTTAGGGATGCACCTCTCCGCCTATCCCATGGCCCATGTGTCATCTTGTAGGTGCATTCTGCAAACTAGGGTTTTGCTTAGTGAGGGACTGTGCAATTTTTGCCCACGGGGGTCAACTTTGCAAAATCATCCGTCAGGTGCTTGTGGCCAGTGTTCCTAGCTGGAGCCATCCTAGACACACCTGCATGTCTCCCCGAAACCCGGTTTTGTTGCACGGTTGGTGTTCTATGGCCCTGGCGGGTATCCAGCAGGTGTCCCTGAAGGCCTTTTGGATGCGAGATGGAACGAGCCATAGAATGAAGGCCGTAGCTCGGATCGATGAACCGTCAGCGGCGTTGGATTCTGGACATCGGGACAGTGCTAGGGGTGCCTCTCTCTACCGGTCCCATGGCCAATGTGTCATCTTGTAGGTGCATTCTGCAAACTAGGGTTTTGCTCAGTGAGGGACTGTGCAATTTTTGCCCATGGGGGTCAACTTTGCAAAATCGTCCACCAGGAACTTGTTGACGGATGATGATCATGATGATGGTGAGGATGTGGATGAGGGTGAGGATGATGAGGATGACGATCATGATGGTGGTGGTGATGATGATGAAGATGTTGATGATGAGGGTGATGAGAATGATGATCGCGATGATGACGATGATGATGGTTTACCATGATAATGATGAGGGTGATGACCATGATGGTGGTGGTGAGGATGATGAATATGTTGATGATGATGATGATGGTGGTGGTGGTGATGAAGATGATGATCCTGATGATGATGATGATGGTGGTGGTGGTGATGAAGATGATGATCGTGATGAAGATGATGATGATTAGGGTGAGGATGATGATGATGAGGGTGAGGATGAGGATGAGGGTGATGATGAGGGATACGAAACTTATGCAATTTATAAAAAAAAACATAGTACCATGAAGATGTTGATGTTGATGATGATGGTGATGATGATGATGAGGAATATGATGATGATGGTGGTTGTGGTGATGAAGAAGATGATGATGATGAAGATGATGATGATGGCGATGGTGACGATGATGATGAGGGTGAGGAGGATGAGGATGATGATGAGGATGAGGATGAGGATGAGGGTGAGGAGGGTGAGGAGGGTGAGGAGGGTGAGGATGATGAGGATGATGAGGATGAGGATGAGGATGAGCATGATGATGAGGATGATGAGGATGATGAGGATGGGGATGAGGATGAGGGTGAGGATGATGAGGATGAGGATGAGGATGAGGGTGAGGATGATGAGGATGATGAGGATGAGGATGAGGATGAGGGTGAGGATGAGGGTGAGGATGATGATGATGATGATGACGATGGTGGTGGTGGTGGTGTGAAGATGATGATGATGATGATGATGATGATGGTGGTGGTGGTCATGAAGATTAATTTCATGATGAAGATGATGATCATGGCAATGGTGAAGATGATGATGAGGGTGAGGATGATGAGGATGAGGATGAGGATGAGGGTGATGATGATGATTACGAAACTTGTGCAATTTATCAAAACACACATAGGACCATGAACATCTTATTTTCGTTCATCAATACAACATTATCAAGGAATATCATTAAACTAGTTAGGTATTTCATTTTCCATGGATTTTGGATGATTACTTTTGCATTATGACAGGTGGAAAATGGACATATGAAAGAGATAAAGCACAAACTAGGGTCTTACATACTAGGGTTTTGTAAGTATAGGGTTTATATCTTCAACGATATTATGAGAGTGAATTCATGACCAGCTATTGGTTAGCATATATTAACAAACTAGGGTATATTTGTTACATATATTTGACCATATGTACATGAAGGCCCAATGAATTTTATTACACTTTAGTTATGCATTCCTTTCCATTCAATTGAACTGCATAGATGCTCATTTATGTATAGTTTGATGAAATACAGTAGCATTGATGAAATGTGTAGCATCTATTGGACTTCCTCTTACTATCTGAAAATGTCATAGGATTACATTGATGGTATGCGTAGGATGTTAATATTATGACATAGGTTTTTTTTCCTTGAAACATATTTTCCTTGCAACCATAATCATGATCAATGGGTATGAAACCTTGGAGTTGACAAAAATTACAATTTTAAATTAGATATCAAATTAGCATGCATGTGCTAAGTTCATTGAAAGATATTATTAGTTTTTTCCATTAAGATAATGTTTTCATAACACAATGGTGAGATGTTACTTGATCAATGCAATAAATGTAAGAGAATAAATATTGCTTGAAATGTACTTTTATAAATTTCAATAGCATAATTTATCAATTTGTGGAAGAGATGAATCATCACAAGCACAAGTCGAAACTCAAGAGAAAATATGGAATATATTGATAGTCGAATTTTGTAATACGAAATATGGGAAAGTAGCTGGCCCTCAAATGGCCTGTCAATGTACATGTATCCCTAAGTACAAAAATGTGTACATGTATGTAAAAATACATCTATCCAAGACTATATAACATCAAAATCAATCTTTCTGTTGTTTTTCCCCAACTTTCCTCTATCGACCATCTCCCTGGGATTGCTCAGAATCTCAGAAGTCTGCAAAAAAAAACATTATTTTTATCAAATAACTGCACTAATATCGTACCATCAACAAACTTAAAAAATTAACTTATGGCCAAATTATTTATGACAAACACTCACCAAGTCCTCATGGGGTATAGATGTGAGTGGTGTGCTCATGGAAGGCATCTAGTTGTGCGCTGCAAATAAAAGATCATATCTCAATTAATTCAACAATTCAACATTGATTAATGTGTTTTGGTAAATTGAATAAAAAAACTTGGTCATTAATGAACATCTCACCGCAAGAGGAGACCCGGCCAGAACCATGGATTGAGTAGAGGGTCCAGGTACTTCTGCCGCTAATGGAGCCTACAATCACCAAATGGAGAAATAGTTAGACATGCATGAATAAACAATATAGTAACATGGTTAAAAACTATGCATTGTGATTTTCCAAATAGTTACCTCCGTATGACTCATGGCTATTGTAGATGCGGCACTGACTGCAACATCAATGACCTTTGTTAGGTCATGGGTAGATGGATCTCTCGTGTGTCTTCTATAGAGGACATCCACATTCTTTCCAAGAGTGGAGCCTCTCTTGTACACTTGTCCCTTTTGCACGTTGGGACTATGGGGAGATCAAACTACTGACAGCCTCGAACTTATATCTGCTGGTGGCTACAATCACCAATACTGACGTAGTTAGAAATGCATTGGTCAATGGAATAGCATGTATTAACAAACTGAAAATGATGAAATACATACCGATGTACTGTATACGTCAATCAATTCTAAGAATCGGTCTGCCGCCCATTGTGTCTCCACGGGCACGCTATCAATTGTATTCCCACCGAGGGGGAGCTCACTAGATGAAATCACTTCCATTTGATGGGGATCTACAACCTGCAATTTAGAAAATTGTAAATATTAGATCGTGTAGCATTGATTAGGTAACATGTGATAAAAAAATAACATGTGTTGAAATAGTTACCTCGGCATGAGATGTTGTCGCTGAAGGTATGACAACATCTTGTAACTCATAAGGTTCTACTACATGAACCTATTTTCCCTCATGCCATTCTTGTGGAAACTACAAGTTTTAAAATCATTAAAAATATTAGCAATCTATATATGTGTATAGTAAGGAAAAATAATTTATAAATGACACTAAATTGTTAACTGGATCTACTCATGTATTAAAATAATGTCATGTTGAAATAGTTACCTCATTGTGAGTTGTTGTCACTGAAAGTATGGCAACATCATCATGCAGTGCTGGTGTATGGGCCTCTTGACTATGCTCAGCATCATCAGTGCAAAGGTCTTCAACCCCGTTCCCTTCTTGCAGTAACTACAAGTTTTAAAACCACTAAAAATATTAGCAATCTATGTATATGTGTATAGTAAGGAAAAATAATTTCAAAATGACACTAAATTGTTAACCACTTACTTACCTGTGTGAAATACCCAGTAAAGGTATCATCTGTTTGGACAGGACCAAAGCAAGGATGGCCGCATACTGTGCATGGATGGGGCTGATGGTTGTGCTCATGCTGTGTAGGTTCAGTGCCACTACTAGATGCTCCCCGGCCACTAGAAGGTGGTGGCTCTACCCCGCCGGGAGGTGGTGGATATACCCCACCAACAGGTGGCGGCTCTACTCCACCCATGGATGGTGGCTCTAATGGCCCTACCTGGTGCATACCATGAAGATACGTGCTATGGCGAACAATGGCCTGTGCCAAGAGTAGGAATGACTCTTGTGCCTCTGGCACTAACTGATGTGCAGGAGGCACATCTGGCTTGGGTAGATTTCTACGAGGTGGAGCTACTGGGTGATTGGGATCTATGTGCCTCGCATTGGGATGTTGTTGAGGCATCCCCATCCCAACACCCTGGTACTCCAAGATATCAAAATAGTTAATATGCTTCCCCAGCACAAACTCTGCGTACATCTTTCTCAAAAAATACAAAGGCATTTCCCTGTTGTTGTGTGGTGGTGCATCAAACACCATGTACCATTGGTCCATCCAGTTATCTATGAATGGTTGATATGTACACCACTCGATAGAAATGTGCCTTTTTTTTGCATTAGGGACTTCACCATCCCGTGGATTTCTAAATAGGGAAAATATTTGTTCTTTTGAGATTTTCAACTTCTTCACTTCTCTATAGCTAAGTCCATCCGCATATTGTTGCCTCTTTCTTTCTCTGAAAGTGGCAATATCTTGCAAAGCACTATTAGACCTACTAAAGGTCTCTATCATTGCATCCAAATTCGATGCAAGCATAACATGCCTCTCATCAAAAGTAGTAATTGAGGCTCGAATTTCTCTGAGCCTCTGAATCTCTCTTTGGATGTCATTATGGGCATCCATGGTCATCACTGCAAAAAAAAAAAAAAAAAAAAAAATCATTAGAAACGTATACATGTGCTATAATGACATCTCTCAAAAATGAAAAATGTACAAACTTTGTGCAAGAACGAATACATTACAAACATAAATATCATCTCAGGCATACATTACAAACATAAATATCATTTCATATGACCATTGCAGGCATGAATTATGGGTCATTGAGGGCATAAGGGTGGAGACCATGCGGGCATAAAGACCATGAGGATGTGGCAAAGATATGTATTTTATTAGTTAAGCTGAGGCAACCTATTGATGGACAAAATGAAGACATACTGGTAGAATGATGAAGAGATGACTAATGATATGGGCATAATGTTGTGATGTGCATATGGACAGTGTAAAGTGTATGAATGGAGATATGGCAGCAGATTGATATGACATGAATAATGATGACATAATGAAGATGTACGATATGTTGATGTGTTGCTGGTGTACAAACTAAGATGCTGATGATATGTATGGGTAGAATGAATTCATGATTATTGGGGATACATATGATGAACAAAATGTTGATCTAGGGATGCATGAAACATGGACATAATGCTTGCTTGGGTTATGAAAATTAATGATAATTAGAATGATGTTATAGACAGATATGTTGGGTGACAATGATGATTGATGTGATCAGTGAGCCATTGTGTCTAACAGGGTGGATGTAAAATTCATTAAAATTTTAAAATTTCAAGTTTTGGCAGTTGATTTACAAATATTTTTAGGTGACAATGATGATTGATGTGATTAGTGAGCCATTGTGTCTAACGGGGTGTATGTAAAATTCATTAAAATTTTAAAATTTTAAGTTTTGGCATTTCATTTACAAATATTTTTAGATTAGGGAAACATAACAATTTATAAACTTAATGACGAGATGAGGCAACGATTTAGATGCTTACCATTCCAATCGTTCTTGCAAGATGAATTTGGGATTGTTGAGCCTCCAAATCTCCTTGGTTGAGGTTCTCCGATGCGTTTTGGGAAGGCAAGATCGCTCGAGCGTTCGCCTTTGGGTAGCACAATTGATAAAACAATGTCGTGGCCTGCGGCACTATTTTTTTTTTTGTTATATTAACCATAACGCTCGAGCATTATTGTTAATATAACAAAAAAATAAAAAAAAGCCACGGTATTGTTAAATTCTTATATTAGCCATGGCAATGTTTATTTTTTTTGTTATATTAACCATAACGCTCGAGCGTTATGGTTATCACAATAACACTCGAGCGTTGTGGTTAATATAGCAAAAAAAATAAACAGTGCCATGGTTAATATAAGAATTTAACAATATCGCGGCATTGTTGATTTTATTTGTTATATTAACCATAACGCTCGAGCGTTATGGTGATCCATGCTTAATATAACAAAAAAAAAAACAATGCCATGGTTAATACCGCAACACTGTTTATTTTTTTTGTTATATTAACCATAACGCTCGAGCGTTATGGTGATCACAATAACGCTCGGGCGTTTTTGGATCCTATCCTACATGTTAAATGACATGGAAGGTTCGAAGCCCGCCATACCTAGTT
This sequence comes from Larix kaempferi, assembly GCA_027924585.1. Taxonomy (NCBI): domain Eukaryota; kingdom Viridiplantae; phylum Streptophyta; class Pinopsida; order Pinales; family Pinaceae; genus Larix; species Larix kaempferi. Next base: position 13,059,762 of record BSBM01000422.1, read on the forward strand.
TTACATAACACGCGAGTGCTGTTTATTCACACAATTCTCGCGTGTTTCGCATTTACCCATTGCATCTAAAAGTTCCCTCAACTTCATGCACACTCCCTCATGTCAGCGTTGAATTTATTGCCAACAACACTATCTCGATATCACATCACTATCATATAACCACGATATAAATGAATTTCAAACCTTATTGCATCGTATAATATCTATGTTTCATACATTTCAATGTTGAGTTCCCATTTGCATAGTATGCACATATTTCAAATTCGAATGTTAAGTTTCCATTTGCATAGTATGCACATAGTGCAATTCAAATGTTAAATGTCACAAAACATAGTATGCACACAATAGAATGTTAATGCTAAGTTTAAATTCGCATATGGTTAAGCTTTATAACCCTAGCATATATTCCATAGAGTATTATGACAATTTAATATATGTCACTAATACATAACAAACCAATATCTTGTACATGCAGTGATATAGTAGAATAGTATTATAGGAGCATACATAATTTAGGTACATGAGATATGACATGTAGGTTTTGAAGACCATCTTTATTATGTGCCATAGCATTGTAGTAATGCTATTATTACTATACATTTGCATTTCGAATTGAACAATGTTGGATCAAAATTCTAAAGGTCCCATTACAATCTATTCTAGCATTAAACATTGAAGTCGCATATTGTTCAACCCTAACGCAATGATAATATCATCATATGCTTGTCGCAATATTCAGATTGTAGAATCTCGCATGACGTTCATATCAATTATAGTTCTAACGAACAACATCATTGATTACCACATAAATAGTGTAAAATATCTCTAGCTACACTTATAAGTGATAAGATAAACATGGTACAGATTGATAAAGAGAAACTAGAATTACATACCATCGACACCTTCATGCACAACAATACACACATCTATCTCAAAAACAGAGATGACTAGCTGAAGCTTATAACCTTTCTTGAAATACTTGAATTACTCTATTACCTTACCTGCAGATCTGCGAAAGAAAAGAATCCAATGCTTTCGCTATCAAGCTAAGTAAACCCAAGGGCACTCTGTAGGAACCCCTTCATAAACATGCAAACAAGTCGTCAGTATTATTATTAGAATCATAATACATGAGAAGATAAACATGGTTTTATCGCATTTAAATTATAAATCTGTTGTCTTTTATGTTTAGGAATAATAATGATAAACATGTTAAGCCGTCATTAGATAAATAAGTTAAACATCTTTCATTCTGCAGTTAGCATTTCTTTATGAATTGCTATATCATAATTTTATTTTTTTTTGTGATTTTTGGGATGTTACAGGTAGGAAGAGGGGTTAAGTGGAAGGATGGATGGGGAAGAAAGGGGCATCTTTACCTTAGAGATTTTTGGGGAGAATTGAGAGAGAGCAGGGAGAAAATTACAGAGAAGAGAAGGAGGTTTTCGTTGGAGAAAATTCAGAAGGGAGAGGAAGTTGGCGTGTGCTCGGTTTGGGCTCGAGGGTCCAAAGGGGTACCTTTGGAGGTGGGTGGTTGGCGAGACCTCGCTAGTTGGTAAGGTGGAAAAACTGTTTCGGTTGGTTGAGTTGCATAAGGTTTGGGAAGGCTTTGTTGCAGGGCATACAACACGCGGGAAAACAAACAGCAAGAAGAAATTCAAAAGGGAGCAGCAAACAGAGGGGATCTACTAAGCGAGTAAGAGGTATTTTCCTGCAAGTATAATCATCATTCTACCCTTGTCAAATTTTTGTTAAGTTATGGAAACAAAATTTTACACTATTAGACCTGCACATGAGAAGTAAATGTTAGAATTAGATATAACATTAAATATAACTACTTCAAACCTGCAAATTTAAATGTATATGTTATATTTTTACTAGCATGAAGTTTAAACAAAACTAGAAATGAAAACATAAACAAAACCAAACATAAATTTTGACAAGAATGTAAATAGTGAAATATTTGATTTTATCAAGAGATAATGGAGACCTAGGTTGGGGTCCCTACAACATGGAGCTTTACTCTCTTGTTTCCGTTCATCATAAGCTATGGGTTTACCAATGCATCCATTGATGGACGCATTGAATCAAGCATTGATATAGAAGGTAATTGATTCACCATGGATACATATGTCTCCATATTCCGTACAGACATAAGCACTGCTTCTCTAGGTAGATTTTTCAGTTCTGTTTTTATAAAATATTTCATCTAAATGCCATGGTCCAAAGCTCTTAAACCCAAACTCCGCAAATTTAGAAACCCACATTAGGTTCTGTCTAAACAGTCAGGGCTAAAAAAGGCTCCCAATCTCGCCAACTCTAATCTGTTTTCATAACGCGATGACCCGAAGATCTTAGCGCCAAACTCCCAAACAAAGAACAAATTTTATCGAAACAAACAGGGCTAGAAAAATCTCATGATCACCCCAATTTTATTTTAATCTAACATATTTAATCTAAACAGGATGGAGTCAAAGCTTTTAAGCTCCTCAATCTCTGCAAATTTAGGAATATATAACAAATTCTATCTAAACAATCGAGGCTAGAAAAGCCTCTCCAAACACCCGAGTTTTTGTGAGTATAAATTTTAAGAAATGAGTACCTTTCTGGACAATCTAGCCTCCTTGTCTTTTGCCCTTCTTAGTAGATCGTCCAATGCTGGAGAGAGATTCTATGTTGTGCTTGGTGAAGCCTAACTCATTGTTAAAAACCAGCAAAGTAGCAGAGGCACCCACACCCGTGACATCTCTGGTTGTAATGAGGAATTCTAAGGAAGGTTCTACGTTTGGGGAGTACTCATTGTCCTCGGCATTCTGAAGGATCACAACCCACACTAGCCGTAGATGTATCCATGCAAACTAGCCATAGCCATACAAGGTTTAAGCCATGCACTAGAGAAAAGGGAACTGAATTGAACTTAAAAGAGAGAAAGAATTGTACATGGGGCTTCATGTGGGAGTATGCGTGGGTTACATGCAGTGAGGCCTTCATGTGGGAGGGAGCCTGGAGGTAGGTTACGGCCGAGGTAGGTTACCGCTAGCATAATTTAAAATAAATCTCATAAACTTTGATTCTCCCCGAGCCTCATTCATAATTAGAACTTAGATAATATGGGGAAAAGGCCAAATAAGGCTTCCGATATGATGATTGGCCAGAGTAAAAAATGGCCTAAAAAACGTAAGTTGAATTGTATAAAAAACTGTGCAGGAACTAATACTTATTTGCCGAACGATTTCTATAGTCCCTGGAGGCCCTCAAGGACTAATAAGATTATTATTACCTAAAATAACTATAACATATATATTTTTATTTTAATGATTAACATTATAATATATACTTAAAACATATATGACATAGCCATTTTATACATATATATATATATATATATATATATCGACTCACAAAGTTGTCATAAATAAGATTTCACTTATTATCTTTCCATATATATATATATATATGTTGATACCACCATCCAAGTATATAGCATGAATTTCTTAAAATAAATTGACTTAAGTTGTCGCTTTCTTACTTCATAATCCCATCCCTTTTTGTTGTACAACAATCCTTGAGTCAATCCACATGCCAAGGTTTTAAACAACTTCGAATATAACACCGCGTAAGATAATAAAGGCCTAACAGATGATTCGAGTGTCATCACGTGTCACCAAAGTAGCATCCAAATGTGATTTCAAGCTTATAACCACCATCAGATGTGCTTATGAGACAAACCCATGACCTCACCTATATATAGCCTTATGGTTTATGTGAGATATCGTCCTAAAAATTTTAATATTTAAATTAATTGAGAATTGACAAGATATCATTCGATGGGATGGCTGGACATACTACGATCTAATAGTTAGGTCGTCAATTTTTCCAGCTGACTACCTATAACTCTTGATCATGACTACCAAAAGTACAACTCAATAAAGTCTAGAAACCATTGATTTATATGAACTCAACATTCCATATTAAGAAAAAAAGATAATCACATCAACAACTTTCCAATAATCGTCATAGGCCTATGAGATACGCTTTTGTCGTATTATTCAAAAGTTCAAAGTAACGTAATCACATGGATTTCCTCGAGGTAACGTAATCACATGGGTTTCCTTGAGGTTTCGTTCCACCGCTTAAGTGATATTTCAACGCAAGAAAATATAGACAGTGAACGAGTGGTGTAGCCAAGGTTAATCGGTGAAGAGATATTTAACCACATATCGCGTTTTTTTTTGGGTAAAATAATGAAATAAAAGTAGAATTGATAAAAAGTGGTGATTAAGTTTTCATAGATCACCCGTCAAATTCTCTGAATTAGAAATTGAGACAAAAAACCATATAAAATAAAACTAAGCTGTGGGAGTCCAACGAAACGACATGTTAACAAAGCAACACCTGAAAATAACGAAAGGATATGTTCGCACGATGCGATTTTTTAGTTATATGGATCTCACAACAAACAAATATGTTCCATAAATTCAACAGTGTTGTTAGAGAAGAGTTCCACGATCCACAGTAATGGACCCCGTGTGTATGCTGGTAACGGAAGCAGCGGAGATGTTATGGAATTAAATGGTATGTGCTGTGGTTTCGGTAACATTTGAATTGATGTTCACTGTTCAGCTGAATCTTCGCATGGGCCTGTGATTGACAAAAATAAAAAGTGTCGGAGGGAATCTTTATATTTTTAATATAGTTTTCATGTTCTCACAGTGATAAAAAAGCATAATTTATTACATTAGCAGAGAAAACATATTTAGAGGTGGCTATTAAAAGAAAAGCAAGGTTGTTAGTTGCACAGTGAAGAGTGAAGAGGGGTTTATATCATTTTAGAGGTGAGACTTGTAGATGGAAGGTACTCAAGGAAATTTAGGACCAAAGAACTTGTATATTCTGCAATAAGGGTGTGGTGGACATTGAATGGCAATTTGGCAGGGAATGTGCAGCCTACAAGGATATCAGCATTCAGTATGACGATAGCTTAAAGGTAGACAACATGTACTGTGTATTTGACTAGAATATCAACATTCATTATGAGGACAGCTTAAAGGTAAATAACATGCATTGTCTATTTAACTAAGATAAGATCAACCAGATTACTAGTTTTCTAGTCAAAATCCATAACAAAGATCCAACATGAAAATAGTATAAAGATGAGTTAGGACGGTTGTTCTTTTGGTCCCTTAGGCCGTTTAATATGAGCCTCATGGACGCCATTAAAATCAATCAATCTTGAGATTAAGCAACTGAGGGAGCCTTTGTTGGAAATTTGTGTAGAATGCATAAGGCTCATCCACTATAACCCAAAGGGACATAAGTTAAAAGTCTTACGTTATGACTAGTGAATTCACAATTGCAGTATTATCGTTAAAGCATTAGGGTCGTTTATTCACAGTTGCAGTGTATAGTTACAGAATTAAGGTAGTGTAGACTTGTAGAGTGCACGATGCTCGTCCTAATTAGAGTGAAGTCTGCAACCGAAAAGGACAGAAGTTAAAAGTCTTACGTCATGGCGAGTGAATTCACAGTTGCAGTATTATAATTATAACATTACGGTAGTGAACTCGCAGTTAATTTGGTATTAGTGTCAATTAGTATTAGACCTTAACTGTTAGCCATAAGCTTCATTGTACCACATTTGAAGAAGTTACAGATGGGCATTTCAGAAGTCCCTGTTTTGAAGAGATTTCAAGTTGAAGAAAATAAAAAATTGCAACAAAGAGCATCAAAACTAAAATAATGAACAACTAAGAGCACCGGAAAAGAACTCAAAGTTAAATGCGATCAAACATGCTTTGAAGCTATGCCTACATTAATTCAGGATATTCAAAGTTGTATCACCCATGAGAGACTGACAATTTAAAAATTACATTCACCAACCCTTTGTGTAAGTCGTCAACAAGACACCGCTCACGAGTTGAAAATGAAGGGCCGGGTTGTGTTATGTGAACTGATATCCGAGGGCAACATTTAAGAAGTCCATGCTTAAATGATTCTTCTCTCAATCCTTCTGCCTATGCAGACAATAGGGTCAAACTTAAATTAGTAATTGGGATGAAATGGCGTGACGTAAACGATAGTGCCCTCCAACTCCCTACAACGGAATATAGAGAAAATAACCTGAGACAGATAGAACCTAATCCCTGAGAGATTCTATATTTGTAAAATTCACTACCCCTGAGAGAATTAAGTTCTTGAGATTATGTAAATACTGTATATTAATGTAATTTTTCCACATTGTTGTAGGTATGTACATTAATCGACTATAGAATGATTTAGCTCTTCACTGCAAGCTTGCAAAGCATGGACAGCCTGATATACTGTTATTGTTCTGTGAAGAATTGCTATTTAATAATAAAATAACTCTCCAACGATATAGACTGCATGCCACATATCTTTAATTTCTCTTCATATTAATATAAACGAAAGGCAATATCCCCGGTTACAACAAAAGTACAAATCTCCTCCGAACCATACTAACTAAACATGGGTTGCGAATCGGATGGCATTCGTATGTTATTCTCTATTCTAAATTCCAACACACACACACTATTACTATTCATATTGATATGATTATGTTTATAATCAGGGAAACAGCAACGCATCATTCCTTGTTACGACCTCCGGGGCGCCTCTCTTTGATTTTATCCCCCATACCCTTCTTCTCACCAGGATTACAATCAGCAGTCTCACACGGATTCTGAGTATGGCCTCCGGGAATCTTCTCTTTGATTTTATCCATCATCCCTTCCTTCTCAGCTGGATTACACTGAGCAGTCTGAGGATTACACTGAGCAGTCTGAGTATGGCCTCCTGGCAGCTTCTCTTTGACTTTATCTACCATCCCCGACTTCTGAGCTGGATTAGGGTTGGGACGAGTACCCTGATTCTGCATCATGTCATCATGCTGTCTTCCCTCGTCCTTCTTGCCGAAGAGACCGCGGTCCTGGCACTCCTGATTTGCAGCCATGGTAATCCTTATTTCAAAAGCAGATAGAGATATCAATGAAACAAATTGAGATAAACAACTTCGTAAAATTCAAGTCGAGATGGGATGAGAGAAAAGCAGAGTCGTTCGTGTATTTATAGCTAATGACAGAGGTGGAGTGTGGAGTTGGGTTCCTCTGCTGCGCTGCCGTGTGGAGGATAATGTTATTTTCTTTAATCAATAATAATTACGTACCCGTTGATGTGATTGCGTGCTCCGTCCTCCGATCCAATAAAACTAAAATTTCAGTGTCGGTTACAAATAATCTATGATGATTTCATAGTTTCTTACCCACTCAAGTCTCCGTGATTATTTATTATTTTATGGATTTTTTTAAAAAACTTTATGGATGTTTAAAAAAAATTTATGGATAACCTTACAGTATGAGATGTTTTAATATTATTAAAAGTAAAAACATAATTAAATTTTTTTATATAAGTTTATACAATAATAAAAATAATTAAAAAATTTATATAAACTCATAAAATAAAAATAAAAAGCATAATAAATCTAACTTAAATCATGATTTATAATATAGGTAATAAAGAGATTTGAATCTAGAAAGAAATTTTTTTAATCAATAAATTTATTCATTCTATTATATTAATATAACAATTTATTATAATGTTATTAATTATTGATATGATTTTTGTTTTAAATATTAAAATATTAAAAAAACTTAAAATTTGACAAAAATATATATATAATAAATTAAGTTACCATTGTAAATACCATAGAAATTTTTTATTTGACAAAATATATTTTGCTCAATTAATTTTGAAGGTGTAAAAAGTATATATAAAAAGTGAATAGTTTAAAGTGTTTTATTTTCAAATTTCTTTGAAGATCGAACCATGTGGGAAATCGAATAGTTAATTAAATTTGATTCACTTTAAAATAGTAGGTTATCTTTAATTATGTTTTTACCAAGCCTATGTAAAGTAAAAGCATAAGTGTGGCATTTTCTCCTTGGCATTTTTTTTTCCCACAGAAAAATTTAACTTACTAGTAATATACGAAATAGTAAAATATGTCTAACTATCATAAGAGTACATAGAAATACTAGACCAAACATTACAAGAGGTACCGGTCCATAGCCAAGAAAGGCGTGTTCACAAAGAGGAGCCAACCAAGAGCCCAAAGAATGGCCCAAAATATAACATATCCCCAAGGCCACAAAAATAACGGAACCGAGGGAGATCGAGTAGTCCATCAGCAAATCTGCCACCACAGATAACATGAATAATATTCGACATTCCAAAAAAAATACAGTAGTCTAGAATCGATACCAGCCGAAAAACCAATGGCCCATCAAATGCCATAGACGGATACAGGGAAAGATATCAGTTCATGCAGTCCCAGTATCGTATTATAACAAGTTCCAAGGTTCATAAAGTAAAAGCCTAACAACAAATTGTTAAGAAATAAATACAGCTGCAAAGATAGTTTTAAAAACTGGAAGCCCAACGAGGAGTTGGGATCAGCAGCAAAATTAAGGACCATGGGAAAAGAGAATGTCCTCCCGCCATTCCTACAAAAAAATGTGTCCCTCCAGAGAGGTCAAGGCCTGCTTGGAGAGCATATTAGCTTCAGTATTCACCTCTCTGAAGATATGAGAAAAATGTGTGTGTTCAAATTCGAGAATCAAACCTCGAGCCGCATCCGTCCAATGAGAAAGTAGCAGAACATTAAGAGGAGATTTTCCCTCTGCCCAAGAAATAATAGACATAGAATCACCCATCACCACGAGAGAGGATATCTATCGGGAGCGAGCAAAATATAGCAGGAGCCAAAGGGCGCATAACTCCCCGTGAGTATTGGATCCAATTCCTAGATTGAGCCAAATGTGGAAATAACAAGTGGTGGATATGTGTAATACTGCCCCAGCCCCACACACACCAGGCCCCCCAATAGCGGTGTAGGACCCCTCCTTTAGGGTCCCCTTGAACTGAACCTGAAACTTTAACAACTTCATACAAACAAAGTAGTTATTGGAAAAATAAAATAAAAGAGTGAATAACTTAACAAAAATAAGCAAAACCTTAACCTGTCAACCCGATCCAGCTGGTCCATTGTCGTCTGCGTCTTCCGTAGGATCCCTCCAGCAAAGCTCGTTTAACCATTGGCGAAGCAACCGTTAGCTTCGCCACCCAACCATAGGCTCATGCTTTCAGTCGCATGGCCTCCCCCGAGCTTTGGGTCGTAAAGTTCACACACAATTCTCAAGAAACCCAGCTTGGGTTTCCCCCCCACCAAGATTTCCAGCCAAACCCTCAATAGCAGCAAGTCATGAGGTAACTCAATATTACGATAGTCATCCAGGGTCTGGGTCCTTTACCCATCCCCAAAGTCTTGCTTTTAAAGGAAAATCCCCTGCGACACATGTCGCTTCATGCATAAATAATTATTTAATTAATTCTTAATGAAAAACAACTCACCCATCCAAGTGTCAATTTATCTAGGAGATGCACCAACATCCCTAAGTTTGCTCATGTTTGTCCCCTAGATATTTTACTTAAATCCTAGATTTGTGGTGTAGGTGGAGTTGGCTAGGTGTCCATGCCTAGGATTCCATTTTGCTCCTAAATAAATATTTTTAATATTTTTAAGTAATCAGGAATATCCTTTCATGTGCAATTCCTAAATAACACTTAATATTATTTAAATGCCAAAGTAATCATTTATGTGCAAATGCCTAAAGTACTCAATGCATTTCTAAGTAAAGTTCTAGGTGCAAAATTATACATTTCAACGCAGTTAAGTTTAGCAATCAACTTTTACTAGGGACCCGGTGCCCCGCCGTTGGGCCTCCTTGTTCCTTAATTTAATTTCCCTAACATGGCACCACTCTGTCGGGTCCAGTCATCCGTAGTTTCCATTCCTCGGCAAGGCACCACATCGTTGGGTCCTTGCATCCACTCTTTCTGTTCTTGGCAGGGTACCGCACCGTCGGGCCCTTCTGTCATCATCCTTCCGTTTTGACTTGCGGGAACTTCATGTAGGGATTTCAGGAGCCGTTACCTTCCATCCTCCGTCTACACGCTATTAGGGACTAATGGCATTGAGGAGTGAGTCCGTTCTCACTACACGCCCCCCAACTCGTACGTGACCAGCTCCGTCGTGGCCCACCTTGTACACCCTCACGCTTTCCTCTTGAGCAAGCGGATCAGTGCTTATCTGCTCAAGCATGGTATTCCGTCAGAAGTCGACATCGTCGTCGCTCTCCTTGTGTGTGATTTATTTGTACTCTACGACCCTTCATATTCCTTTGTGTGTCCGTCGGTGAACCATTTCACCTGTCGCTACACACATTTCTCACAAACGTAAATTAGTAGCACTGTCCTCAATAATCACAATTTGGTTTATAAATCTGTTGCTTCATTAAGCATCTATAATTTATTCAATCATTACTCATTCGTCTAATCACGTAATCAATTGCACAGCTAGTCGTTAAGCATCATTTATATGTAGAGTTTTCATATCAAAGTCAATCGTTAAACAACATGAAATCGTCCATTCACAATAACTACCCAAATGCACATATATCAATCAATCGTAATCATAAATATACTCAAAATAAAATCATAGGGTTATTTTATTAATGTTTCAAACAGTCGGGTGACTCTGCAGGTGCCCTCAATGTCTACAGTAGTCTAGGGGCACTACATACATCCCTACTTATTTAGAACTCCATCCCGAAGTTCAGAATAAAAATGGAAAGCTATGACACATCTTAGTTGCGTCCTCCCAAGTTGCAGAGCTAGGACTGTAATTGTCCTACTGCACTTTGACTTGATCAATCAGGGCTAATCATTAAGCAAGAACTAATCAATCAATTATACCACTCCACATATATAATTTAATTCCTTAATTCATTTATCAGTTATTGTCGTCATTCACATCTTCAGGTTTTCCTCAATCTTTTAAGACATATCAAGGCTCAAGAAACCACTTTATCGAAGTTTTTTAGCTAGGTCACTCGACAGGTGCCCTTAAGGTCCACAGTCATTTTAGGGGCATTACAAGCGGCCCCATCAAAGTAACCGCATGGGTACATCAAGACAGGAGGAGCCAAACATCTATCCATGCCCAAAACAATCCTACTGATTCCATGACCATGAATTGAGGTATATTCCTTGAAAGCAGCCAGAGTTCGACAGCAGATCCAATCCCTGTGAGGCATAGAATCCTCAAAGATTTGGGCATTTCGAGACTTCCAGATCTCCCAAATCATGAAACAAGGAAGTTCATCACACGTATTTGTTTGACGAAACCATGTTTCAAGATAGATTTTAAGAGTGGAAGTTCTCCAGACGCATTGAATACCCGAGAGAGATGTAATTTGCTTCCAAAGACCCTGTATGAAAGTACAGGAGGAGAAGAGATGGTCAATAGTTTCTTCCTGAGAGCACCAATATGGGCACCATCTAGGGCCATTGAAGCCCCTGTGGCATAAATTGTCCCATGTAAGTATTATGTTGCAGAGAGCCAACGAAATAAAACATTTTATTTTAAGCGGAATAGCCAGTTTCCAGACAGCTTTTTGCCACCAATAAGTCTCAGATTGAATATCAGCAAACAATGAATCATGCGCCATTTTGGCAGAAACTATTCCACGGGCCACATCCCACAACCAAGCTAAAATATCAGGCTTCTCAAATAATTGTATATTGGATTGGCACAAAGGTCGAATGTATTCTGCCCATTCAATCCCCATATTTCCAACAAGTCCCAACTGTGTAGCCAAGATCCACTTTGAGTGTCCATCCATATATAGACCAGTCGCATGTGCAAGGGTACAAAAACCTTTAGCTTGAAGGTGTGTCCTCAATTCCAGGGTTAAAATATGTGCATTGGATCCCCCTAGAATAAGATCAAGACCCAACCTTATATCACGACCATTACCAAGGATCCAAGTTATCCATTGAGCTATCACATTGAAAGAACCCATCAAACCATTCCAAAAATTCGAAACACCAGTAGTAGTCAGAAGACCCTTGCGAAGCCAATTTGCAACAGAAGAATTCTGCAGGTATTTAGCTTTGATAATCCTCCCCCAGATAGATTTGTTAAAAAGAACACACCATAAACTTTTTGCATGCAAAGCCATGACAAAATGGTCCAAGTCCTTAATATTCCATCCCCCCAAAGTCCAGGGATGGGCTAGCATGGACCATTTTATGAGGTGAAACTTTTCCTACATTCCACCACCAGAAACAAAAAATCTTCCTTCGTATAAGACAGAGAATGGATCTAGGAGTTTTACAAAGTGAAAACTAGTAGGCCCCCAGATTCTGGAGGACCGCTTTTGCTAGCGTGAGTCTGCCACCAATGGATAAATGTCATAGACTCCAGTGACCAATACGATTTTCAAAACGTCTAATAAGCCAGGACCAGTCATTAGTATGATAATTCGAAGACTTAATGAAAAACCCTAGATATTTTGTTCCATCAGCGAACTCTTTGAAATTTAGTGGAAAAATCGAGCTAATCGACTGTTCCACATCCGCCTGCAGGGAATGTTTCAAAAAAAGTGACTTGTTATAGCTCATGATCATATCAGTTACAGAGCAGAAAAAATCCAATATTCGCTTATACTGAATCCATTCCTCCAGGATGCCCAGGCCAAATAGCATAACATCGTCCACAAAAAATGAATGTGTGACAGAAATATCATTTGTAATCTTGATACCAACAATCTGACCCTCCCTTTTTGCTTTGTGTATAGTGAGGCTTGTTAAGATTTAATATGATAAGACAGAAAATAGCAGCATTACATTCCATTTCACAATAATAGCATATACAGGATCACTGAAGAAACAACAAGCACAGCATAAACACAAGAGACAGAGATTTATCCTGGGAAACCCTCATGGGGTAGAAAACCCAGCAAAGCTTCCTCAATATAGATGACCAGCAATATACAAAGATGAAACCCTGAGACATGATCTCCTCCTCCACAATAACAGATCTCTCCTCCACAAGTGCGCTATCCTCAAGTGAGTGAGTGTGTGTATAATGAGGAACACACCTCCTCTATTTATACACTTCTCTGATATGTATTTTACACAAGTACATGTAGGCTCGTATTTAACCATTAGGTTAAATACCCCATTATAACTGACTGGGCCGACCCCTCTAGGGTGGTCTAATAACCCTTTGACCCACATAACACACTTAGGGCCGACCCCCACTAGGGAAGTCTAATAACCCGAGTTACCACATTCCGACGGAGGAATAAACATCTCCGGATATACAATAAGATCTTCACGGAGGAATGAATCATCTCCGGAATAATAAAGTACAAATATAATATTCTTTGAAGTTACAATATCTCAACACTCCCCCTTAACGAGAAGGATATTATAACAGCATCTTCCCGAGCAAGGAGTCATCAACATCATACATGATACATCTATAAATCATTGGAAGCTTTCTCAACATCATTAGTAACTCAAGCAGTTACTGGAACATCTTCAATACTGGAACATCGACATCTTCAGTATTGAGTCTTTATCTTCTGTAGCACTTGAACAGCTACAACAATATCATCATCTGGATCCTCACGATACACGATCATCAGCATCGTCATCTCACGATCATCAGCATCGTCATCACACGATCATCAGCATCGTCATCACACGATCATCAGCATCGTCATCACATGATTATCAGCATCGTCATCACACGATCATCAGCATCGTCATCACACGATCATCAGCATCGTCATCACACGATCATCAGCATCGTCATCACACGATCATCAGCATCGTCATCACACGATCATCAGCATCGTCATCACACGATCATCAGCATCGTTATCACACGATCATCAGCATCGTCATCACACGATCAGTAATACAAGTATCCTATCGATACAAGTAACCACATCATCAATACAAGTATCCTACCGATACGAGTAACCACATCATCAATACAAGTATCCTACCGATACAAGTAACCACATCATCAATACAAGTATCCTACCGATACAAGTAACCACATCATCAATACAAGTATCCTACCGATACAAGTAACCACATCATCAATACAAGTATCCTACCGATACAAGTAACCACATCATCAATACAAGTATCCTACCGATACAAGTAACCACATCATCAATACAAGTATCCCACCGATACAAGTAACCACATCATCAATAAAATCACTTTCTCGGAGACCATTCGTCTACGGATCAATTCAGGGACCGAAGTCCGGGGATGATACAATCCCCATCACGTACATTTTGAACTAGTAGTTCCGGGATGATGCAATCCCCATCATGTACATTTTGAACTAGCAGTTCCGGGATGATGCAATCCCCATCACGTACATTTTGAACTAGCAGTTCCGGGATGATGCAATCCCCATCACGTACATTTTGAACTAGCAGTTCCGGGATGATGCAATCCCCATCACGTACATTTTGAACTAGCAGTTCCGGGATGATGCAATCCCCATCACGTACATTTTGAACTAGTAGTTCCGGGATGATGCAATCCCCATCACGTACATTTTGAACTAGCAGTTCTGGGATGATGCAATCCCCATCACGTACATTTTGAACTAGTAGTTCCGGGATGATGCAATCCCCATCACGTACATTTTGAAGTAGCAGTTCCGGGATGATGCAATCCCCATCACGTACATTTTGAACTAGCAGTTCCGGGATGATGCAATCCCCATCACGTACATTTTGAACTAGTAGTTACGGGATGATGCAATCCCCATCACTTTATTCTCGGAGACCTCACGTCTACGGCTCTCTTTAGGACTGAGAGTCCAGGGATGATCCAATCCCCTCAACTGTCCTCTAAGGACTTCATTCTTGGAGACCTCACGTCTACGGCTCTCTTTAGGACTGAAAGTCCAGGGATGATCCAATCCCCTCAACTGTCCACTAAGGACTTCATTCTCGGAGACCTCACGTCTACGGCTCTCTTTAGGACTGAAAGTCCAGGGATGATCCAATCCCCACCTGTCCACTAAGGACTTCATTTTCGGAGACCATACGTCTACGGCTCTCTTTAGGACTGAAAGTCCAGGGATGATCCAATCCCCTCAACTGTCCACCAAGGACTTCATTCTCGGAGACCTCACGTCTACGGCTCTCTTTAGGACTGAAAGTCCAGGGATGATCCAATCCCCACCTGTCCACTAAGGACTTCATTTTCGGAGACCATACGTCTACGGATCACTTTAGAACAAGTGTTCAAGGATGATACAATCCCTACATGTATTCTCATCAATACATCTCATCATCAAAAGCATGTATTCTCATCAATACATCTATCATCAAAAGCATGTATAAGTAAAACTAAGTATTCTAAGTATAAGAGTCCTAAATCTAAATATTTCTAAGTATCTGGGTGTAGAGAACAGGTTACCTCATCGTCGACCTTGTTGTTCGATGAGACAATCTCATCAGCAATGACTATACTACTCCCCCTTTCGAGGAGGGTCCTTTTGAACTACACCAAGCTTGTCTCGGAAGTATTCAAATTTCACTCGAGACAGAGGTTTGGTTGGTAACTTCTTCACTTGACGTAGAGGTTTGGTTAGTACAACGGTAACCTGTTACAAATTCAAACTTTATAGTTCCTTTCTGCGTCATATCTTGTTAGATCCCTTTGTTCTTTGACTTATCATGGAACACTAGATTCTATGTCATCTTGATACAACTCTATTTATCACATAGGATCACAGTTGGTTCTATTTCTAAGTCAAACAATCCTGAAGCCAAACTTCTTCACAACAAGTAGAGCAAGCAGCCATATATTCCGCTTGTGTTGAGAGCCACACTAGACTGCTTCTAGCTAAACCACGAGATCATGGATAATCCCAGACAATAACATCCTCTCGATGTGTTCTTCCTGTCTGATACACTTTCTTCCCAATCACCATCTGAGTAGCCATCTGAAGTCATGATCTCCAAGATAGCATAGATCAAAGTCTATCGTATCCTTTATGTACCTCATCACATGCTTTACAACTATCGGGTGAACACATCTAGTTTCCCCTAGATACTGACTCAAGGTGTTCACAACAAAGCATATATCTAACCTAGTATATGTTAGATACATCAATGACCCAATAATTTGACTGTACAGAGTTATATCCACTAACTCTGATGAGTCATCTCCTAACAGCTTCAAGTTGGAATCCATAAGAGTGGCCATTCCAACATATCAAGTCTTCTCAAGATTTCTCAGCATACTTTCTCTGGTTGAGAGAGATTCCTTCTGAGACTTTCCGTACTTTTAGACCTAGAAAGTAATCCATCAATCTGAGATCTTTCAATTTCATTTCTACAGTCATCTATCTGTGCCATCTCTCATCAGATGGGTCTATTGATATGACCCTCAATATCATTCGAACTCTGTGGTGAGTTCCTTCTTGCATCCATGTCATCTGTGTATAGAAACCATATTCAACCTTGTATCAAAGGTTGAGATCCACATCACCCATGGTGATCATTAAGCTCATCAATTTATTATCGATCCTGGATACCCATACAGAACCTGATTCACACTTCTTCTTTAATTGCACCATTGAGAGAATGGTCTTTATCTATTCACTTGGAGCAAAATATCTCATCATGATTCTCTTCCTCTTTCTAAGATAATCTTCTAGCCACAAGCCTTCTATAGTGTGTTTGATTTGTAAATCTTTTGTTGAACATCCATCGCTTGTTCAGTGTTCATCATTCATCATGATCTTTCCTACAAATCAAAATTAGGTATAGGATTAGTAATACTTCATAATCATCAAATCATATTGACATGGTAACCTATTATGCATACAGATATCATTTACATAGTTATGCAACTGTTTTGACCAATACTTTGGCACAACACTTTTCCATATTCTGTATGCATACAGTGGCTATCTAGATGCCTTCCATCTCTACCAGAACATACTGTCGAGAGTGTGCACAGCTCTCAACATGTCAGCAAAGAGGTTTCATTCTAGACAAGCAACAATGGAATGTTTGTCCAACTTACCAATCATATGCATATTAGTAGTATATTGTTCAATGCTCTATGAATGTTTACACTCAGCATGATGTATTCTAGGAATACAAATATGGATACAAGCAATATCATTTACTATTTCAAATAACAATTCAAATACTTATCTTTTATGTTTGTGTGGTTGCGTCCCGCTTGATCTTCTATATGTCTTTTGAACTTCTATTCATTCTGTACCACTGTGCATCCTCAAGTGTGCACTAGTGTCATCCTCATGAACTCATACACAAACATACATTCATTAGTATATTCTCAAAACATTCTAATTCTAAATAATCTTGAATATGTACAGTCATGATCATTAGTATTCATAGTTTCAAGGAAGTCTTCTTTTACTCATGCATATTCTTGTTTGATCTAGTTAGTTAAATCATCAATCAAAATAAGAGACATAATATGCATAAACCCTTGATTACTAACTTTATGAATAAGCATAACCAATCATACCAAGTATACTTATATAAGGGATCCTAACACAAGGTAAGATTCTAACATGACATAGGAAAACATACCTGGATCAATATACCTGCTTAGTTATGTACAACATACCTAAACAATCTCTTCAATGATTTAGAGATCCTGAGCTAGAACCTGCATGTCTCATAGGTTAAGCATAATATAACAAAAGTCATACATACCTCATAAGTAGAACAAATATTATGGATGAGTCTTTGTCTTCATGTGGTCATGGTCATGGAACTTGATTTGTCTTTTGTGATGTACCTGAACCTCCTTGTTAGCAGACAACATCAACCTCACACAACATCATAATGCATTAGTACAATCATAAGTGTCAACACCCTAACCAATGAATATCTTCTATCATGCATTCATAATTTTGTTAAGGTGATACAACAAATCTAAAATCAAGATTGTACTAACCGTAATAACATGAAGACAAACATACCATAAACTTAATCATGAACAAATCTCAAAACATACCTTGATGAGTCATACCTGTCGAGATTGCTTGTAATCTCCTTATGTAAAGCCTTAGCCTCATCTCCCTCTGAAACAGGAACTCCTTCACTTATGCAGGTGACCAATCCATCTTCTTCTAGGATTAACCCTATCCACTTGACTTGCAAGAACTGGACCTGGAGCTGGATATGGGTTTGTCAGAGAAACCCCAAAAATTCAAACTTTGAATTTCAAACTTCCGAAAGGATAGAAATATGCGCCTTGATGAGCTGATCAAACTGATATATTCAGAATTTGAAAACTGCAAAGTTTCACTCCTCAATTTTGCCTTTGAAACTTCCGGATTCACTGGACGTGACCCTGAACTGGGGTTTGATGAATCCCACTCTTCTGCCCAATCAAAATGTTTGATCCAAAGCTCTAAGCTTCTATTTTTCTGAGGAGCTTCCAGCCATGGTCACAGATTTCAAAAATTCCCATTTTTTACAGAAGCCCTAATTTTCCACTTTTCTGATCAAAGTCCCGAACTAGGGTTTGATCAAGCCCGGCCTTCTACCCAACCAAAAAATCTGATATTGGTCTCTAAATTTCTATTTTGATGAGTAGCATTCAGCCGTGGTCTCCGTTTACAAAAATTCCAACTTTCTTCAAAGCCCTAAATTCCGGAAGCCATGAATGGAGGTACTCAAAAATAATTCTGTTTTGATAGAAATATGTACCTGATTGTTTCTGGTGTAACTCCAAACTTTTCAATCCACAGGGTCTGAAAAAGTTTTCTGAGATAGCCTGACCTGTTATCTTTCCATCCTGACAGGTCTGACCTCAATTGGATTCTCTGAGAGAGAGTTATGTCAAATGTCGCAACGTGACCTGTTTTGGAATAAAACAGAAGAGCGAACTTGTACGGCGTGCCACGTGTCACTGTTTGAACTTCGGCCTCTGAAAAAATTTCCTGAGGTATCTCGGCCTGTTATATTTCCATCCTGACAGGTTTGACCTCAATTGGACTCTCTGAGAGAGAGTTATGTCAAGTGTCGCAACATGACCTGTTTATGGAATAATACAGGAGAGCGAACTTGTACGGAGTGCCACGTGTCACTGGTTCAACTTCGGCCTCTGAAAAAGTTTTCTGAGATATTACAGACTGTGTGCTACCTGTCACTTTTTACGAAATTTTATTTGGAGCTTCCTAGCCCAAGATATGACCTTTTTTCCAAGGTCACCTGATTTTGACTCAGATCTGGAAGAGGCAGAAACCCTATATTGTACAGATCATAAATCACAAAGTACAACGAATTAGAGGTTTTCCTTTGGACAAAAGGTACCTGGAGATTTAATCGTCGTCCTGTAACAATTTCAGATCCGAAACCTTCGCCAAAATGGATTTATAGCGAAAGTGCTACGATGACTGGTTTTTGCTATGTAAAACCCTAACCTTCAAATTGTCGTAAGTAAAGCAAGTGTCGTTAGTGCCATACCTTGTCTTCCTTCAGGTTAGCTCTGATACCATGTTAAGATTTAATATGCTTAGACAGAAAATAGCAGCATTACATTCCATTTCACAATAATAGCATATACAGGATCACTGAAGAAACAACAAGCACAGCATAAACACAAGAGACATAGATTTATCCTGGGAAACCCTCATGGGGTAGAAAACCCAGCAAAGCTTCCTCAATATAGATGACCAGCAATATACAAAGATGAAACCCTGAGACATGATCTCCTCCTCCACAATAGCAGATCTCTCCTCCACAAGTGCGCTATCCTCAAGTGAGTGAGTGTGTGTATAATGAGGAACACACCTCCTCTATTTATACACTTCTCCGATATGTATTTTACACAAGTACATGTAGGCTCGTATTTAACCATTAGGTTAAATACCCCATTATAACTGACTGGGCCGACCCCTCTAGGGTGGTCTAATAACGCTTTGACCCACATAACACATTTAGGGCCGACCCCCACTAGGGAAGTCTAATAACCAGAGTTACCACATTCCGACGGAGGAATAAACATCTCCGAATATACAATAAGATCTTCACGGAGGAATGAATCATCTCCGGAATAATAAAGTACAAATATAATATTCTTTGAAGTTACAATATCTCAACAAGGCTCAGACACTCAATGACCAACAGGAAGAGAAGAGGAGAGAGGGGACACCCCTGACGAAGACCCCTGGAGGTCTTAAAATAATCCGTTGGTTGACCATTTATGATAATAGCAAAATTTACCGACAAGACACATGCCATAATCCATTTCATCACCTTCCAAGGCAGGCCGATCTGAATCAGAATTAACCTTAGTAGATTTGAATCAACACGATCATAAGCTTTCACTAAGTCCAATTGTAGTATACGTGCATCAAGTCTCTTCAGTTTAATACTGTGAAAAAATTCTTGAGTCACCCCCACAACATCATGTATCTGGCGGCCCTGCAGAAAAGCATATTGTTCCATAGAGATGTGTCTAGATAGAACCGGTTTGATATGATATGCAATAATCTTGGAAATTATCTTGTATACTAAGTTATAGAGGACAATAGGCCTGAATTCATTAAAATTCTCCGGGTGGGAAGATTTCGGGATGAGAGCCAGATATGTAGAATTTAAAGCCCTAGAGACATGACCCAATTTCCGATATTCATCCACAGCTTCCCGGAGGTCTTCCCCCATGATGTCAAAAAAATAGAGAAATAGTTCCACAGTCCACCCATCCGGTCCAGGAGATTTATCCTTTGAAAAGCCCCGCAAAGTGTTCTCCACATCCGATAAAGAGACATCCTCAAAAATATTGTCCCCCTCCATCTCATTAAACATCCGAGGGTATTCCTTGATAATCTTGAATTGCTCTGCCAATGTTGTATTCTTAGGGTCACAATAGTATTCTTGAAAATGACGAGTTGCCTCATCCATTAAATCCACATCCCCCCTGATCCACTAACCAGAGTGATCATTCAGATCCCAAATAGTATTCTGGATCCTCTGAGAATCCGCAAATTGGTGAAAAAATTTTGTGTTCATGTCCCCAGCCTTAAGCCAGATAGCACAGCTTTTTAATCGCCAAGTTTCTTCCTAAGTGAGGACAATCTTTAGTTTCCTACACTCCATTGTTGAGAGTTTTTCACGATCCATATTTGTAAGACCAGGATTCACAGAACGATGCATCAATATACCAATTTCCTTTTCAATCTCCATGAGTTCTGCACTCAACATCTCTTTTTCTTCTTCTCCCACCCAATAGTATAGTCCTTTATGGACTTTAATTTCACCACCAACCTGTCCATTGCAGATCTTTCCCCAGATACATCAATGTGTAACCAGTCTGTTCTCACACCCATAGTGTACTCATCATCAGTTAACCAAGTGGCGTTGAATTTGAATGGGAAATAACGATGAGTGAACTCAGTATCAAATTGTAGTATAATTGGGAGGTGATCACTAATATGAATCTGATGTATCCATGACCTATAGTTTTGAAAACAGATAAGTAGTGATTCTGATATTAGAAATCGGTCAAGATGTTTTTGGATCAGATTCCCATCCTTCCTACCATTAGTCCAAGTCGGAGTCATTGGCCTCGGAGCAACATCAATCAGTGAAAATTTTGAGAAGAGGTTTCTTAAATATATGCCAAGGGGATCCCTCCTTGCAGAGTTTCCCCAAAATTCCTGATCCCCCCACGTGAAATTCAAATCCCCAACAAGAGCCAAATTTTCCAATTCCAGTAGATGACTCGTGACAGCCAAGTCCCAGAATGCGACCCTATCAACATATGTGCCATAGCAATTTATAATATTAATGTTTTTATCCGATCCCCTATATTTACTAGACAATAGAATACCCAGAGAGATAATAGATGGATTTAATCTCATAACCATTGGGTTCCAAGCAGCTAAAAGTCCACCAGCAAGGCCATCCGCATCCATAGTGCACATCATCCAACTGGGCTAAAAGTCCACCAGCAAGGCCATCCCCACAAACCATAGTTTCCTAGAGTAGTACCAAATCAGGATTGATAATATGTAAAACGCACTTAAGGGCCAATTGTTTAGGCAGCCCCCCCACACCTCGGATATTTTGAGTGAAAAAAATCATTTTCGAACCCTGGAAAGGGCTTTAACTCCTCTAAGAGCCCGGGTATCAGGAGAGATAGGGATATCCAAATCACATCGGTCCTCCACCACCCCCACATGGGAGACCTTCATATTCTTTCGAGCACCGCACGTCTTCAAAGGGGAGAAGTCCGGAGCGAAACCACCTCGATGAGCCCCCTTTTGTACACAACATTCACCCAGTGTTTTTTGTTGATTTTCAGTTGGATTTTTACCAACAACTACCACCGGCTCAAGATTTCCCTGGATTGAGGAAGCCCCCAAATTCTCATCAGGTGGATTGTGTTCAATAACCACCCGATTCTTGTAAAATGTTGGGATGGGTGTCTTTTTCACCATTTCTGAATATGATGGAATATGTAAAAAATTTTCCAATGGCTCCAAATCTCCCACAGGCCTCAAAGGGGGACAATTTGAGCCCGATGGGTCCACAGGGAAATATTCGTTTACCCCCGCCAAACATATGTCAGGGACGGAAGAGGACTGCCTAGGATCCTTTATTACGTCCCCCCCCCATCAAAATTTCAGTGCCAAGAGTAGGAACCTCAGAGTCTATGGAAATGAGGATAGTCGGGGAGGAAAAAAGGGGAATGTTGGGGGAGATAGACACAACCGGAGAGGAGTCAGAAGGGTAATTTTGTGTATTCCTCACATACGGTATTTCATTTTCAGAAGCGGGTCCCTCGTTTTTTGACGAATATTTGGACACATTCTCAGACCCAGAGGAGTTTGATAGCAAGGGAGAGTATAGTCGACGTCCCATATAGTTTCCATTATTCCCATTATTCAAGTCTAATGCATTTATAAAGGAAATGTCCAAATCATTTAACGAATGGAAAAAATTAGGGTCCTATTTTTCCAACTTACAGATTATTGCAATGTCTGGAGCCGAAGTGAAAGATATCCAGTTGGAGAAGCCGTCCAGTGAACCTGCCACATCTAACTCCCTATGGCTACCATCATCCGAGGACTAGTATGTTCCCCCCTCATATGAACGGCCAGAAGATGAATTCTCCTTGCATTGACGCCATAAATGTCCCACCTGCTTACAATTTGAACAGCGGAAAGGGATGCCCCAATAGTCAATGATCTGCTTGAGCTTACGGCTGCGCCAATTGATGTGAAGAACATCAATGAGTCCCAAAGATATATCCACCTCAACAAGCATACGTCCAATACGTCGGTCAAAACCAGTAAGATGCTCCTCCTCCACATGAAGAAACCGTCCAATACTGTTGCCAATGGCTTCATATGCCCCCTGGTTCCATAGAGCCAGCGGAAGACCCGGAAGGAGGACCCATAAATGATGCAGACGAACAGTTGCAGTGTCCGGGTCAAAATCAGTATGCCATTTTTGGAGCATCAAGCTACCGGCACCATAGAGCCATAAATTATTTAGAATGGAGTTACAGTGAGCTTCTTGTTCAAACTTAAAGCCATACCAGCCACAAGCCATGGCAATAACCTGGGGAGTATAGTTTAAAATGGGTTTCAATTTTTCACAAACCCATTTAACAATGTCCCTGCAGTTCATAGCATGATATGAGAACTTACCCACCATAACCATCATGTTGAACTCCACGATTTCCTCCAGTCCAATATCTCTGCCCACTGTCAACCAGACTTCTCTAGGTATGCAAAAATATTTTTCTTTCAAACGTCGAGCTGAGCGGGACGTTGGCAAGTGTCTTCCCCTATTTTTCGGACGCGGCACCACCCGTGCGCTACCAACAGATGGGTCCGAAGCAGCCGCCGGAACCACAGCTTGAGGCACGTTTTCACCCATTTCCGACAGTGGAATGACCCCAAAAAATAGGGATTTTGTATTTAACCAGGATTCAGGCAGAATGTATCCGGAATATGATCCTGTCAGGGAGAGGAACCCGGCAAACTTTGGACCAAATATAGTGATTATGAATAGCACGAGAACCAGCAGTCGAGAGACGGAAAAAAAATCCTTGTCAAGTAGAGAAACCCCGGAAAACTGATGGACCCAAAATACAGGGTTTATGAGTATCACGAGAATCGGTAGCCGAGAGCCGGAGAAAACCTTGTCAGTAGAAGAAAAACCGGATAATAAACAATGATACAATGCCCTCACGGAAATCCAAAAATATGATGACACTGCCCATGATATTTACACCAGTTCAATAAAATGAGAAAAAACCAATATTTTTTAAAAGATATAATCTACATCTTGACCGGGTAGAGTTCTAGCTATCACTTTTTCGGTTCACCGGCGTCAACTGCCCCATGTTCCAACCACTCAGTGTGTAAAAAACGACAGCTCTCAGAAGTAGTATGCCTCCTCGTAAACCTCATACGCCATATTAGGAACCCCAGTCACACAAACCCTAGTCCACCCTCAAAACCCTAGTCTGCCATGTTTGTCTCCTCGCTTCCCAATAGCTACCCCCCAAATTCCTTGGCATTATATCTATATTTTGGTTTATAATAACATTTTTAGATAATAAGGATATGGATATAACATTTTGACCATAACATTGTTAATAAAGAATATGGAAGGACATTGATGAGCTTAGAAGTTTGTAAAGACTAAAAAGTGTGGAGATAGAGGAAATAACAACTTTAAAACATTAGAGGATAATTTTGACTTTTATCAAACCAAATGAAGATCATATTTATTTTCCTTGTTCCAAAATGTGTGACCTGCTTTGTTTTTATTTATTGTAATTATTGTGCTTACTTAATTAATCTCAATAACTATGAATTTAATGCCCATTTGGTTTAGTATCCATGAATTTCTAACAATTTTTTTTCTTTAAATTGAATCTTTGTTTGTGTTGAGAGATGCTTTATATAGCTTAGGGGAAGTGTAATTCCTTCTTAATATATATCATTTTAAAAAATAATAAAATATTTATTTAACAAATATTTTATTAACTTTAATTAAAATTTGAAATTAAAGAGCAACACATATATATAGTTTTAATAAAAAGATTATGAAGGTTGAATACATATTGTGTAGCAATCTTAGAACCAATGTAGATCCATCTTAACTCCAAATTTATCATGGGATAAGAAGGATCAAATTCCTTTAGGTGCAAACCTTCCCTTAAACCTTACAGGAAATGTTTGCAACTAAAGGGATTTGATCCCTCTAAACCCATGGTAAATTCAAAGTTAAAGTGGACCTATGTCGTCAATGAGTTGGTGATCTAATGGTGGAGAGCTGTGAATTTCACTATCCCCACTAGGTTTCAAATCACTAATGAGCCATTGGCCTGTTGTGATAAGGCTAGAAGGGTAGGTGCCCCCTCGAGTGGGACCCCCATATTTGGGTGTGTCTTCGGATGTCTCGGCCCTTTTTAAGTCATGAGTTAGGTTATTGGATATACTCTTGGGTTATAGTGGGTTATACCTACAACTCAATTGTTAGTTTGTGTGAGTCATTGTTATTGTTTATTATGCATTCTCTTTCTTATATTGTAGTTCTAGATGCCACACACAATTGTCCTCTATGTAATTGCACGGGGGCTTCATTGGAAGGCAATATAATACCATGTTCATTCATATTGCAGTATTAAATATTCATGAAAACATAAAAATTATATTGCTTATATATTAAGGGGAAAATGGTTTTTTTATTTAATGTAACAGTACAAAAATACTTTGGGGTCTTTTTTATATGGGTGAGCTGACAAATATCCACCAAATGGAGATGGCGAGATCACAAACGGATGATAAATCAAGTTGAGGCAAGGCTCGAGCTTACCAGTACGCAGGGAAATCGCGTCTTGAGGCATGCTTGAGGCCAGGGGGTTTCATGGTGAAGTGGGTTTCCAGTCGATCATAGTCGAGAGACAGTGGTCATTCATAGCCAATTGTTACCAATAACACTCAGCCAGTTGTTACCAATAGCCTTGGGAGGCTCTAAGCCTCCAGGGCCTGTTATAGGCCCTCGATAGGCCTTACAGGCTTGAATACCCAACCACTCATTCCTATTATAGGCCTTGGGAGGTTTATTCAACCTCTTAGATCTTGTTACAGGCCCTGAGGGCTTGGATACCTAGCCCACAATAGGCTTAGTCAGCGATTGGGGAACTGTAACATCCAATCTAAATGTTGTACTATGTGCATTGGCTCTAGTGACATACAAGAAGTGATATCCTATCTCTTCATTAGACCATTATATGTTGCAAATCATAATGATATGTGGTTGAGTAATTGCATTGTGGGTCAATTAATGTGCATCCACAATATACATCAAAAGAAGCAAGGTGCATTATACAATGTATGTGGGATCATAAGAGGGGTATCATATCAATATACTAGGTAGAAATATAAAGGGGTATAAGAAATGTTAATGAAAAAATTGATACATACAATATCTAGTGAAAATAGGGGTTTTTTTTAAATTGGAAAGGCATATTGGGAGGGGGTTAAAAAATCGATTTTGGAAGGTATTTTCCAATA
Organism: Larix kaempferi; assembly: GCA_027924585.1. Classification (NCBI taxonomy): domain Eukaryota; kingdom Viridiplantae; phylum Streptophyta; class Pinopsida; order Pinales; family Pinaceae; genus Larix; species Larix kaempferi. Next base: position 13,086,259 of record BSBM01000422.1, read on the forward strand.
TTTAGTGAAATTAGGGGTAGTGTTTCATATGCCACAAACGAACGTGCTATGATAGCGGTTTATTGAGTAAAGCCCCCATGTGTAATTGTAATACCTCTGGTTTGACCCTTGTAATGTATTTAATCGAATTATGAAAATGATGTGAATATAGTATGGATTCCTAGTGAAGAGCTCAAGGCCAAGTCCCAACTACTGAATGGCTAGACATGTATGATGTACATATTTTATTTCGACTATTTGGTTGGATTTTATGCTGATTTAGAATATTATGTGCATAAATAATAAAATGGTCCAACAATGGCTGTGTAAAGAGCACCAAAGGAGTTATGATTCCACCAGAGGGGAAGAGGAAAGGGGGTGCATGGGTGGCTAAATCCTTGCTGCCAAGTGCCAACCTTGGAACTCACCCAAAATTCTTTCATGTGATGAGAATAAGCCAATTATCTCCTTTTTTGACCATTTTCCAATCATTAATGCATGTGTGTGGTTGGTGGGAAAATTCACCTCATGTAGTTATTGAAGCATGCAAACGACTGCACTTTTGTGATAGTTCTTTCATGACAGAAGTTAGTTTGCAGTTTCTAGGAGTCCTTTCTTCTACTGTTAGAAGTTATGTCAGTTGTATTTTCACCATTTTCTCATATCCCTTGGAGTCAACCCTCATTCTCTCATTCTTTCATGCATATCTACATTAGGCAGAGCTCTCCATTGTTGTCCATGAACTTACCATGCTCTTTTGAACCCAAAATTCGAATTTGGAGACCATGTTGCAAATTTGGAAGTGCAAATTGCTGGCTGTAGGTGAGAAGAGAGGTTGGGAAAGCTAGTAACCCTTACCCATTGATTTTTGTTGCTCGTAGGTGCTGAGAAGCCATGAATTGAGGCTATAGGTGGTTCTATAGCAGCCAATATCATATTGGACTTCTTCTATGCCACGGGGGGTTTACTCAGTGAACTTGTTACATAGCACGATCGTTCACATGATAATAAAGAATATCCCTAATTTCACTAAATATTGGAAAATGCCTCCTAAAATTATATTGTTGAACCCCCCACCCAATATGCCTTTCCAATTAAGAAAATCCCTACTTTCACCATATATTGTAGGTATCCATTTTTATCAACCCAATTTTAATACCCTTTTATATCATATTATCAAGTTGTAACAAACAGGAGCCCTAACATATCTTAGTATAAGAAAACAAGATGCTAAATAAAATAATAGTATAATGCTAATAATGATCCCACCAGGATTGTAGGGGAAATTGATCAATTTTTGGCATTGGATAGTGGAAAACCCAACGAAATAGGATCGAGGAAGTTAAAATGCATAAAAGAAAACCTAGTCAATAGATCACCATAACAAAGAATTCAAAAGTATGATAGTCCAATGGTTAGTGCAATGCTTAGAAATGATGAGAATTGCACATGTTTCGCATCCTACCAATCCACCAATTTTATATCATGTGAATACAAGTATAGCCATAAAAAGCTCATGTTTTCTATAAGCATAATAAATTAACTCCATAAAAATGCAAAATTGAAACCCTTTCCTATCAAAATAAACATCATTGATTTTTGAACCCAAATGAACATAGAAAAATTCCTCTTACTTTTCAATAACACCATATGATCACGTGAATAGCTTGAATGTGTGTGCAGCCTTTGAAGGTCTTAATGCAGTTATTTCGACTTGGATTTTTTATAACATGTAGAGCTTGTTGTCTACTAGTGCAACATACAATTTTTTTTTAAATGGTTTTGAAATGAAAAAGTTACGGAATAAACACTAGTAGTATGTTTTTGTACTTAAGGAGTGATGACAAAAGAAAATTAGGAAATAAATAGAAAATCTCAATATTTTTTTAAAAAAATTACATATTTGTAATCTACATAAAAAATTCTATCTATGCCTAAAATTTCGTCAATAATGGTCATGTATGTCATGCTATAGAGAGCAGTGAAAAACAAGCATATTGAGAAAATGGTGGAAATGTCTAATTAGCTATGGTTTAGTAAATTCCATAGCATAGGTTTGGTAAGTCCGAACCAACCACATAGGACTGTGGCTAACAGGCAGGCACGGGAGGAGTTGATGACTAGGTGCTCAGGAACGCGTGCGCGTTATGTTTAAATTCAAATAACGCACGCGTATTACGGTTAAGTTCATTTTTTTTTGTTTTTGCGCTTAATGTTATAGGAAACATGGGCACGCTTCTTCTATACAAACTGTGCGAGCGTTTTGTAAATACATAACGCGCGCGCGTTTGTAACTTCACAAATTTATTTTTTCAAGTGTTGGATGGAGATAAAGGGGGTGAGAGAAAGATGATGAAGATGATGAAGATGAAGATGATGGTGATGAAGATGATGAAGATGACGACGACGACGATGATGATGATGATGATGAAGATGACGACGACGATGATGATGATGATGATGATGATGATGATGATGAATATCATGTTGAAGATGATGATGATGATAAATATGGTCATGATGATGATGATGAAGATGATGATGATGATGATGATGATGACGACGAAGATAATGATGATGACGAAGATGATGATCATGATGTTAATTATGATGATGAGGATGAAGATCATGATCATGATGTTAATTATGATGATCATGATCATAGAAATTTTTGATTTGACAAAATATATTCTGCTCAATTAATTTTGAAGGTGTAAAAAGTATATATAAAAAGTGAATAGTTTAAAGTGTTTTATTTTCAAATTTCTTTGAAGATCGAACCATGTGGGAAATCGAATAGTTAATTAAATTTGATTCACTTTAAAATAGTAGGTTATCTTTAATTATGTTTTTACCAAGCCTATGTAAAGTAAAAGAGTAATTATGATTAAGCAGGAAAATAGAAGAAGAGTGGTCAATGCAGTATAATGAGCAACGGAATAATAATACAGTAGAACTCAGATAGAAGCAAAAATATTTCACACACACTAATTAATTAATCACAATATGGACAAATAAATAGTACAATGGTAGAGAGGATTCGAATGCCCAAGATGGCAATTCGAATTAGCCTCTCAGAGTGATCATAAGATCAATAGAGTGTCATCGGAGCACAACTAGGTGTCCTCATGATCATCGGAGCACAACTGGAAGTCTTCATCATCATCAATGCTCAAGTAACTGTCAACCATCAGTCAAACTAACTTTGGTAGGTGTAACTCAGTGTAACTAAGTGTAACTGACTGTAACTGACTGTAACTAAGTGGAATTGAGTGTAACTGAGTGAGGGTTTTTGACTTATTACAAATCATTGGCATAATCTTCGGGTATATTTTGTATATGATGAACATTCCCAGACTTTTTTCTTATCATGTATAGGCTGTTTTGCACGGAACAGCTTGGGGTATCATTCGAAAGATCCATGTGTTTGGATCATGAATTTTTTGTACTATTTGATTCAGCATAATGAATATCAATAGTAGTATTTTTTTCCCTGAAAAACTGAGTGACAACTGGACTGGTAGGTGAAGAAGGGCGAGTTGCTTCCTAAAATCAAGGAAGAAGGGTACATTAAGCACCTGGAGGGATAAAATTGAATAGTGAGAAGCTCCTCGGGGCTGGCTAATTGAGGGCTAGGTGTTGGACTGATGACTAGGATGCATGCAAACCCTAGAATGCATGCAAACCCTAAAGGTGCATGCATGACTGAAAAAAGTAAATGATCAAAATACTGGTGGGACTAGGATGGAGTATAGGAATATCCTAACACCCCCCCTTAATCCATCCCGGGCCTTGGTAACTAAGACTTAAGGTCACCCAATACAATGAAAAATAACAATCAATAAACCAAGGAAGTGGGAAAATTTCATGGGAAACATACCCCCTCCTCAAACAACAGACTGTAAGGCACACACAAAAATAAATGCTCCAAACTCAAGCAGGTGTGATGCTTGGTCATATGTCTAGAGGTATCTTCTTCTTGGGAAGAAGTGGATCATGCTCAAAAAGCATGTGTTTGTAGTTGCTCTTCAGTTCGAATGTGATGAGAACAAATCCAACAGTATGAGAATGATCCTTGAACCTGTGATTTGAATCAGCTGAGGTAGGATCAAATTTTTGAATGTGCATATAGTCTTTTGTCTTTTCCTTCGAACCACCATGAGTGAGATTATGCCAAAAAGAACTATTACATGTTTGCTTGAAATCAAAATCAGATTTAAGACAAAAAACAGTTTCTTGAGATCTCCTTTGAACCAGCAGGGGTGAGATCAAAACTATCATATGCATGAGAAATTTTCCCAAGCAGTAATTGCTTAGAACCTAATTTAGATACAAGACTTGAATCATGGTTTCTTAATATCTCCTTTGAACCATGAGAGGTGAGATCAAAACTAGTAGATGCATGAGAAATTATCCCAAGGGAATGGCAATGGCCATATTCTTCAATGACCTTTTGAAAGCATGGAATTATGATCATATAGTAGTATAAAAGAGGAGAGAGCTAGAGAGGACCGAATGCATTACCTTCAAAAGATGTTTTGACCTCCTAAAAAATCATGTGATCATGATGCAAACCAATAGACTCTGGTGCAAGAGAGGATTTAGGACCTTCTGCAATATCTAGAGTGTGAGCTGGCACAGAAAGAGAAGAAAGTTTGAGCATGAGTGGAGAATCTACAAGTTCTTTGTCAACAACTTCAATATGAGATGATACTGGTTCATGATCTGAGAGACCGTCAAGAGGAGCGAATGCATCACTTTGCTTGCTTTCGAATGGGTTAGGACCAAGTCCTTCATTCTTTTTGCCAAATTTTTCGTCGAGGTGAGCCCATAACTCATTTGGAGTTTCAACACCATCATGGTATTTGAATTGAATCTCTGGTATGCACACAAAGAAAGCATCATTGCTCCAAAGGCATCATCACCTTTATTTAACCAATCAATCTTTTCTTCAGGGGATTCGAACTCTCTTTCAAAATGACAATAAAAAAGATCATGGATCTTCAAGTGTGCTATCATTCTTGGTTTCCATTCATCATAGTTGAATGGAGAAAGAAAATGGATTCCTTCTGAATCATACATTGAAGCTGTAGAAGACCTGGAAAAACAATATAGAATAACTGCAACTGCTACTGCTGCAAAAATGTAGAAACTGTTGCAACTGCTGCACTAAAAATCTTGGTAATAACCTGCAAAAAACTCTCAAGAATGGAGATAAACAATACTGTCAACATGCTCTGATACCATGTGAACATCGTCATAGGAGATCTAAGAGATGATGTATACCTCACAAGAGTAATTATGATTAAGCAGGAAAATAGAAGAACAGTGGTCAATGCAGTATAATGAGCAATAGAATAATAATACAGTAGAACTCGGATAGAAGCAAAAATACTTCACACACACTAATTAATTAATCACAATACGAACAAATAAATAGTACAATGGTAGAGAGGATTCAAATGCCCAAGATGGCAATTCGAATTAGCCTCTCAGAGTGATCATAAGATCAATAGAGTGTCATCGGAGCACAACTAGGTGTCCTCATGATCATCGGAGCACAACTGGAAGTCTTCATCATCATCAGTGGAGTCATCAATGCTCAAGTAATTGTCAACCATCAGTCAAACTAACTCTGGTAGGTGTAACTCAGTGTAACTGAGTGTAACTAAGTGTAACTGAGTGTAACTAAGTGACAACTGGACTGGTAGGTGAAGAAGGGCGAATTGCTTCCTAAAATCAAGGAAGAAGGGCACATTAAGCAACTGGAGGGCTAAAACTAAATAGTGAGAAGCCCCTGGGGGCTGGCTAACTGAGGGCTAGGTGCTGGACTGATGACTGGGATGCATGCAAACCCTAGAATGCATGCAAACCCTAAAGGTGCATGCATGAATAAAAAAGTAAATGATCAAAATACTGGTGGGACTAGGATGGAGTATAGGAATATCCTAACAGACCATAACATTGTTAGATAACAAAGAATATGGAAGGACATTAATGAGCTTAGAAGTTTGTAAAGACTAAAACGTGTGAAGATACAGGAAATAACAACTTTAAAACATTAGAGGATAATTTTGACCCTTATCAAACCAAATGAAGATCATATTTATTTTCCTTATTCCAAAATGTGTGACCTGCTTTGTTTTTTATTTATTGTAATTATTGTGCTTACTTAATTAATCTCAATAACTATGAATTTAATGCCCATTTGGTTTAGTATCCATGAATTTCTAACTATTTTTTTTCTTTAAATTGAATCTTTGTTTGTGTTGAGAGATGCTTTATATAGCTTAGGGGAAGTGTAATTCCTTCTTAATATATATCATTTTAAAAAATATATATATTAATTTAACAAATATTTTATTAACTTTAATTAAAATTTGAAATTAAAGAGCAACACATATATATAATTTTAATAAAAAGATTATGAAGGTTGAATACATATTGTGTAGCAATCTTAGAATCAATGTAGATCCATCTTAACTACAAATTTATCATGGGATAAGAAGGATCAAATTCCTTTTGGTGCAAACCTTAAAGGAAATGTTTGCACCTAAAGGGATTTGATCCCTCTAAACCCATGGTAAATTCAAAGTTAAAGTGGACCTATGTCATCAATGAGTTGGTGGTCTAATGGTGGAGAGCTGTGAATTTCACTATCTCCACTAGGGTTCAAATCACCAATTAGCCATTGGCCTGTTGTGATAAGGCTAGAAGGGTAGGTTCCCCCCTCAAGTGGGACCCTGATATTTGGGTGTGTATTCAGATGTCTCGGCCCTTGCTAAGTCATGAGTTAGGTTGTTGGATATACTCTTGGGTTATAGTGGGTTATACCCACAACTCAATTGTTAGTTTGTGTGAGTCATTGTTATTTTTTATTATGCATTCTCTTTCTTATATTGCAGTTCTAGATGCCACACACAATTGTCCTCTATGTAATTGTAATACCTCCAGTTTGACCCTTGTAATGTATTTAATCGAATTATGAAAATGATGTAAATATGCTAGTATGGATTCCTAGTGCAGAGCTTAAGGCCAAGTCTCGACTACTGAATGGCTAGACATGTATGATGTACATTTTATTTGGACTATTTGGTTGGATTTTATGCTGATTTAGAATATTATGTAAATATTATGTGCATAAATAATAAAATGGTCCAATAATGGCTGTGTAAAGAGTACCAAAGGAGTTATGATTCCACCAGAGGGGAAGAGGAAAGGGGGTGCATGGGTGACTAAATCCTTGCTTCCAAGTGTCAACCTTAGAACTCACCCAAAATTCTTTCATGTGATGAGAATAAGCCAATTATCTCCTTTTTTGACCATATTCCAATCATTAATGCATGTGTGTGGTTGGTGGGAAAAGTCACCTCATGTAGTTATTGAAGCATGGGAATGACTGCACTTTTGTGATAGTTCTGTCATGACAGAAGTCAATTTGCAGTTTCTAGGAGTCCTTTCTTCTACTGTCAGAAGTTATGTCAGTTGTCTTTTCACCATTTTCTCATATCCCTTGGATTGAACCCTCATTATCTCATTCTTTCATGCATATCTACATTAGGCAGAGCTCTCCATTGTTGTCCATGAACTTACCATGCTCTTTTGAACCCAAAATTCGAATTTGGAGACCATGTTGCAAATTTGGAAGTGCAAATTGTTGGTTGTAGGTGAGAAGAGAGGTTGGGAAAGCTAGGAACCCTTACCCATTGATTTTTGCTGCTCATAGGTGCTGAGAAGCCATGAATTGAGGCTACAGGTGGTTCTATAGCAGCCAATATCAGATTGGACTTCTTCTATGCCACGGGGGGTTTACTCAGTGAACTTGTTACATAGAACGATCGTTCACATGATAATAAAGAATATCCCTAATTTCACTAAATATTGTAAAATGCCTCCTAAAATTATATTGTTGAACCCCCCACCCAATATGCCTTTCCAATTAAGAAAATCCCTACTTTCACCATATATTGTAGGTATCCATTTTTATCAACCCAATTTTAATTCCCATTTATATCATATTATCAAGTCGTAACAAACAGGAGCCCTAACCTATCTTAGTAGAAGAAAACAAGATGGTAAATAAAATAATAGTATAATGCTAATAATGATCCTACTAGGATTGTAGGGGAAATTGATCAATTTCTGGCATTGGATAGTGGAAGACCCAACGAAATAGTATTGGGGAAGTTAAAATGCATAAAAGAAAACCCAGTCAAGATATCAACATAACAAAGAATTCAAAAGTACGATAGTCCAATAGTTAGTGCAATGCTTAAAAATGATGAGAATTGCACATGTTTCACATCCTACCAATCCACCAATTTTATATCATGTGAATACAAGTATAGCCATAAAGAGCTCATGTTTTCTATAAGCATAATAAATTAACTCCATAAAAATGCAAAATTGAAACCCTTTCCTATCAAAATAAACATCATCGATTTTTGAACCCAAATGAACATAGAAAAATTCCTCTTACTTTTCAATAACACCATATGATCACGTGAATAGCTTGAATTTGGGTCATTCACAAGATCCAATGAATTGCCTCCACTTCCTCTACATCGATTCTTGCAATTAAGGGAATTAACAACATTTAGTTACCTTTTCTTGGGTTATATCTAAGTTTTTTCTTAATCTTTACAGGAGAGGGAAAAATATCCATTGTTAGGTTTCAAGCATGCAATAGTTATAAAGATACACAGACGGTGAAACTTATATGATACCATTTCATGATAATGATAACACATAAGGTATGTAAATAAGGATTTATGGGCATGTGCAAGCTAATGAGGGTAACTTTTGGCGCGTTAGATGCAATAGAAAACTGAAGAATCAAGCATCCCTCAACTTACTTGGTTGTTTTGAGATACTTACACAAGATATCTTGCATCGAGTAAAAAAGATGAAACGTAGGAAATTGAGTCACATTTCCAAAAATATAAGTTTTAAGTATTGAAAATTTACATAACTATGTCAAATTTCATGTTTTCTAACACTCACTTTTTTTTGGTAAATGATAAGGTATGTTTTTGTGGGTGCAGCCTTTTAGTGCCTAAATGATGGTTTCAGGATACAAAAATTGGTAGACATGTATAGAAACCGTATTACTAGTGCAGCACTATTTTTCCAAAATTAAATGTTTAATTTTTTTTTTTAATTATGTAAGTGATCAAACCTCGAGAACGGTACGTCAAATGTGGGTGCAGCCTTTGAAGGTCTTAATGCAGTTATTTCGACTTGGATTTTTTATAACATGTAGAGGTCGTTGTCTACTAGTGCAACATACAATTTTTTTTTTAAATGGGTTTGAAATGAAAAGTTATGGAATAAACACTAGCAGTATGTTTTTTGACTTAAGGAGTGATTACAAAAGAAAATTAGGAAATAAATAGAAAATCTCAATATTCTTTTAAAATAATTACATATTTGGAATCTACATAAAAAATTCTATCTATGCCTAAAATTTCGTCAATAATGGTCATGTATGTCATGCTATAGAGAGCGGTGAGAAACAACCATATTGAGAAAATAGTGGAAATGTCTAATTAGCTATGGTTTAGTAAATTCAATAGCATAGGTTTGGTAAGTCTGAACCAACCACATAGGACTGTGGCTGACAGGCAAGCGCGAGAGGAGTCGGTGACTAGGTGCTCAGGAACGCACGCACGTTATGTTTAAATTCAAATAACACATGCGTATTACAATTAAGTTCAATTTTTTTTTGTTTTCGCGCTTAATGTTATAGGAAACGCGGGCGCGTTTCTTCTATATAAAATGAGCGAGTGTTTTGTAAATACATAATGCGTGCACATTAGTAACTTCACAAATTTATGTTTTCAAGTGTTGGAAGTAGATAAAGGGGGTGAGAGAAAGATGATGAAGATGATGAAGATGAAGATGATGGTGATGAAGATGATGAAGATGACGACGATGATGATGATGATGATGATGATGAAGATGATGATGATGATAAAGATGGTCGTGATGATGATGATGAAGATGATGATGATGATTATGATGATGATGATGGTGGTGATGATGATGATGATGATGATGATGATGATGATGATGACGACGGAGATGATGATGATGACGAATATGATGGTCATGATGATAAAATAGTAGGTTATCTTTAATTATGTTTTACCAAGTCTATGTAAAGTAAAAGCATAAGTGTGGCATTTTCTTCTTGGCATTTTTTTTTTCCAAAGAAAAATTTAACTTATTATTAATATACGAAATAGTAAAATATGTCTAACTGTCATAAGAGTACATAGAAATACCAGACCAAACATTACTAGAGGTACCGGTCCATAGCCACGAAAGGCGTGTTCACAAAGAGGAGCCAACCAAGAGCCCAAAGAATGGCCCAAAATATAACATATCCCCAAGGCCACAAAAATAGCGGAACCGAGGGAGATCCAGTAGTCCATCAACAAATCTGCCACCATAGATAACATGAATAATATTCGACATTCCAAAAAAAATATAGTAGTCTAGAATCGATACCAGTCGAAAAACCAATGGCCCATCAAATGCCATAGACGGATACAGGGAAAGATATCAGTTTGTGCAGTCCCAGTATCGTATTATAACAAGTTCCAAGGTTCATAAAGTAAAATCCTAACAACAAATTGTTAAGAAATAAATACAGCTGCAAAGATAGTTTTAAAAACTGGAATCCCAACGAGGAGTTGGGATCAACAGTAAAATTAAGGACCTTGGGAAAAGAGAATGTCCTCCCACCATTCCTACCAAAAAATGTGTCCCTCCAGAGAGGTCAAGGCCCGCTTGGAGAGCATATCGGCCTTAGTATTCGCCTCTCTGAAGATATGAGAAAAATGTGTGTGTTCAAATTCGAGAATCACACCTCGAGCCACATCCGTCCAATGAGAAAGTAGCAGACCATTAAGAGGAGAGTTTCCCTTTGCCCAAGAAATAATAGACATAGAATCACCCATCACCATGAGAGAGGATATCTATCGGGAGCGAGCAAAATATAGCAAGAGCCAAAGGGCGCATAACTCCCTGCGAGTATTGGATCCAATTCCTAGATTGAGCCAAATGTGGAAATAACAAGTGGTGGATATGTGTAATACTGCCCCATCCCCACACACACCAGGCCCCCCAATAGCGGCCCCATAAAAGTAACTGCATGGGTACATCAAGACAAGAGGAGCCAAACGTCTATCCATGCCCAAAACAATCCTATTGATTCCATGACCATGAATTGAGGTATATTCCTTGAAAGCAGCCAGAGTTCGACAACAGATCCAATCCCTATGAGGCATAAAATCCTCAATGATTTGGGCATTCCAAGCCTTCCAGATCTCCCAAATCATGAAACAAGGAAGTTCATCACACGTATTTGTTTGACGAAACCATGTTTCAAGATAGATGTTAAGAGTGGAAGTTCTCCAGACGCATTGAATACTCGAGAGAGATGTAATTTGCTTCCAAAGACCCTGTATGAAAGTACAGGAGGAGAAGAGATGGTCAACAGTTTCTTCTTGAGGGGAGCAATTTGGGCACCATCCAGGGCCATTGAAGCCCCTCTGGCATAAATTGTCCCATGTAAGTACTATGTTGCAGAGAGCCAACAAAATAAAACATTTTATTTTAAGCGGAATAGCCAGTTTCCAGACAGCTTTTTGCCACCAATAAGTCTCAGGTTGAATATCAACAAACAATGAATCATATGCCATTTTGGCAGAAACTATTCCACGGGCCACATCCCACGACCAAGCTAAAATATCAGGCTTCTCAGATAAATGTATATTGGATTGGCATAAAGGTCGAATGTATTCTGCCCATTCAATCCCAATATTTCCAACAAGTCCCAGCTGTGTAGATAAGATCCACTTTGAGTGTCCATCCATATATAGACCAGTCGCATGTGCAAGGGTGCAAAAACCTTTAGCTCGGAGGTGTGTCCTCAATTCCAGGGTTAAAATATGTGCATTGGATCCCCCTAGAATAAGATCAAGACCCAACCTTATATCACGACCATTACTAGGGATCCAAGTTATCCATTGAGCTATCACATTGAAAGAACCCATCAAACCATTCCAAAAATTCGAAACACCAGTAGTAATCAGAAGACCCTTGCGAAGCCAATTTGCAACAGAAGAATTCTGCAGGTATTTAGATTTGATAATCCTCCCCCAGACAGATTTGTCAAAAAGAACACGCCATAAACTTTTTGCATGCAAAGCCATGACAAAACAATCCAAGTCCTTAATATTCCACCCCCCCCCAAAGTCCAGGGACAGGCCAGCATGGACCATTTTATGAGGTGAAATTTTTCCTGCATTCCACCACTAGACCATAAGAAACAAAACATCTTCCTTCGTATAAGACAGAGAATGGATCTAGGAGTTTTACAAAGTGAAAACCAGTAGACCCCCAGATTCTGGAGGATCGCTTTTGCTAGCGTGAGTCTGCCACCAATGGATAAATGTCGTAGACTCCAGTGACCAATACGATTTTCAAAATGTCTAATAAGCCAGGAACAGTCATTAGTATGATAATTCGAAGGCTTAATGAAAAACCCTAGATATTTCATTCCATCAGCCAACTCTTTGAAATTTAGTGGAAAAATCGAGCTAATCGACTGTTCCACATCCGCCTGCAGGGAATGTTTAAAAAAAAGTGACTTGTTATAGCTCATGATCATATCAGTTACAGAGCAGAAAAAATCCAATATTCGCTTATACTGAATCCATTCCTCTAGTATGCCTAGGCCAAATAGCATAACATCGTCCACAAAAAATGAATGTGTGACAGAAATATCATTTGTAATCTTGATACCAACAATCTGACCCTCCCTTTTTGCTTTGTGTATAGTGAGGCTCAGACCCTCAATGACCAACAGGAAGAGAAGAGGAGAGAGGGGACACCCCTGACGAAGACCCCTGGAGGTCTTAAAATAATCCGTTGGTTGACCATTTATGATAATAGAAAAATTTACCGACGAGAAACATGCCATAATCCATTTCATCACCTTCCAAGGTAGGCCGATCTAAATCAGAATTAACCTTAGTAGATTTGAATCAACACGATCATAAGCTTTCACTAAGTCCAATTGTAGTATAAGTGCATCAAGTCTCTTCAGTTTAATACTGTGAAAAATTTCTTGATTCACCCCCACAACATCATGTATCTGGCGGCCCTACAGAAAAGCATATTGTTCCATAGAGATGTGTCTAGATAGAACCGGTTTGATACGATCTGAAATAATCTTGGAAATTATCTTGTATACTAAGTTACACCGGGCAATAGGCCTGAATTCATTAAAATTCTTTGGGTGGGAAGATTTCGGGATGAGAGCCAGATATGTAGAATTTAAAGCCCTAGAGACATGACCCAATTTTCGAGATTCATCCACAGCTTCCCGGAGGTCTTCCCCCATGATGTCAAAAAAATAGAGAAATAGTTCCACAGTCCACCCATCCGGTCCAGGAGATTTATCCTTTGAAAAGCCTCGCAAAGTGTTCTCCACATCCGATAAAGAGATATCCTCAAAAATACTGTCCCACTCCATCTCATTAAACATCTGGGGGTATTCCTTGATAATCTTGAATTGCTCCGCCAATGTTGTATTCTTAGGGTCATAATAGTATTCCTGAAAATGACGAGTGGCCTCATCCATTAAATCCACATCCCCCCTGATCCGCTGACCAGAGTGATCATTTAGATCCCAAATAGTATTCTAGATCCTCCGAGAATCCGCAAATTGGTGAAAAAATTTTGTGTTCATGTCCCCAGCCTTAAGCCAGATAGCACAACTTTTTAATCGCCAAGTTTCTTCCTAAGTGAGGAGAATCTTTAGTTTCCTACACTCCATTGTTGAGAGTTTTTCACGATTCATATTTGTAAGACCAGGATTCATAGAACGATGCATGAATATACCAATTTGCTTTTCAATCTCCATGAGTTTTGCACTCAGCATCTCTTTTTCTTCTTCTCCCACCCAATAGTATAGTCCTTTATGGACTTTAATTTCATCGACAATCTGTCCATTGCAGATCTTTCCCCAGATACATCAATGTGTAACCAGTCTGTTCTCACACCCATAGTGTACTCATCATCAGTTAGCCAAGTGGAGTTGAATTTGAATGGGAAATAACGATGAGTGCCCTCAATATCAAATTGTAGTATAATTGGGAGGTGATCACTAATATGAATCTGCTGTATCCATGACCTATAGTTTTGAAAACAGATAAGTAGTGATTATGATATTAGAAATCGGTCAAGACGTTTTTGGATCAGATTCCCATCCTTCCTACCATTAGTCCAAGTCGGAGTCATTGGCCTCAGAGCAACATCAATCAGTGAAAATTTTGAGAAGAGGTTTCTGAAATATATGCCAAGGGGATCCCTCCTTGCAGAGTTTCCCCAAAATTCCTCATCCCCCCACGTGAAATTCAAATCCCCAGCAAGAGCCAAATTTTCCAATTCCAGTAGATGACCCGTGACAGCCAGGTCCCAGAATGCGACCCTATCAACATATGGGCCATAGCAATTTATAATATTATTGTTTTTATCCGATCCCCTATATTTACTAGACAATAGAATACCCAGAGAGATAATAGATGGATTTAATCTCATAACCATTGGGTTCCAAGCAGCTAAAAGTCCACCAGCAAGGCCATCCGCATCCATAGTGCACATCATCCAACCGGGCTTAATTTTGTTAAAGAAAACACGAGCCTTCTCCCCACAAACCATAGTTTCCTAGAGTAGTACCAAATTAGGATTGATAATATGTAAAACACACTTAAGGGCCAATTATTTAGGCAGGCCCCCCACACCTCGGATATTTTGAGTGAAAAAAATCATTTTCGAACCCTAGCAAGGGCTTTAACTCCTCTAAGAGCTCGGGTATTAGGAGAGATAGGGGTATCCACATCACATCGGTCCTCCACCACCCCCACATGGGATACCTTCATATTCTTTCGAGCACTGCACATCTTCAAAGGGGAGAAGTCCGGAGCCAAACCACCTCGATGAGCCCCCTTTTGTACACAGCATTCACCCAGTGTTTTTTGCTGATTTTCAGTTGGATTTTTACCAACAACTACCACCGGATCAAGATTTCCCTGAATCGAGGAAGCCCCCAAATTCTCATCAGGCGGATTGTGTTCAATAACCACCCGATTCTTGTAAAATGTTGGGATGGGCGTCTTTTTCACCATTTCTAAATATGATGGAATATGTAAAAAAATTTCCAATGGCTCCAAATCTCCCGCAGGCCTCAAAGGGGGGCAATTTGAGCCCGATGGGTCCACAGGGAAATATTCGTTTACCCCCGCCAAACATATGTCATGGACGGAAGAGGACTGCCGAGGATCTTTTATTATGTTTCCCCCCCCCATCAAAATTTTAGTGCCAAGAGTAGGAATCTCAGAGTCTATGGAAATGAGGATAGTCGAGGAGGAAGAAAAGGGAATGCTGGGGGAGATAGACACAACCGGAGAGGATTCAGAAGGGTAATTTTCTGTATTCCTCACATACGGTATTTCATTTTTAGAAGCGGGTCCCTCATTTTTCGACGAATCTTTGGACACATTCTCAGACCCAGAGGATGTCACGTCCCCTCCCATTCTACCAGCTAGATGGAGAGGATCGTGAGGTTAAACTGGGCATCCATCCCCATACATTATAAAGAAACATTCAAACAATCATTCATATTTTTAAATAGAGATATGAAGATGCATAATTATCAGAAATCACAGCGGAATTTATTTATGAATTACACAATCTTCACACATTCATAATATTCATCAAATGGTAATTGCAATTTAACACAAGAGGATACTTATCTTATACGAAAGTAGTCCCACGCAACTGGCTATGCAACTGCAACGTTCCACCCAACCGTAGGCCAGTGTGCTCCTCAATCTCTCAGCACCACTGCCACCCCCGAGTTGGGCATGATCTCTACAAGGAATCAGGGAACAACAGACTCACACATAGCCAAGCATACACCAAGATGAGCCAAGCCAATCTGCAATTGGGTTTATCAGGCTGCTAGGACATGGGAGGGAAGAATTGCTAAGCTAGTGAGCTCCAGCACAGAGCCAGGGATAACCTTTGCAAGATCTATCTAGCTTGGCACCCACAATACCTACACACCCAGCACAAGGAAGTATTCTTTTCACTGTTGTACAGTCCCTCAAGAAATACCTTTCCTATCTAGTGCTCACAGGGCATGCATAGAAGAGTAACCAAAGCCCTCTTGATCTTCTTGAGAGGTTGTCTCCCCCACTAGGTTTATCAAGCCACTTCTGTCCACTACCACTCCAAAACTTCAATTCACAGGCTCAAACCAAAAACGAGGGTGCACACCATAGCAGAACACAATCATGGGGCAGGATAAAACGTTTTTACAGGTAGATGCATGAGATGGGGTTTCAGCTAGCTCAGCAAAACGTGGGAACCCACAAAAACGAAATGGGAAGTTGGGGAACAACCCAGGAAGCCAAATCCGTTTTTAGTAAAACGTCCAGGGTCAATTCGGGGCAAAAATGACCTCCCTCCTAGTCCCCAATTCGTGGCCTTCCTCTCCCAACTGTTATACCAGGCAAAAACGACTCCCAGGCATGGAAAAATGCAGGATTTTAATGAAAAACGTATATGAAAAAGACCCAGCTAACTCCAACTGCGTGAATGAGTGAAGACTTCCCATTCCCCATGGCTTTGGGCACCATTTCGTGGGTGTTTTCTTGCCCCACAAGCAAAAAACATGAATTTTCAGGTTGATGGCTTGCCCATGCACGAAAATGGCTTGCCCATACTTCTTCATTTCCAAGGCATTAACTGCCTTAACCAATTTCTTGGGAGAATTAAATGATTGGGTGCATGAGACAAAATGGGTAGTTAGTGGTGTATGGGTTTCCCCATTGACACATGGATTAATACCATTGGCTCAAGGGTTTGAATAATTTCCCTCCCTATTCCTTGTAGAACCATGCCCCATTTCTTTTGTTGCATTGCATAGCCGGTTGTGGGTTTTTCATTAAAAATTCGTAATTACATGATGTCTTATATACATTGTGCCCATCTCGCACAAGAACCATAGGCATATATTTTAATTGCCGATACATGAAACGCTAAATCAATGGTGGGGCCTTGGCCTTGAGCTCCTCACCATGATTAAATTACAATATTTACATCATTTACAAAGGGGGTCAAAATGGGGACGTGACAGAGGAGTTTGATAGTAAGGGAGAGTATAGTCGATGTCCCATATAGTTTCCATTATTCCCATTATTCAAGTCTAATGCATTTATAAAGGAAATGTCCAAATCATTTAACGAATGGAAGAAATTAGGGTCCTATTTTTCCAACTTACGGATTATTGCAGTGTCTGGAGCCGAAGTGAAAGATACCCTATTGAAGAAGCGGTCCAATGAACCCGCTGCATCTAACTCCCTATGGCTACCATCATCCGAGGACCAGTATGTTCCCCCCTCATATGAACGGCCAGAAGATGAATTCTCCTTGCATTAATGCCATAAATGTCCCACCTGCTTACAATATGAACAACGGAAAGGGATGCCCCAATAGTCAATGATCTGCTTGAGCTTACGGCCACGCCAATTGATGTGAAGAACATCAATGAGTCCCAAATATATGTCCACCTCAACAAGCATACGTCCAATATGTTGGTCAAAACCAGTAAGATGCTCCTCCTCCAAATGAAAAAACCATCCAATACTGTTTCCAATGGCTTCATATGCCCCCCGGTTCCATAGAGCCAGCGGAAGGCCCGGAAGGAGGACCCATAAATGACGCAGACGAACAGTCGCAGTGTCCGGGTCAAAATCAGTATGCCATTTTTGGAGCATCAAGCTACCGACACCATAGAGCCACAACTTATTTAGAATGGATTTACAGTGAGCTTCTTGTTCAAACTTAAAGCCATACTAGCCACACGCCATGGCAATAACCTGGGGAGTATAGTTTAAAATGGATTTCCATTTTTCACAAACCCATTTAACAATGTCCCTGCAGTTCATAGCATGATATGAAAACTTACCCACCAGAACCGTCATGTTGAACTCCACGATTTCCTCCAGTCCAATATCTCTGCCCACTGTTGACCAGACTTCTCCAGGTCTGCAAAAATATTTTTCTTTCAAACGTCGAGCCAAGTGGGACGTTGGCAGGTGTCTTCCCCTATTTTTTGGACGCGGCACCACCCGTGCGCTGCCAACAGATGGGTCCGAAGCAACCGCCCCAACAGAAGTCCCCCCAAGGGTCAATTGTGCCTTTGCCTCCTTAGCACGCAGAGCCACCTGTCCCACACCAGAGCTATGAGCCCGTTTCCCCTTCAGTTGATTTTTGAAGTAAATGTCCGGTTTGAATAAACCGACCTCTTCTATCATGAATTCCGAGATATTTAGGTTATTGTCTGCCGGAACCACAACTTGCGGCATGTTTTCACCCATTTTCGACAGTGGAACGACCCCAAAAAATAGGGATTTTGTATTTAACCAAGATTCAGGCAGAATGTATCCGGAATATGATCCTGTCAGGGAGAGGAACCCAGCATACTTTGGACCAAATATAGGGATTATGAATAGAACGAGAACCAGCAGCCGAGAGCCGGAAAAAAAAGAATTGTCAAGTGGAGAAACCCCAGAAAACTGATGGACCCAAAATACAGGGTTTATGAGTATCACGAGAACCGGCAGGCGAGAGCTGGAGAAAACCTTGTCAGTAGAAGAAAAACCGGATAATAAACAATGATACAATCCCCTCACGGAAATCCAAAAATATGATGACACTGCCCATGATATTTACACCAGTTCAATAAAATGAGAAAAAAACCAATATTTTTTAAAACATATAATCTACATCTTGACCAGGTAGAGTTCTAGCTGTCACTTTTTCGGTTCACCGGCGTCAGCTGCCCCGTGTTCCAACTGCTCAGTGCATAAAAAACGACAGCTCTCAGAAGTAGTATGCCTCCTCGTAAACCTCATATGCCATATTAGGAACCCCAGTCGCACAAACCCTAGTCCACCCTCAAAACCCTAGTCTGCCATGTTCGTCTCCTCGCCTCCCAATAGCTACCCCCCAAATTCCTTGGCATTATATCTATATTTTGGTTTATAATAACATTTTTAGATAATAAGGATATGGATATAACATTTTGACCATAACATTGTTAATAAAGAATATGGAAGGACATTGATGAGCGTAGAAGTTTGTAAAGACTAAAAAGTGTGGAGATAGAGGAAATAACAACTTTAAAACATTAGAGGATAATTTTGACCTTTCTCAAACCAAATGAAGATCATATTTATTTTCCTTGTTCCAAAATGTGTGACCTGCTTTGTTTTTATTTATTGTAATTATTGTGCTTACTTAATTATTCTCAATAACTATGAATTTAATGCCCATTTGGTTTAGTATCCATGAATTTCTAACTATTTTTTTTCTTTAAATTGAATCTTTGTTTGTGTTGAGAGATGCTTTATATAGCTTAGGGGAAGTGTAATTCCTTCTTAATATATATCATGTTAAAAAATAATAAAATATTTATTTAACAAATATTTTATTAACTTTAATTAAAATTTGAAATTAAAGAGCAACATATATATATAGTTTTAATAAAAAGATTATGAAGGTTGAATACATATTGTGTAGCAATCTTAGAATCAATGTAGATCCATGTTAACTCCAAATTTATCATGGGATAAGAAGGATCAAATTCCTTTAGGTGCAAACCTTCCCTTAAACCTTAAAGGAAATGTTTGCACCTAAAGGGATTTGATCCCTCTAAACCCGTGGTAACTTCAAAGTTAAAGTGGACCTATGTCGTCAATGAGTTGGTGGTCTAATGGTGGAGAGCTGTGAATTTCACTATCCCCACTAGGTTTCAAATCACTAATGAGCCATTGGCCTATTGTGATAAGTCTAGAAGGGTAGGTGCCCCCTCGAGTGGGACCCCCATATTTGGGTGTGTCTTTGGATGTCTCTTCCCTTTCTAAGTCACGAGTTAGGTTGTTGGATATACTCTTAGGTTATAGTGGGTTATACCTACAACTCAATTGTTAGTTTGTGTGATTCATTGTTATTGTTTATTATGCATTCTCTTTCTTATATTGTAGTTCTAGATGCCACACACAATTGTCCTCTATGTAATTGCATGGGGGCTTCACTGGAAGGAAATATAATACCACGTTCATTCATATTGCAATATTAAATATTCATGAAAACCTAAAAATTATATTGCTTATATATTAAGGGGAAAAGGGTTTTTTTATTTAATGCAACAATACAAAAATGCTTTGGGGTCTTTTTTATATGGGTAAGCTAACAAATATCCACCAAATGGAGATGGCGGGATCACAAACGAATGATAAATCAGGTTGAGGCAAGGCTCAAGCTTACCAGTACGCAGGGAAATCGCGTCTTGAGGCATGCTTGAGGCCAGGGGGTTTCATGCTGAAGTGGGTTTCCAGTCGATCATAGTCGAGAGACAGTGGTCATTGACAGCCAATTGTTACCAATAACACTCAGCCAGCTGTTACCAATAGCCTTGGGAGGCTCTAAGCCTCCAGGGCCTGTTATAGACCCGTGATAGGCCTTAGGGGCTTGAATACCCAACCACTCGTTCCTATTACAGGCCTTGGGAGGTTTATTCAACCTCTTAGATCTTGTTACAGGCCCTGGGGGCTTGGATACCTAGCCCACAATAGGCTTAGTTAGCGATTGGGGAAATGTAACATCCAATCTAAATGTTGTACTATGTGCATTGGCTCTAGTGACATACAAGAAGTGATCTCCTATCTCTTCATTAGACCATTATATGTTGCAAATCATAATGATATGTGGTTGAGTAATTGCATTGTGGGTCAATTAATGTGCATCCACAATATACATCGAAAGAAGCAAGGTGCATTGTACAATGTATGTGGGATCATAAGAGGGGTATCATATCAATATACTAGGTAGAAATATAAAGGGGTATAAGAAATGTTAATGAAAAAATTGATACATACAATATCTAGTGAAAATAGGGGTTTTTTTAAATTGGGAGGGGGTTAAAAAATCGATTTTGGAAGGTATTTTCCAATATTTAGTGAAATTAGGGGTAGTGTTTCATATGCCACGAATGAACATTCTATGATTGCGGTTTATTAAGTAAATCCCCCATGTGTAATTGTAATACCTCTGGTTTGACCCTTGTAATGTATTTAATCGAATTATGAAAATGATGTGAATATGCTAGTATGGATTCCTAGTGCAGAGCTCAAGGCCAAGTCCCAACTACTGAATGGCTAGACATGTATGATGTACATATTTTATTTCGACTGTTTGGTTGGATTTTATGCTGATTTAGAATATTATGTGCATAAATAATAAAATGGTCCAACAATGGCTGTGTAAAGATCACCAAAGGAGTTATGATTCCACCAAAGGGGAAGAGGAAAGGGGGTGCATGGGTGACTAAATCCTTGCTGCCAAGTGCCAACCTTAGAACTCACCAAAAATTCTTTCATGTGATGAGAATAAGCCAATTATCTCCTTTTTTGACCATTTTCCAATCATTAATGCATGTGTGTGGTTGGTGGGAAAAGCCACCTCATGTAGTTATTGAAGCATGGGAACGACTGCACTTTTGTGATAGTTCTTTCATGACAGAAGTTAGTTTGCAGTTTCTAGGAGTCCTTTCTTCTACTGTCAGAAGTTATGTCAGTTGTCTTTTCACCATTTTCTCATATCCCTTGGAGTCAACCCTCATTCTCTCATTCTTTCATGCATATCTACATTAGGCAGAGCTCTCTATTGTTGTCCATAAACTTACCATGCTCTTTTGAACCCAAAATTCGAATTTGGAGACCATGTTGCAAATTTGGAAGTGCAAATTGTTGGTTGTAGGTGAGAAGAGAGGTTGGGAAAGCTAGTAACCCTTGCCCATTGATTTTTGTTGCTCATAGGTGCTGAGAAGCCATGAATTGAGGCTATAGGTGGTTCTATAGCAACCAATATCATATTGGACTTCTTCTATGCCATGGGGGGTTTACTTAGTGAACTTGTTACATAGCACGATTGTTCACATGATAATAAAGAATATCCCTAATTTCACTAAATATTGGAAAATGCTTCCTAAAATTATATTGTTGAACCCCCCACCCAATATGCCTTTCCAATTATGAAAATCCCTACTTTCACCATATATTGTAGGTATCCATTTTTATCAACCCAATTTTAATACCCCTTTATATCATATTATCAAGTTGTAACAAACAGGAGCCCTAACATATCTTAGTATAAGAAAACAAGATGCTAAATAAAATAATAGTATAATGCTAATAATGATCCCACCAAGATTGTAGGGGAAATTGATCAATTTTTGGCATTGGATAGTGGAAGACCCAATTAAATAGTATCGAGGAAGTTAAAATGCATAAAAGAAAACCTAGTCAAGAGATCACCATAACAAAGAATTCAAAAGTATGATAGTCCAATAGTTAGTGAAATGCTTAGAAATGATGAGAATTGCACATGTTTCAGATCCTACAAATCCACCAATTTTATATCATGTGAATACAAGTATAGCCATAAAGAGCTCATGTTTTCTATAAGCATAATAAATTAACTCCATAAAAATGAAAAATTGAAACTCTTTCCTATCAAAATAAACATCATTGATTTTTGAACCCAAATGAACATAGAAAAATTCCTCTTACTTTTCAATAACACCATATGATCACGTGAATAACTTGAATGTGGGTGCAGCCTTTGAAGGTCTTAATGCAGTTATTTCGACTTGGATTTTTTATAACATGTAGAGGTCGCTGTCTACTAGTGCAACATACAATTTTTTTTTAAATGGTTTTGAAATGAAAAAGTTACGGAATAAACACTAGTAGTATGTTTTTTTACTTAAGGAGTGATGACAAAAGAAAATTAGGAAATAAATAGAAAATCTCAATATTTTTTTTTTAAAATTACATATTTGGAATCTACATAAAAAATTCTATCTATGCCTAAAATTTCGTCAATAATGGTCATGTATGTCATGCTATAGAGAGCAGTGAAAAACAAGCATATTGAGAAAATGGTGGAAATGTCTAATTAGCTATGGTTTAGTAAATTCCATAGCACAGGTTTGGTAAGTCCGAACCAACCGCATAGGACTGTGTCTAACAGGAAGGCGTGGGAGGAGTTGGTGACTAGGTGCTCAGGAATGCGTGTGCGTTATGTTTAAATTCAAATAACGCGCACGTATTACAGTTAAGTTCAATTTTTTTTGTTTTCGCGCTTAATGTTATATGAAACATGGGCACGTTTCTTCTATACAAAATGCGCAAGCGTTTTGTAAATACATAACGCGCGCGCGTTAGTAACTTCACAAATTTATGTTTTCAAGTGTTGGATGGAGATAAAGGGAGTGAGAGAAAGATGATGAAGATGAAGATGATGGTGATGAAGATGACGAAGATGACGATGATGATGATGATGATGATGATGATGATGATGAAGATGACAACAACGATGATGATGATGATGATGATGATGATGATGATGATGAATATCATGATGAAGATGATGATGATGATAAAGATGGTCATGATGATGATGATGAAGATGATGATGACGATGATGATGATGATGATGACAACGAAGATGATGATGATGACGAAGATGATGATCATGATGTTAATTATGATGGTGAGGATGAAGATGATGATGAAGAAGAAGACGATGAAGATGATGATGATGACGACCACAATGATG
>BSBM01000422.1:13115000-13207500 GCA_027924585.1 Larix kaempferi
TCTAACCCCTCTCCTCAATCCTCCTTGTATTTATAGGACAAGGTAGGAAGTTTAGATCGACAAGTGGTTGAATGGGAAGTTGGGGAAGTTGCAGAACCAACTACAACTAATCCCAATTCGTCAAATTAATATATTTTTTATCATATTTAAAGATGTGCGCGAGTTTTTCATAGTGGAGTAGCGCACAATATGCAACTTCAGTGCTTAACAACTAGCGTTTGAAGACTTTCGGAGGGTGTGTGCTAGTTTGCTGAAGTGGAGTGGCGCATACTAGGAGATGTGCTCTACTATTGAGCCTGTGGAGTAGGGCATGAGCGCTAGTATGCTGAAGTAGAGTTGTGGACAGGTTAAAACATGAGGTTTTTCAAGGTTTTGTCAGCTTGCAGAAGGGTAAGTCAGGTCAAAGTATCATCTAAGGTCATCATGCTCTTCAATCCAAGTTGTCCTTTTGTGTGGTCGAGAGCTAAAGGTGACCATGGATGGAGAAGTGCAGATTTGACCTATAACAGATGCCCCCTAATGTGTGAGGTCAGAGGGAAACGATGGCCGAAATACATTATAATTCCAAATCAGAGGAGGAGCAAGAAACTGCAGAACCAAGTCACAAAAGCACCTGAAACACAGATCAAGGTTGGCGAGCAATTAAAATCTTGACATCATATAGATGTATAGTGTGATACAACATGATCTCCGATACATAACTAGGAGATGTATATATAGCATGGCCACTTGAAATACAAGCATGGATCCATGTCAAACTAAGAGATCATAGCCATAACGAAAAACTAGATCTATGTCTCATGGAGAGCCAAATGCAAGTGAGGCTCAGTCTTGCGCAACTTGGGTGATAACATAATGTGGTGATGTCATCAACATCCCAAATTCTTCATCCAAAACAACCCAAGGTACAAACCCTAACCATGTGAATAAATGAGCTGAAAGTCGAACATGGGGGGTGTCGTTTGATTACCGGTCCTTGATGTATACCATTAACAAATGCGAGGGCTTCGACCGATAATGATAATGGGGCCTAAGGTACCTAGTATGATCCAACAAGTGTGAATAATTGGACTTAGAGTCGAACACTTGAGGAACCTGTCGAATAAGAGACATTGATGTATTCTCATGATTCAACAGCGAGGAAAATTGTCACTGGTGACTGCAATCTCCAAGGTACTAACCGAAACTCTAAACTTCATTCCTAGAGCAAGATGAGTTGATGTCGATGGGAAGAAGTCCATTGGAAGGGAGGCCTTAAGGCATCCTCCATCATCCAACACAAGGGACACTCAACTGGTATGAGCTAATATGGAGTAATACATGTAACAAGACTGACACTAGGATGGCCGACACATGAGGTCAAGGTAAACTACAGAATGGACAACACGGGTTATATCCTTGAACAGTGACCATGACACAAAATGACTTAGGCAATTTTCAACATAATGGGGAAATGATATAAGCCTGTAATGTAGGAGACATTAGTAGACCCTCCATATGGTTGGAAGAATAACCAACCGGGGGAGTAAACAACTCGGAGATCATGTTCACCCTAAGGTCAAACAATTTAGCCCAACTGACATGATAGACTCAAGTAGATGCTGTGTTCAAGGATAGGACTGACTGAACTACCTTTGAAACTGAAGATATGATACATCCTTCTTATCCCTTATTCTTTTTAGATAAAAGAATACCTTTCTTGTTGTTTTAATGAGTCCAAGAAAGAATGAAAACTCAATAAGTCCAACCATGTGAAAATTTTAACGAGCCCATGGGAGGAAGACTCAGGACCTTCTTAATTGTTTACAGAGTTCGAAGAAGAGATATAAGATTACTCTATTGTTACACAGAAATCTTTCACCCTGTGAGCATCAACATTCTTTGGCCTGTAGGATCCATTTCAGTGACTCAGATCCATTTTCATCCTTCAGTGATACCAGTTTATCCTATTTTTGTTCCTACCCGCATGTTGGATCACTATAGCAGGCGTACCCATGAGTTGCATCCCTATAGCCCACGGGTATCAAGTAAAATGGTAAAAACCACTATTTTATTACTTTTTACTCCCAAAAAGCGGTCATTGGGTGACCGTTGGCTCTCCATCTGCCCAAGTAACATCTCGATGAGTCCTTTCACCTAGCTTTGAGAGGACTATATATTGACAACATATGGCTTATGGAAGGGAGGAAGAAGAGAATAGTAAAGGCACTCTAGTGGATTTTTGACCTATCTTGAGTCTGCACTCATTGATCCTTGTAGTTGTGAACCAGTTATGTTCACCTTCCAAACTCCTCTCTAGTTTGAGTTTGCCATTCATGGAGGATTGAAGTGGTGGAGGCACAAGTGGATTCATCTAGATCTTGGTTCAGATTGGTTTCCGGCAAGAGGTTGTATCACTTTGTACTTCTTCTTGTTCATTAATAGAAATACTCATATTCTCATCCATTCATGGTGTGAATGTCATTTATTATACATTGGGTTACATTTGCTTATGATATTATGGACCATTGTTATTGATAATGTTAATGTTATGTATATATCACATGTACTTGTTAGATATTGGTTGTTGAGACTAATTTGCAGATTACAAGTGCTTGGATGTGCGCGGATTGAAAAGCTCCAACGGGGATCTACATCAAACGTTGGATCGAGGTTGGTTACATTTCTCCATTGTTTTAACATTGTCATTTATAATAGCATTGTTTTAAGAATTGAGTAGATTTCTGGTAGTCATTTGTCTGTTGTGGTATTCCCAAGCCATAGTGATTTTTCTCCAATACAGAAATGGCGACCATACTGAGGAAAACATCCATGTTTGGGAAATTTTTTGAGCATTAGTCCATAATTAGAGTTGTTGTTTATCAAAGCTCTGTGTCACTGATTGGTAGTTAGGATACACTGTAGAAAACTTGTTTTTTCTGAGCCTTTGGACTCTCTGTTTGACCATTTGCTTTTCCTCACCCGCGGGCTAGCATATCTCTGCCCGCGTCTACCCGCCTCTGTTTACT
This sequence comes from Larix kaempferi, assembly GCA_027924585.1. NCBI lineage: Eukaryota > Viridiplantae > Streptophyta > Pinopsida > Pinales > Pinaceae > Larix > Larix kaempferi. The sequence continues at coordinate 13,118,009 of BSBM01000422.1, forward strand.
CTACTACTCGCGGGTACCCGCAGGATTTCCTTTGACAGTAGCGTGTAGCTTCGGATTTTGTTGGTTTATGGCTATTGGTTATTATTGGGTGAGTTTGATTGATTCCTGAGTCTTTGTTGACCTCTTTCTTGACTGTTTCATGCCTTGGTTGTGACCAGATATCTTCGTTTCTCTTGGTTGAGCCTTCTTGGTTTTAACCTCTTGGTTTTTTCCTGTTGAGCTCTTCCTTTTGGCTGAGTCTTGCTGTTTAGGATCTGCTGGGTTGTCTTAGTGATCTTCTCGGCACTTCAGTGACTGAATAGTAGGATTTTGCTTGCATTTTTTCATTGCATATATATTGAAAAAATACAAAAATATTCATTTAGTTTTTGCATTTTCCTTTCTGTTTATAAGAGAAAATACAAAAATATTTTATTTCCATGTATTGCATTTTGCATTGAGTGCTTGTTGCCTTCATTTTAGGTTCTACTTTTGCATTGAAAAGATAAAAGTTTTCATATTTATTTCGGAATTGTTGGTTGATTTTTCATATTAGTGACATTGTTTTATTGGATAGATGAGTCTAGGATTGGACGATGTTGCATACTATTGAGTCTACACATCACTATTTTCACGACCATATCCCTTGAGTAATCATAGCCACTAAAATTAACGCTTAATCATAAAATTGATTAGACTTATTTTATTTATAGGGTACACCAGCTAGAATAGGTTTAGAGTCTTGGAATAGATCATTGTGAGTTAACAATCCAAGACTAGTGAACGAAACATTAGGTGTCTAACCAGGGAGTGGAGGAATCCATGGTATAGATCGGTGTTCTCAGGAAAGCTCTACTCAAACTAGAGTTAAGCACGAGGTCACGGGAGGTTGGTTGAGGAGATATCCCTCTGATACCGGCTGAACGTGGGAGATATATCCAGGATTTGTTTGTATCTGGGGGTACCAGAGGTTCGTCCTCTTGTGCTTCGGGCTTAGCTACCCTACCCATATGACGAGTCCCACCTGCGACTGTTCCCCTGAGCGATGGTTATATTGTGGTAGACATAGTTTCCTTACCTAAGTACTGCACAGGGTACTTGCAGTGGTTATGTTGTTTGTGTCCTAATTCAGATAGGGATTGGACAACAGGTGTGTTTGTGCAGTGGACTTGACCTTGTCGACACAGTGAAGCCTGGGTGTCTCTATAACTGATTTTGTTACCTCTGACTATAGTTTGGGAGTCTCAAGCCTCTCCTAAGCGAGACATACCGGCTCTAGTGTCGGGAGCTCATTTAGCCACTCTGTTTGTCTGCTCTTGGCTGTAGATTCTCTAGGTGTGTGCTTTTGATTTACTGTTTTTGATCAATAGTTGGCCTTTAGGAGACACTGTGTCTCTCTCCAGAGAGAACGTGGCGCGGAGCCCTACTCTCTGTCGGTCCCATCGTTTGGATGGCTTAAAGCCATCTTTGGTTACACAACGTATTACTAGAGGACGCCGGAGGGCTCCCTCTGAGTCTTCAGATTCTTACGCGACTTACGTTGAGGATTACATGGCTACACATCCCGATATCGGGCAATACCTTTCTACTCCTTCAGGTAGAGTTGAACATACTTCCGATCCCCAGACTCCTCGTAAGGATTGGGGAGGTGATCCACCTGCAAATTAACCTGGTTCTATTTGGCCTAATCCACTTGACTGGGATCCGTTTGATCCTTCGAATCCGGATAATTATCTTTACGGGATGCCCAACTTACCTGAGCAGGAAGAATAGGACGAGCCTTTCGTTCCTTCATTTCCACATGATTCTAGATAGAGGAGGCCTGAGACTCATGATGATTCCAGCCCTATGGTCAACCTCACTGCACTCCCTTTTGGTATGCCTAGTCACAATACTATCGAACCTTCCACTATGGTTGGTACCCATGGAGGCAACCCTTACTACAACACAGTCGGTGCTGGCCACCAGTATCACCCACCACCCCAATATGGTGCTCAAAACACACATATACCTGCTTACTCTCAAAAGGATTCAGGCAGGGGGAGGTTACCCATCTTATGGCCATGGGAAAGCTTATGGGCCATCAGGTCCTCAGTATCAGCAGGTTAACCCTCATGGTCAATCTTTTGGTCCATCATATAACACAGTTCCATTCAACCAACCTTTTATGGGATCTTATAATCAAGCTTTCGAGCCGCAACTCCCATTCCTTGCACGCTTGAACCTCCCGAATCTTTCGAATCTCATGAATGATCCGGTGTGTCACGACCCTACTTGGCCCTCGGTCCCTACCAAGATCCCTTCAGACATTCCAAATTTTGAGGGGAAAGGTGGTGAGGACCTGGGAGATCATGTCACGACGTTTCACCTTTGGTGCTCCTCCAACTCTTTGAATCATGATTCCATTCGATTACAACTATTTCAACGCACCCTCACGGGGGCAGCCGCGAAGTGGTATGTGGAGTTGCCCGGAAACACCTATAGGGGTTTCAACGAGATCGCTTTGGTTTTATTAGACCATTTCCAGTTGCCAGTTCGTTATGATACTGGTACTGAGTTGTTGTCCACCTTCTGTCAGATTAAGGCCACACATATTTCTAACCACGTTCAAGATTGGCGTCGGCAAAAGAGATTAATGAAAGCCAACATTCCTCCAGAGTTCCTGTTGGAATGGTTCCTCAAGTATTTACTTTCATATATTGCTAAGGATCTTTCGATGTCCAGCATTATGACTGAGGAACAAGCTATCTTGAAAGTCCAGCAGTTAGATTTACTTTATTCTCAGTCTGGAATTTTGTATGACATTATTTCTGACACACCGAGAACAAGACATGAGCCCACGTCAGTTCCTGGACCACATGCCGATGGCCTCGTGGGGTCCGCATGCACTCACCCTGTAGACTTGGTAGCTAATCAAATGAAAAATTTGTCACTAAACCAGTCTACTCCCGGACAGGTTCACACCTTGTCCACTTCCACTCCGTCGTCTGATGTACACAATGTGCAATCAATGAAACCGTCAGGTAACCAACAACTTGGTGGTAAGAAAAAGGGGAGAAATAATCGTAGGGGTGGAAACAATGGAAGTAACAATAATAGAAATCGTAATACTCCTCGTAAAGAGAATGCCAACCCTCCTCGGGAAGGTAGTAATGCTGGAGAGGATCATAAACCTATGCGTAGGGTGAAATTCCCTTGCAAGATTTGTGGGGAGGATCGTCTTACTCACTTATGTCCTCGTATTGAAGAAGCATCGAAGCATTTGGCACAGAGCCCAGCTATGTTGAAGGATCCCCTTCCTCATCATCAAAATATGGCTTCGCATGCTCCCACCACTGGTTATGGTACTAATGAAATGACAATGTCTTCTTCCAATACTAGTGGTTATGGATGCGTGAATATGGTTCAGTCGAAGGTTTGTGTTGCTACTCGTCAACGTGATTATGGTGCACCACAACCGAATTTGGGGAATGAGCCTCCCCCTCCTCGTGATAATTCCTTGCATATCGAGAAGCCTTCTATTATGCCATGGATACTGAAAGGTGTTCTCAAGTGCTCCAAGCATAATCCTAATGCTCGAGCCGCCCAGAACTACTCCATTGTAGAAGATTTGGGCCAAACTCCGTGTGCCATGTCAGCTCTTGAAGTTTTGCAAGCCTGTCCTTCTAAGAAGCATGCCCTTTTGAGTGCGTTAGGAGTTCAGGATGGGGGAAGTCCTAGTGTTATCAAGTTCGACACTACTAATGTCCAACCTCTCTTGCCTTACCACATGGATTTTCAAATCCAGGTGGTTTTCCTTAAGAGCTTCGTCAAACATACTATGGTTGATGAAGGTGCTTCCACGTCGGTAATGTCATTGACTTGTTGGAAAGTTGTTGGCTCTCCTCCCCTACTCGCGTCTAGAACTACACTCACTGCATTCGACGGTAGATCTTTTACGCCGCATGGAATTATCCCTTCCCTTGTTGTCTCCTTGGGAGGTAAGTCCGTGCCTATTGAAGTTGAAGTGGTTGATGCGCCCATCGACTACAACCTTTTACTAGGTCGGAACTGGATGTACGCTATTAAGGCTGTCGTGTCTACTGTATTTCGAGTTATTTGCTTTCCCCATGAAAGCAATATTGTGACGATCAATTAGCTAGATTATGTTGGCACTCCTTCCACAACATCTACGGGATCAGTAGTCCCGCAAGTTTCTGATTCTCAGTCGGCAACTGGGAACATAGGTATTGGAATGTACCCCTCATTGATGGGAAATTTTAACCATTCTGCACCTGTGAGTTTTATTGGAACCATTTCCGACAGTGTGCCTCCTCCGAATAGTATTGCATTTTGGACTTCCTATTGTGGTGATCCATGGATTTTTCCATCCGCGGATTCTATGTCTGGAGACATTACGCACGTTGGGATTTTTATGCCCTTATCTGTAGCAGATATCACTTATAATCACATCCAACAAACCACTATAGATTCGGATCTCTCTTCTCTCCAAGCAGTTGAAGAAGATCCCATTATGCTGCTAGTTTGGGAAGCCAACTCATCTTGCTCTCACAATTGCCTCGATGATACTTTGCCATTTAATGAAGCTATCCTCGATGCCATGTGTGGTAGTGAGAGGACTTGGGAAGATATGCACCATCGATCTTATTTCCTTCCCAACCTTGAGCTCATTGAGTAGGAGGAGTTTAGGATGACTTTAACTAAGATGGTTTGTCACCCTGTGGCTCTTTTGCAGTCACATGATGTTTTCTTCGAGGGAAATATGGCCAATATTTCTCCAACCACTTCGATCAACATCTCCCGCACTCCCGAAAATATTGAGAATGTTTACGTCGGTGACGATTGCACTCCTGAGGAGATTGCTATTTACACTGATTTGTTTACTGAACTACGGGAAGCTTTCTCCTGGTCATATGAGGAGATTCCAGGAATAGACCCCCGCATTGTTGAACACGAGATTAAAACGTATCCTGATGCTAAACCGATTCGACAACGCTTACGTGCTGTGAAACCTAGGAAGGAAACTGCTATTAAGGCAGAGGTGGAGAAACTGCTCAAAGCTGGTTTCATCTACCCCGTTCCTCTTACTGAACGGGTGTCAAACCCCGTTCCTGCTGATAAGAAGCAGGGAACGATCTGTGTGTGCATTGATTTCAAATATTTGAACCGTACATGTCCGAAATACAACTTCCCCATGCCATTCATTGATCAAATATTGGATGCTTGCGCGGGAAGTGAGATTTTTTCATTCATGGACGGATTCTCGGGTTATAATCAGATTCAAATCAAACCTGCGGACCAACATAAAATGGAATTTATTTGTCCATGGGGAACTTTTGCGTACCAGAAAATGCCCTTCGGCCTCAAGAACGCCGGAGCTACTTTTTAGCGAGCCATGACCTATGCCTTTCACGATCTTAAGAAGATTATGGAAGTTTTCTTGGATGATCTTGCTGGCCATTCTCGCAAGAGAGTGGACCACCCCAAGCACCTCCGTATGATTCTCGAACGATGTATCCACTACAAAATTTGATTGAATCCGAACAAATGCATCTTCGCTGTTAGGACTAGTCGCCTTCTAGGATTCATAGTTTCGAAGGAGGGTATTAGAGTCGATCCTCTCAAAGTTGAGGCGATACTTCAGTTTCCTCCTCCACGTAATCTGTTTCAACTTCAGAGCCTCCAAGGGAGAGCTACTTTTCTGCGTCGGTTTATAGTTAACTATGCCAGTATTACTAAAGGTTTCGTATGCCTATTGAAGAAAGAAACAAATTTTATCTGGGATGAGCGAGCCCAGTAGTATTTCGACACCCTTAAGAAAGCTTTGGTATCGGCCCCCGTGCTTAGTCCGCTGGAATTTACACGAGATTTCATTCTTTATGTGGCCACGTCTCAAGAGACTATTGGCATGGTATTGGTTCAGGTAGATGATGCGCTCGTCGAGCATGTTATCTATTATCTTAGTCGAAATTTGGTAAACACTGAACTTAGGTACACCCACGTAGAAAAGCTGGCACTTGCGACTGTTCATGCAGTCCAGCGGTTACGGCATTACATTTTGCTTCGAACAACCACTGTTGTAGCTCATATCAATCTGTTTCAGTTCATGCTATCACGACGCCTTATCGAGGGTAAGTATAATAAATGGATTGTGATCCTTCAGGAATTTGATCTCGAATTTGCTTCTACAAAATCGGTGAAATCATTGGTGTTCGCTGAGCTTATGTCGGACCTTCCACGGCTTGATGAGGATGTCATTCATGAAGATTCCTTTGTGGATGAACACTTATTTCTTCTCTCGACTGAAAAGTATTGTGTACGAGACCCTACATTACTACAGATATTACTTAAGGTACGACTCTTGGAGAGACATTTTGTTTCCATTACATATATTCACATTCCGAGAAGTCATAATTATATATCTGATGCATACGCTAACTATGTATTAGATTGGCATTTGCCACATTCATCATGAAGCACATAAATACAAAGACATTCATACATTTGTACCATACACACATATAGTAGAACCGAGAACCAAAGTTGTATATATATATATAAATATGTCCAAAAACGGTAGTGTCATACAAGACTGGAGCCTGTAGCCCTAAAAAATATACATATCGATACAAAAAATTATGAGACCCTGGGATATCTACTCCCTCCGAGGAGGTCTATCTATCGACTCGACATGATGTGTCTCATAATAGTACTGTACTGCGTTGGCCATCCGCTGCAGTAGCCACACCCACTCACCAGGAACACCCACTACTTGGCGCTGCATAGCCTCAGGTAGTCGGGCTACCTCTATCAGTGGTACTCGGGAAACCATCCGTGATATGTTGCGCCACAACATCTGTACTGTGTTCCCTGTTGCAGCATCTGCTGCCACCTCATCTCTACCCCAACGACCATGTCTCAAGAAGCCCTCGGGTCTCACTGGGCCTTTGTCTGCGAGCAAACAATCACCCATTAGCACATGACATTACCACCAAAAATATTTTTTGCATTTTAACTATAATCAAAAAATCCATAAAAATTTTAAAAACACAAAACCAAAAAGAGTACTCACTGATATCTCCGAAGGCTGCACCTGGTGGGAGCGACATGTCACAATCTTGTCTGAAGTCTATCCCCGCATAGGGGTAGTCCTCTATAGCAATCACTTGCCGGTTCCACCAACAAAAGAACTCCTCAGTATATGGTGACGCCAGATGGCCACCACCCTATCGTGTCAGTATCTTAGCCCACCGGGTCAGGGTTGGATCTCAGAGACTGTGAGGAGGGACATCCACCCTCGGGCTAAGTCCCAAAACCCTATCAAAGAAGAAACTGCAGAGGATGATACCATACCCAAAGTTTTTGGCCTTCCACTCTTTTCATTCCGTCAGTTGTGTCTTCATAGACACCAACAGAGTAGTACACCAGTCAAATATAGTAGGTTGCAAGCATTGTGATGCATAGAACATCACCGGTCTGGATGCCTGATGTAGTGCTTTGGATCCCGTGATTCGCACCAGAGTTGCCACTATGATCTTTTTGCTCAAGTCCACTATGAGATTGACTGGCACTTGACTTCCCACTGGTCGTGTGTTGGCGGGACAATACTGCGCTATGTAGTCTTGCACTGTAATCCCACCACCCACAGTCCGTGACTGAAGACTAGCCACTTCCCCTCTATGGGACAAACCGGTAATGAAATAGATATCCTCTACTTCCAATCTCATTGTTTTCCCGTTGAGGATGAAGTGTTGAGCATCCACATCCCAGTAGTTTATCAAATAACGGAGTAGTAGATTTTGGGCCCTTAAGCCCCCGAGACTCCAGTATTTATATAAGCCACATGCTTGCAATGCTTGTTGTGCTTGCAAATCGTTGCGTACGGCCTCATCTACATTGTCATGCTCTCTCTCTCTCCACTCTAGAACCATCCTAGAGTGCAAAGCAAGATATTTTTAGTTAATTTCATGCTTAAAAACTTCTTCACATCCATACCCGCAAGCTATATTGTAGACAGGTGCGGGTAGACACGGGAAGTCCATTTTTTGACTACGCGTTTGATGCCCTACCCGCGACCCGCATACTTACATCCTGTGGGTAGCGCCGAATCCATTTAGGTCTTGGCCAAACAAAATATCCCACTGACCAAAATTGAAATAAAAGCACTTAAATGAAAGGTATGGCAGTGACCACTAACCTGCTCCAGACGAATCGCTGAACGGTTGCTCGTAGCTCCCACGATCGACACTTGAAGTTTCAAGTGCAAACTTACCACTCAACTCCAAAATGGTGAATAGTGCAAATGAATTGAAAATTATTAAATTTTATTACTATTTATAATTTTCTAGACCCACTTTTCTATAGTTTTTCCCATTTTGGGTTGTTATGAACTATTATCGTGTCATGGAGTAATGTCTTTTCAACATATTTACTCGGCGAGAGTTGTTCTGATCCATTTCACACCTCTGGCAGGTATATTTCACACCTGGCATATAGGTTAGATGCCATTTCCGTATGCATTATGCATTTGACCTGTTGACCATTTTCATAAACCCTAGGTGCGACCCCGCTTCGTGACTGACACGAAACCTTCACACTGTTATAAAAGTGAAGTCATGTGGCGGTAGGGCTTCCCCAAACATGGGTACCCTAGTTAGAACCCCTTATGCATTTTGGTGCCCATGCCATTGTTTGTCCTCAGGATTGGGAGTCCTTTGTAGTCACGCCATGACATTGCGATAAAGACTCATACTCTACTTTGTCTTATGCTGGCCATCTCCCTTAAGGAATCCCCTCACTTATATCATGTTGTGATTGCATTACATCATCCTGCTTGCCGGTTGAGCCTTGTGCCGGCTCCCGCTTACTCAATTGTTAGCCTGGTGCCTGAGCACTTTCCCTATCGAGCCCTGCAAAGCTTATATATTTTCCCTTCACAATTTGATGATCCTTTGACCCTGAGGGAACACACCCCCGAGTGTCCACATCCTGCACGCACTTCCTTGCATTGAGCATAGGTATGTTCCACTGCTTGGGACTAGTCTACTAGCTATTTGACACTCGTTCCCTCACTTATTGTACTATAAGCAATTTTATTCTTTTTCAAGCTATTCCCAAATAGGAAAAAGACAAAAAAATCAAATATTCCAAAAAGACGGACGGGATTATGGTCATTATTTATTGTTGGCAGCTGTTGTGTCACCTTTGAACAGAGCATTCATTCCACTCCGTACATTATGAGTTGGGATTATAGTTGGGCCTTAGGAGCTATACTTGTTTCTCAGTTTTCTCCACCGATTGGTTAAGCTTCCAGTCATTATGGAGCCCTCTGTAATGCCTCCTGCATTGCATAGTTTATGTCAAGTCTATGCTGTGTGAGTCTATCCATCTACTCATGCTCTTGTTCAAAGGAAGTCTTGAAGCCAGTGTTAGCCACTCCTCAGATATCTTGACTATTGCATGTCGGCTATCCTTATTGATTCAGTTTGTTTCACCTGAGATCTTCCAAATCTTTCAGCATTGCTAGTACCTCATGCTGGTTGATGGGGGATGCCTTAATTCCCTCCTTCTAGTGAGTCTCGTTCCGTTGACTTCAACTCATTTATTCCGAGACTTAAGGCTTAGAGTTCGGTTGAGTACCTTGAGGCTTGCAGTCATTAGTGGTAGGTTCTCTCGCCATCGACAGTTTTGGGAATACATCAATGTCCCCTGATCGATGGATTCATCCTAGTGTTCGACTTGAACCCATTTATTCACACTCTGATGATTGTGCTCTATGCCTTGATGCCCATTTTCATTATCGGTGGGTCATCTCGCATCTGTTAATGGTATACATCAATGACCGGTAATCATACGATGTCTCATCAGGTTCGACCCCAACTCCTTTATTCACTTGATGGGACTTGCACTGTCGAAGACTTGTGTAGAAGACCCCAGGCGATTGTGGCATTCAGTATGCTACATATGACTTTGACTTTACATCTGAGATATCACCTCTTAGATTTCATCAGTTTGTACCTCCAGTTTGCACCAGTTGTCTTCTTTTCAGCAGAAGACCATATCTTACTGTCGAGGGATCATCGATATGATCACTTATGACATGTATCTACTTACGTACTGCCTATTCATGGTCATTGTATCAGATTGTTGTACTATACCGACATGTATTCAGAGATACTATTGTATTATGACGAGTGAGCTGTTCTTTCCACTTGTGTTTCCATCACTCCACTTCTGAGTTTTATAATGTATTTCGGCCATTGTAGCACATTTCAGTCTCTGACCTCACACATTAGGGGGCATTTGTTACACAAAAATCTTTCACCCTGTGACAATAAAAATTCTTTGTCCTGTAGGATCCATTTCAGTGACTGAGATCCATTTTCATCCTTCAGTGATACCAGTTTATCCTATTTTTGTTCCTACCCACATGTTGCATCACTATAGCATGCGTACCCACAAGTTGCATCCCTATAGCCCGCGGGTATCAATTAAAATGGTAAAATCTGCTATTTTATTACTTTTTACTCCCAAAAAGCGGTCATTGGATGACCTTTGGCTCTCCATCTGCCCAAGTAACGTCTCGATGAGTCCTTTCACCTACCTTTGAGAGGAATATATATTGACAACATATGGCTTATGGACGAGAGGAAGAAGAGAATAGTAAAGGCACTCTAGTGGATTTTTGCCCTATCTTGAGTCTGCACTCATTGATCCTTGTAGTTGTGAACCAGTTATGTTCACCTTCCAACCTCCTCTCTAGTTTGAGTTTGCCATTCATGGAGGATTGAAGTGGTGGAGGCACAAGTGGATTGATCTAGATGTTGGTTCAGATTGGTTGCCAGCAAGAGGTCGTATCACTTTGTACTTCTTGTTCATTAATAGAAATACTCATATTCTTGTCCATTCATGGTGTGAATGTCATTTATTATACATTGGGTTACGTTTGCTTATGATATTATGGACCATTGTTATTGATAATGTTAATGTTATTTATATATCACATGTACTTGTTAGATATTGGTTGTTGAGACTAATTTGCAGATTACAAGTGCTTGGATGTGCACGGATTGAAAAGCTCCAATGGGGATCTACATCAAACATTGGATCGAGGTTGGTTACATTTCTCCATTGTTTTAACATTGTCATTTATAATAGCATTGTTTTGAGAATTGAGTAGATTTATGGTAGTCATTTGTTTGTTGTGGTATTCCCAAGCCATAGTGAGTTTTCTCCAATACATCTATTTTACTGATCTCTGGATTTTAGTATCGAGCCGAGATCTGTTCTTGCTCGCCAGTGTTTTCGATTTTAAAGAGTCTGAAAATATTAAACAATAACTCCATACACCTACTCGTGGATTTTAATATCGAGCCCAAGTAGGTTAATTCTCGACCGTGTTTTCCTGTTTATAGAGTCTAAAAAGCTTAAACAATCCTCTATTCACCCTCTCGTGGATTTCACATCGAGCCCGAGTAGGTGAGTGCTTGCTTGGTGTTTTCATATTTAGAGAGCCTGAAAACCCTAAAGAATGGCTCCAATAGGTTTTTTTTCGTAAACTTATTGTCCTCCCCCGAAAAAGTAAAAAAAAATGGAAGAAGAACTCTTCTAGCACATACAAGAGTATACCTAGATTATACATTTTCCATAAGTTATCCACCAAGGCCCGGAAAAGGGATAATTCTGTACCTAAGTGGATGAGCCTTCAGTTCCTTTAACGAGCTTGAAGAGGACAAGTTTGCTCGGAGATCTTGTTTAGGTTTCAATAGTCCAAACAAGAGCTTAAAATGACTTAAATGATAGCTTCTAGGGTCATGACTCATGATCTGCCAAAAACTAGGATCTCAACAAACATGTCAGTAATCGCGACAAAAAATCTTTAATGATATGTAATTTTAACCATAAACTACTTGAAATGGTCTATCATCAAGAACTTAAGTCTTCATGGATTGATACTACAAAAATTTAGTGAAAATTTGAGGAATATTGGTTGAAATTGCTTTACTACCACTTGTTGCTATTCAGTGATTAAATAGGACTTTTTATGGAATTTGAAACTATAGGGTTTTTACAAAAGTGGGTAAAAATTAAATTCCAATTCATATATATAATTTCAAATTAAAAACTCAAATATCATTTTGGATTTGTAGGGTAAGATTTGGGAGCAAACCTTTAAATTTCAATCCTTCGTGGTGATCAACTCAAGCAACCACTCGACGTTTCACCTCCACCAAGTAAGTTAAAATCAACCCATTTTGCATTTCAATACTTTATTTGTCAAATTTTATGCTCAAAATCCATTTTAAGGGCATGCTCAAAGCGTTAAGTGCATGTGCGCTACTCTGCAAGAGGAAAAGTAGGGCATACTTGAGGTATACTCTACTATTGTTCATACACAGTAGCACCCATGCGTGACTGTGTGGCTTGTAGAGTAGCACACACCCCTGAATATGGTGAAAAAAATGTCGAGACTCAAAAAATTGACCTTTCTATGGTAGGATGGTGCTTGTTTGGAGGGAGAGAGAACATGAGGAGATGGATAGGGTGGCAACGCAAGACCCGACAACTCTCCATGCACTCTAAAGGTGTGCTTTGTTGAAGTTTTATAGAACCGTAAACATGGGGGCACTCAATCAGCTGCTGCAAAGACTCGTTCAATACTGGGATTTAGATGCCAATTCATTTGATATCCGGGGAGAAACCCTGCACCTTACTGTTGATGACATGTACTTTGTTACCGGTCTCTCTAGGAGGGGAGATGTGGTAAACTTGAAAGGATCTTCACGCAATATGGGTGCCATGTCGGTACAAGAATATATAAATGCATACTGTGTGGCAGGAACTGAGAAATCGGGAAGTCAAATCCTAATTTCTAGTATTGATAGCCTCCGTTTGAAGGTTATTGTAAGTATGTTGAACCGTATGGGGGGAAGTGCCACACAACATTTAGCCTCGAGGCATTCCATGCATATCGATATCAGGTGTTTGCAAGGTCATGTGTACGATTGGTGCACTAGTTTATTAGCAAATATGAAGCTTCAACTCACGAGTTGTAAGTCCGGGAGTATGAAGAACTTTGGATATGACAGCATCCTATGTACCTTCTTCTTCAAGAGGGTACTTGCTCTTAGCTTGGGCATGCCCCTACCTCCAGTAAATCCTCGTGAACCAAGATTGGGTCGTTGGGGTGACATTTTTCTCCGCCAGGGTGGTGGTGAAAGCCACTTTTGTTATCATACTAATGATTTCTGGGGTGGTGGTCGAGACAGGTGCCGACATTCGAGTAGTTTCTGTATGCTGATTTAGACTTTCGTCATGATCCAGAGCTGGTACTTCCTCCAGGTGGTGCTTGGGGAGATATAGGTATGTTTTGTTTTGAGAATTATTTAATTTTTTCAAATTTTCAAGTATATAATTTTTATGATGTATTTTGAAGTACTAAACAAGTGTCACATGTAGATATTGGACCGATTTATCCCGAGGGACATCTTACTATCTTCGTGAGGCCAACAGATGTGGGTGCAACTGATGCTATGTTAGGGACCATAGAGAGGAAAGTGAGTCGGTTGACTCATGATGTTCCTGCATGTCGAATCGACAGGATGCCTATTGATATGCAGGAAGATGTAGTTGGTGTGCCCTCCGCATGGCTTAGGTTGCTATAGAAAATAGCTAGGTTGGTCATATGTTATCGGGAGGCAATAGATGTCGATGAGGCCCCTCCTTCTCCTTAGGAGATGGATATTTTATGTATATTTTTTAGGCCACCGAGCCCAGTTTTCTATCTTATGACATGACTTGTGGTAGACTTATGATCCAAAACCCATATTATATTTTTTGATACAGTATCAGATATATATACAGTATCGGTTATTTACATGTGTGTGTGTTTAACTTTATGTGTGAAATGCTATTTATAGAAATGTATGATACAAATGCCAATCTAAGACATAATTTGCAAATGAATAAGCTAATGCATTTAAATTTCTTGGAATGTGTTGATATATAATGGAATCAAACCGTCTTTCCAAATCTAACTCACAAAAACTGTCGTAGCAAAACAGGATCTCTAATCTGGTAAACAGCCGTTAACTGAAATACAACTAGTTGTGAATCAAGTCTTACCTCCAAATGCGAAATGCCATGAATAAGAGTATCTCGGAGAATTTCTATAACCACACTGTACTCAGCCACATTGTTCGTAGTGGGACCCAAACAAACCCCCCGGAAGAGAACAGTTTGCCAGCTGGTGAGTAAATGACCCAAGCTGCTGAAGCCAACTGTCGAGTGTGCCGACTGGCGTCATCAGCAAATCCTAAGAAATGTTCAGTCGACATCTGATACATGAAATGAAGACACACATAAGGTTAACTATCAAGCACAAGCAAAAACTAGCTCTACAAAATATACAACTACGTTACAAGAAAAATCACAAATGCCTAAGCGTAGTACTTCTTCAGGTAGATCCCATTTCTAGGATCAGGCAGCTTATTACCTTCGTAATCGGTTAGCTCGTAAGCACCTTTCTTTAGCACCATAGAAATTATGTAAGGACCGAGCCACATGGACTTGAAATTTCCAGGTCCTAAAGGTTCCTTATCCTGATCCCAAAGTAGAAGAAGGTCTCCTTCAAGAAACACCCTAGGTCTGACAGACTTGTCGTATTGTCCTTTGACTCATTTCTTATGAACTTCATTTTTTGTAAGCGTGTCACGGCGCTGCTCATCTAGATGTTCTAAATGCAACAAATGTTCTACCAGTGTTGAAGTATCTAGTAAGAGTTGGACAGCCAACTTCAACGAAGGAATCTTGCATTCAATCGGAACAACTGCTTCTATCCCATCTATAAGCTGAAAGGGAGAGAACCTGGTAGCAGTCTTTACGTTCGATTGGTAAGCCCAAAGAGCAGGGTATAGCATGATGTGCCATTTATTTCGACTGGCATTAACAATTCTTTGCAGAATTACCTTTAAAGTTTTGTTAACTGCTTCGACTTGTCCATTCACCTGTGGATAATATGAAGATGAATGTTCTTGCCGAAAACCTAACATCGTGTACAAATCGGTCATCATGTTATTCTAAAAATGATTGTCGTGATCAGTCACAATTTCTTTGGGTATGCCGAACCTTGCAATAATCTGATTGAATAAAAAATAAGCGGCAGTTTCTCCATCTGCCTTGACAGTAGGCGTTGCCTCGGCCCACTTGGTGAAGTAGTTGACGGAAACAATGATATAATGATGTCCTCCAGCCGAAACTAGATTGCAAGTCATATAATCAACCCCCCATTTTGTGAAGGGACCTGCTGTAATCACAGGATGAAGAGAAGCTAGATGTGCTCTCATTTTCCTGGTGAAAAACTGACACAGACGGCAGCGTTTCACAGCTTCCACACAATCTTTAAAGATTGTGGGCCAAAAATACCTGGCACGCAGTATTTTCTGGGTTGTTGCCAACCTAGAAGATGACCCCCATAAGCTCCACTGTGAGCATCATTTAATACCGATTATGCTTCTTCTAAAGTCAAACAATGTCGTAAGATGGATTCTATACCACGTCTATACAAAGTATCAGAAATGATGAGATAGTTTTTCGCATGACTTTTCAATTTGCGTTGTTCTTCTCTAGAAAAAGTGGTAGGACACCTCAAAGTCTGGAGATATACTAAAATATCCCCGTACCATGGGTCAGAGGAGGCAATAAGAAAGATATGTTCATCTGGGAATGATGATTCTTCCTCGATATGCTCTAAGTCACTCGGAAACTCTGAGATTAACTCAGCGAACACTAGTGATTTCTTCAACTTCGCCGATTGAAAGACCAAATCAAACTCTTGTATGATTACAATCCATTTATTGTACTTCCCACCGATGATGCGTCGAGTGAGAACATATTGAAAAGGATTGAATTCTGCTATCACAGTAGTTGTTTGTAAAAGGATGTAGTGACAAAGCCTCTGTAACGCATAGACCGCAGCTAGTGCTAACTTCTCAACATGTGAATATTTAATCTTAGGAGCTATCAATGCACGCGAGAGATAGTAAACAACATGCTCTTGGAGAGTGTCGTCCTCCTGAACTAATACTATGCCAATTGTGTAAATGGACGCTGCTAGATATAAAAGAAAATATTTTGCATAATCAGGCAGGCTTAACAAGGGGGCTGAAAGTAGTGCCTTTTTCAAGGCCTCAAACGATGCTTGAGCAGCCTCATCCCACACGAAGCAGGTATCTTGTTTAAGCAGTCTCATAAAACCTTTTGTGATATTAGCATAGTTTATGATAAAGCATTGCAAGAAGTTAGACATGCCTTGCAGACTTTGAAGTTGTCGCAAGGTGCGAGGAGGAGGCAGATTTACAATCACCTCAACTTTTAACGGGTTGACCATTATGCAACGATTGGATACAATAAAACCCAGTAAATGTCCCGATTCCAAGCAGAATACACACTTGTTAGGATTCAATCGAATCGTATACTGTCTGCATCGTTTAAACATGTTGATATATTGTAACTTCAAAGAATATTATATCTGTACTTTATTATTCCGGAGATGTTTCAGTCCTCCATAAAGATCTTATTGTATATCCGGAGATGTTTATTCCTCCGTCGGAATGTGGTAACTTGGGTTATTAGACTTCCCTAGTGGGGGTCGGCCCTGTATGTGTTATGTGGGTCAAAGGGTTGTTAGACCACCCTAGTGGGGTCGGCCCAGTCAGCTATAGTGGGGTTTTTAACCCAGTGGTAAAGTTGGGGCCGACCTAGTTAATATAATGTACAAGTCGGAGATGTGTATAAATAGAGGAGGTATGTTCCTCATTATACACACACTTCCCTCACTTACAATGTCGTGCACTTGTGGAGGAGAGGTCTGCTATGGTGGAGGAGGAGAGCATGTCTTTGGTTTGCATATTTGTATATTGCTGGTCATCTATATTGAGGAAGCTTTGCTGGGTTTTCTACCCCATTAGGGTTTCCTAGGATAAATCTGTGTCTCTTGTGTTCATGTTGTGCTTGTTGTTTCTTCAGTGATCATGTATATGCTATCATTGTGAAATGGAATGTAATGCTGCTATAGTTTGTCTTAGCATATTAAATCTTAACATGGTATCAGAGCTAACCTGAAGGAAGGCAATGTATGGCACTTACGACACTTGCTTCACTTGCAACAATTTGAAGGTTTGGGTTTTACATAGCAAAAACCAGTTATCGTGGAACTTTCGCTATATATCCATTTTTGCGAAGGTTCAGGATCGGAAATGTGTACAGGTAGTCGATAACATCCCCAGGTACCTTGTGTACAAAGGACACCCTCAGATTCATTGTACTTCGTGAGTTATTATCCATACAAGTTAGGGTTTCTACCTCTTCCAAATCTCAGTCAAAATCAGGTGACCTTGGAAAAAAGGTCATAACTTGGGCTAGGAAGCTCCAAATTAAATTTCGTAAAAAGTGATAGGTATTACACAGACTGTACTATGCCAAGAAACGTTTTCAGAGGCCGAAGTTGAACCAGTGACACGTGGCACGCTGTACAAGTTTGCTCTCCTGTTTTATCCCATAAACAGGTCACGTTGCGACACTTGGCATAACTCTCTCTCGGAAAATCCAATTGAGGTCAGACCTGTTGGGATGGAAAGATGATAGGTCCGGCTACCACCAAAAAAAATTTCAAACCCTGTGGAGTGAAATGTTCGGAGTTACAGCAGAAACAATTAGGTACATATTTCTGTCAAAACATAATTATTTTTTTAGCACATTCATTCATGGCTTCTGGAATTTAGGGTTTCGGAGAAAGTTAGAATTTTTGGAATCGGAGTCCATGGCTGAATGATACTCAGGAAAATCGAAATTTAGAGACCAAAATTGAGTTTTTTGGTTGGGTAGAAGACCAAGCTTGATCAAACCCCAATTCGGGATCTTGATCAAAAAGATGGAAAATTAGGGCTTCGGCAAAAGTTGGAATTTTTGAAGTCTGTAACCACGGCTGGAAGCTCCTCAGAAACATAAGAGTTTAGAGCCTTGGATCAAACCTTTTGAGTGGGCAGAAGGGTGGGACTTATCAAACCCTAGTTTGGGATCCTGTCTAGAAGATCCAGAAGTTTCAAAGGCAATTTTGAGGGGTCAAATTTTGAAGATTCCAAAATTGAAGTATGCTAGTTTGATCAGCTCAGCCAGACATATCCTTCCATCCATTCGGAAGTGTGAAAGTCAAAGATTGAATTTTTAGGGTTTCTCTATCAAACCCTAATCAAGCTCCAGATCAAGTTTCAGGGGGAGTTGAGGCTAAGGCCTTACATAAGAAGACTACAAGAATTCTCGACAGGTACATCACGAAAGACAAATCAAGTTCCATGACCATGACAACATGAAGACAAAGACTCATCCATAATCCTTGATCACATAGAAGTTCTACTTACTAGGTATGTATGACTTTGTTCTATTATGCTTAACCTATGAGATATGCAGGTTCCAGTACAAGATCTCTAAATCATTGAAGAGAACAAAGAATATATTGATTAGGTATGTTAGACATAACTAAGCAGGTATACTAATCTAGGTATGTTTTCCTATGTCAAGTTAGAATCTTACCTTGTGTTAGGATCCCTTATATAAGTATACTTGGTATGATTGGTTATGCTTATTCACAAAGTTAGTAATCAAGGGTTCATGCATATTATGTCTCTTATATTGATTGATGATTTCACTAACCAGAAGAGTACTACGATCAAACAAGAATATGCATGAGTAAAAGAAGACTTCCTTGAAACCCTGAATACTACTGTTTATTGTCTATGATCGTGACTATACATATTCAAGATTATTTAGAATTATAATGTTTTGATAGTATTGAGAATATACTAATGAATGTATGTTTGTGTATGAGATCATGAGGAGCATGCACAGTGGTACAAAATGAATAGAAGTTCAAAAAGACATATAGAAGATCAAGCGGGAGGCAACCACACAAACATAAAAGATAAGTATTTGAGTTGTTATTGCTTGTAATAGGTTGTATGCATATTTGTATTCCTAGAATATATCATGCTGAGTGTAAACATTCATAGAGCATTGAACAGTGTACTACAAACATACATATGATTGGTAAGTTGGACAAACATTCCATTGTTGCTTTTCTAGAATGAAACCTCTTTGCTGACATGCTGAGAGCTGTACACACTCTCGATAGTATGTTCTGGTAGAGATGGAAGGCATCTAGATAGCCACTATATGCATACAAGATATGGAAAAGTGTTGTGCCAAAGTATTGGTCAAGATAGTTGCATAACTATGTAAATGATATCTGTATGCATAATAGGTTATCATGTCAACATGATTTCATGATTATGAAATATTACTAATCATGTACTTAATTTTGATTTGTAGGAATGATCATGAAGAATGATGAACACCGAACAAGTGATGGATGTTCAACAAGAAGATTTACAAATCAAATAAAATATACAAGGCTCGTGGCTAGAAGATTCTCTTAGAAAGAGGAAGAAAAATCATCACGAGATGTTTTCTTCAAGTGACTAGATACGACCATTCTCTTAAATGGTGTAATTAAAGAAGAAGTGTGAATCAGGTTCTATATGGGTGCCTAGGATCAATAGTCAATTGATGAGCTTAATGATCACCATGGGTGATGTGGATCTCAACCCTTGCTACAAGGTTGAATATGGTTTCTATGCACAGATGACATGGATGCAAGAAGGAACTCACCACAGAGTTCGAATAATATTGAGGCTCATTTCAGTAGACCCATCTGACGAGAGATGGCACAGATAGATGGCTGCAGAAATGAAAATGAAAAATATCAGATTGATGCATTACTTCCTAGGTCTGGAAGTATGGCAAGGCTCAGAAGGAATCTTTCTCAACTAGGGAAAGTATGCTGAGAAATATTAAAAGGAATTGATGTGTTGGAATGGCCACTCTCATGGATTCCAACTTGAAGTTGTTAGCGGATGACTCATCAGAGTTAGTGTATATAACTCTGTACAAACAAATTATTGGGTCATTGATGTATCTAACAAATACTAGGTCAGATATATTCTTTGTTGCGAACACCTTGAGTCGGTATCTAGTGGAACCTATGCATGTTCACCTGATAGCTGCAAAGCATGTGATGAGGTACCTAAAGGGTACGATAGATTTTGATCTATGTTATCTTGGAGATCATGAATTCAGATTGTATGACTACACAAATGTTGATTGGGCAGGAAGTGTATAAGACAGGAAGAGCAAATCGGGTGGATGTTATTGTCTGGGATCTGCCATGATCTTGTGGTCTAGCAAGAAGTAGTCTAGAGTGGCTCTCAGCATAGCTGAAGCGGAATATATATATAGTTTCTTTCTTTGCTAGTTGTGAAGCGGTATGGATTCAGAAGTTGTTATCAAGATTGTTTGACTTAGAGATGGACTCCACTGTGATCTTGTGTGACAACCAGAGTTGTATCAAGATGACAGAGAATCCAGTGTTCCATGATAAGTCAAAGCGCATAGAGATCTGATATTTCTATATACGGGATATGGTGCATAAAGGAGCTATCAAGCTTGAGTATGTGAGCAATGACGAACAAGTTGCTAATGTGTTGACCAAACCTCTGTCTCAAGTAAAGGTTGAGTATTTCTGAGACAAGCTTGGTGTAGTTCAGAAGGACCCTCCTCGAAAGGGGGAGTGATATGGTCGATGATGAGGCTACCTGTTCCAACGATGAGGTTGATGATGAGGTTTCCTATTCTGACGATGAGGTCGATGAAATGGTCCTTAGAATTTGTGGATGATAAGAGGATTATATCATCCGTGGACTTCAGTCCTAAAGTGATCCGCAGACAGATGTCTCCGAGAGTAAGAGGATTGTGTCATCCATGGACTTCAGTCCTAAAGTGATCCATAGACATATGTCTACGAGAAGTGGTCCTTAGTGGACGAGAGGGATTGTATCATCCTCGAACTTCGGTCCCTGAATTGATCCATAGACTCTTGTCTTTGAGAAATATGTTGGTGAATGATGTAATGTGCGCTCCTGGACTACTTAGCAGTGGGTGATCATTCACGAGACCTGTAATGATGTAATGTTTTCTTCTGGATTAGCAGGTGATTATTCACAGGTTGTAAATCCTATATTTTATCTAGGTCACACCCTAGTTGAAATAGTATTGGCTCTGTGGTTGACTGGAATGATGTAATGTTCGCTCCTGGACTGCTCAGTGTAGCAGCAGGTGATCATTCGCAGGTCCTGTAATGATGTAATTTTCGCTCTTGAACTGCAGCAGGTGATCATTCACAGGTGATAAAATCCTAGGTTTAATCTAGGTCACATCCAGTATGAAAAAGGACTAGCACTATGGTTGGGATTGCATCATCCCTGAATGCTTGGTTCAAAATGTATGTGACAGGATTGCATCGTCCTTGGACTCATGTCCTAAAGTGATAGGGATTGATCATCCTGTAAGCAGATTAGGATTACATCGTCCTTGGACTTATGTCCTAAAGTGATAAGGATTAATCACCATGTAAGTAGATTGGGATTTCATCGTCCCTAGACATGGTGAGATGTATTAAATTGATAAGGACTAATCATGCTGTAAGTTGATTTGGGATTGCATCGTCCCTAGACATGGTGAGATGTCTTAAAGTGATAAGGACTAATCATCATGTAAGCTGATTCGGGATTGCATCATCCCTAGACATGGTGAGGTGTCTTAAAGTGATAGGGATTAATCATCCCGTAAGCAGATTAGGATTGCATCATCCTTGGACTTATGTCCTAAAGTGATAAGGATTAATCATCCTGTAAGTAGATTGGGATTGCATCGTCCCTAGACATGGTGAGATGTCTTAAATTGACAAGGACTAATTATCCTGTAAGTTTATTCAGGATTGCATCGTCCCTAGACATGGTGAGATGTATTAAAGTGATAAGGACTTATCATCCTGTAAGCTGATTCGGGATTGCATCATCCCTAGACATGGTGAGGTGTCTTAAAATGATAAGGATTGATCATCCTATAAGTTGATCTGGATTGCATCATCCATAGACATGAGAGATGTCTTAAATTGAGAGGGACTGATCATCCTGTAAGCAGATGAGGATTGTATCATCCTTGGACCTATGTCCTAAAGTGAGAGGGATTGATCATCCCGTAATAGGATCTTGTGTGTTGCAGGGTATGATGCTATTGTGTATACTTGTATTCATGAGGATACTTATATTGATGATGTGTATACTTGTATTGATGAGGATACTTGTATTGATGAGGATACTTGTATTGATGATGTGTATACCTATATTGATGAGGATACTTGTATTGATGATATGTATACTTGTATTGATGAGGATACTTGTATTGATGATATGTATACTTGTATTGATGAGGATACTTGTATTGATGATATATATACTTGTATTGATGAGGATACTTGTATTGATGATGTGTATACTTGTATTGATGAGGATACTTGTATTGATGAGGATACTTGTATTGATGATATGTATACATGTATTAATGATATTTATACTTGTGTTGATGATGTTGTTGATCGTGATGATCTAGATGACGATGCTGCTGATCGTGATGATCTAGATGACGATGATGTTGATCGTGATGATCTAGATGATGATGTTGCTGATCGTGATGATCTAGATGACGATGATGATGATCATGTGATGACGATGCTGATGATCGTGTGATGACGATGTTGATGATCGTGTGATGATGATGCTGATGATCGTGTGATGACGATGTTGATGATCATGTGATGATGATGCTGATGATCGTGTGATGACGATGCTGATGATCGTGTGATGAAGATGTTGATGATCGTGAGATGACAATGCTAATGATCGTGAGGATCCAGATGTTGATATTGTTGTAGCTTTTCAAGGGCTACAGAAGATAAAGACTCAGTACTGAAGATGTTGATGTTCCAGTATTGAAGATGTTCCAGTAACTGCTTGAGTTACTGATGATGTTGAGAAAGCTTCCAATGATTTATAGATGTATCATGTATGATGTTGATGACTCCTTGCTCGTGCAGATGCTATTATAATATCCTTCTTGTTAAGGGGGAGTGTTGAGATATTGTAACTTCAAAGAATATTATATCTGTACTTTATTATTCCGGAGATGTTTCATTCCTCCGTAAAGATCTTATTGTATATCCGGAGATGTTTATTCCTCCGTCGGAATGTGGTAACTTGGATTATTAGACTTCCCTAGTGGGGGTCGGCACTGTATGTGTTATGTGGGTCAAAGGGTTGTTAGACCACCCTAGTGGGGTCGGCCCAGTCAGTTAGAGTGGGGTGTTTAACTTAGTGGTAAAGTTGGGGCCGACCTAGTTAATATAAAGTACAAGTCGGAGATGTGTATAAATAAAGGAGGTATGTTCCTCATTATACACACACTTCCCTCACTTAGAATGTAGCGCACTTGTGGAGGAGAGTTCTGCAATGGTGGAGGAGGAGATCATGTCTTTGGTTTGCGTATTTGTATATTGTTGGTCATCTATATTGAGGAAGCTTTGCTGGGTTTTCTACCCCATGAGGGTTTCCCAGGATAAATCTGTGTCTCTTGTGTTCATGTTGTGCTTGTTGTTTCTTCAGTGATCCTGTATATGCTATTATTGTGAAATGGAATGTAATGTTGCTAATTTTTGTCTTAAAATATTAAATCTTAACAAAACACAAGTCTCAAATGAGCTGGATGATCCCGTCTCTTTCGAGATCGCGTCGGGAGGTCATCCAAGTAAGGTTCAACTATGTGCTTGATATCATGAAAAGAAAAATTCATTACTCGCTGGAAAGTAGCTATAGCATTATTTAAACCAAACGACATCTTTGATAAGCAAAGGTTCCCCATGGGAAAATGAAAGTTGTTTTGTGTTGATCTTCGAGTTTGATTTGGATTTGATTATATCCCGAAAATCCATCCATGAAAGAAAACATCTCATGTCCCGCACATGCATCTATGATCCGGTCGATAAATGGTGTGGGATAGTTATCTTTTGGACAAGCTTTATTCAAGTACTGGAAGTCGGTACAAACTCGGATGGTACCTTGCTTTTTATCAACCGGAACAGGGTTTGAAACCCATTCTGTCATGTCAATTGGGTATATAAATCCGGCTTTAAGCAATTTTTCAACCTTCGCCTTAATGGTAGCCGCTTTTCAAGGATTCACAAGATGAATTTTCTATCTCACAGGCTTTGCATTAGGGTATGTAGTGATGACATGCTCAATGATGGCTGGATCGATGCTTGGCATCTCCTCATAAGACCAAGCAAAAATGTCATGGAATTCTTTAAAAATATTGGTATACAGAGCGATCTCTTCTGGAGAACAGTCTGCTCCAATAAAACTGTTTTCCAAGACCACGAGTTTGGTGGAAATTTTAAGTTTGGTGAAAATTTTAATTGGGATGGTTCTCGATATATTAGCCATATTCCCTTCGGCGTAAACAACTCTTGAAGTAAAAGGAAAAGGTGGCAAATCAACAAATCCACCGGGTCTCATAAAGAATTCTCCCCTCTCTATCCTGTCTAGATTTGGAAGCAGGTAAGACATGTGATGCATATGTTCCTATGGATGGTCCAAGCCCATCATGGCTTCCAAAATGGATTCATTCGAAGGTAAAACCATGTCTAAACAGTCAAAAGAGTGGACAGAATCCACTGACCATACAGGAGCATAGTCCATATCTGACTCAGCAGAGACTGGTGGAGTCACGATATGTTCCGTTGCAGTGTGTTGTGCTTCTATGTATGTTACTTCTGCAACGGTTAAAGGCACTGATGGTTCTGATATAGTAGGAAGGATCCACTGATTAGTTTTTAAACCAACCATGAAAGTTTCGGTAGATGTACCCACATCAGAACGCATAAAAAGAACAGGAGAAGGGAGGTCAAAAGTGCCTATTAATGACCTGTAAAGCCCTGCTCCTAAACTCTCGCTCACTGGGGCAGATTGATCAACTAAAGGAATAGTGGAATCCGATGAAGTCTGGTTGTTTTTCCGAGAGAACGAAAGTTGATCGACCGTAACGATCTTGCCTTCGTGGGTGAACATAACAACTCGGAAAACTGCTGATGTAATGGCTCGCATGGCATATGTCTAGCTCCTGCCTAATAACATATTGTAATCAAGCAGAGTGTCCAGAACTTCAATCTCTACACACTAGTACAAAATGAGAGATAAGTGACCAAAAAAAACGACCAAAATCCGCATATAAATGACCAATTTTGAGTTGGTGACCATTGGTAGCAAATTAGTGGCCATATATCACGCAACCAAAAATGTGGTCATATTTAGCTTGGTCATTTATAGCTTATCTTGGGGTCATATATTTGGTTGTATATTTGGTCATTAATTGTCACAATTAGTGACCAAATTTATGACCACATTTTTCGTCATGTGATAAATGACCGCTAATTTGCTACCAGCGATCGCTAACTCAAAAGTGGTCATTTATATGCATATTTTGGTCGTTTTTTGGTCACATATCTCTCATGTTGTACTGGTGGTCGTTTATATGAAAATTTTGGTCATGTGTTTAGTCATTTATACCTTTTTAGTGGTTTCAGAATATATATAGGGCATGGAGGAATCAAACCACCAACCTCCTGCCTATAAGGAAGGTGCTCTACCATTGAGCTAGCACCCTTAAATAGAATTCCTTATGGATTGATATGAGAATAAAATTTCCAACAGTTAACACCATCTTTCCAAATTCGGGAAAATGGTCACATACCTAGGTAAGAAACAAAGATTACCCAATAGTCACAAAAAAATGTCATGTTAATGATAATCTTCTTTTGTCAAAATCTCTCAAAAATAAAAAAATGCAGTTGTATAGTAAGTTCAGTTCAAATATGTACCTCTGAATTATGATTTTTCCCGTTAAAACTATCAAATAAGATAAATTGCTCTTGTACATCATAGGCATCATCATTGTTGGGGCAAGCAATGTATCCATCTTGTTGATGTTCAACAACAGAGTCTTGCACTGGATACTTCTACAATCGAACCCTCTTCATGGAAGTACCCTCAAAGGGTAATTCCTGCTGATATGTCTACCTTCTTTGGCGTAATTGAATTCTATTAACCTCTGATGAGAAAAGCAATGTTTCAAAACCTTATGTAGGTTTCCTTTCTCATTAAATTAAACACTTGTGATGAATTCGCTATTATCCAATGTTTCACCTATTTCAAGTTTATTGAATCATTATCTATTAATTGACTTATGAATGTAGTTTTCACTATATATGTACAAATGTATGTGGTTTTAAATGATGTAGTCCTCTGCACCATCCCTATATCTCATCCCCTGTCCACAAACCTTGGTGGAACTTAAATTAAGGAAGGCATCAAGAAGCATAGAGAACTAATATTCAAATAGAGCATTGAACTAACAGCTCAATGATGCAAGTCGGATATAAAGTATACAAAATATAATGTTTGGAAAACCTTGCATACAAAAAATGACTGCCTCAAATGTATTTGCAGTCCAATTTACCTGCAAGTGGCTTAAAGCAATAGATAAGTATTTTAACCTTCTAAGTTATAGCAAACCGCTTATTTAATTGTTTCAGTAACTCAATTAATATTTCATAGAATTCCTGATAGCAAGGACAAATCTAGTACAACAAATTTATATACACAGAATCTTTCTAATATGATATTTTCAGAATTATATATTTCCATAGACTCACTCATCTTCAATACGAAAGGAAACACAATTCATAGCAAACCGCTTATTTAATTGTTTCAGTAACTCAATTAATATTTCATAGAATTCCTGATAGCAAGGACAACTCTAGTACAACAAATTTATATACACAGAATCTTTCTAATATGATATTTTCAGAATTATATATTTCCATAGACTCACTCATCTTCAATACGAAAGGAAACACAATAGATAAGTATTTTAACCTTCTAAGTTATAGCAAACCGCTTATTTAATTGTTTCAGTAACTCAATTAATATTTCATAGAATTCCTGATAGCAAGGACAACTCTAGTACAACAAATTTATATACACAGAATCTTTCTAATATGATATTTTCAGAATTATATATTTCCATAGACTCACTCATCTTCAATACGAAAGGAAACACAATTCTGAGTAATTAGAATGATAAAAAAATAACACATGTGCAAACCTCTATGTTTAAGAGATTCAAAGATGTTATTTTATTTAGATTATATAGTGCACCTAGCTTCGCTTAATGCAATCACTCGAGCTTTATCTATAGTACATGGATAAGGATCGAGTTATTACAATTTTCTAGAGAACATACCCATAGTAATTCATGCAACCATACCTTGCACGCAATTAGTGGGAAACATGAAGCACACATTGGTAATTGAAATTAAACTATAAGAATGAGATACAATCCACTTTAATGCCAAAAGGGATTGAAAACTAATATTGGCCAAAAACAAATCAATCATGATTTTTCAAAATTAAGCCTTTCAAAACAAAAAATGGAATAAATGCTAATATTGTATCATATTTTGAAGAACAAAAAAACACAAATTAAATGAAGGAAGAAACAAACTTTATCATTAATGAAGCTTTGATATAGAAATCCGATTGATGTCTCTATGTATCGTTAGATGATTGGGTCCTTGATGTACCTGACGAACACGAGACCAGATATTTGCTTTGCAGTGAACACATTGAGTCAGTTCCTGACAGATCCGAGTGTTCATCTAGTTGCCGTAAAGCATGTTCTAAGGTACCTGAAGGGTACAGTGGATTATGGGCTCAAGTATGAGGCGAATCAAAAGTTTAACCTGAAGGGTTATGTTGATTCAGATTGGGCTGGCAGTGCTGCATATAGGAAGAGCACATATGGGTGTTGCTTCAGTATGGGATCAGGTGTGATCTCTTGGTTTAGTAGGAAGCAGTCCTGCGTAGCACTGAGTACAGCTGAGGCAGAGTATGTTGCAGCCTGTTCAGCTAATTATGAGGCAGTATGGCTACGGCAGCTACTGTCTGAGTTATTTGATCTCTCGTTGGATGCTACTGGTATCTTCTGTGATAACCAGAGTTGTGTGAAGCTGTCCAAGAATCCAGTGTTTCATGACAGGTCAAAACACATAGAGATCAAAGATCACTATATCAGGGATATGGTGCAGAGAGGAGTTGTGAAGCTCCTGTATGTTGCGACGGACAAGCAGATTGCAGATGTGCTGACGAAGCCACTAGCCAGGGTGAAGTTCGAGTACTTCAGAGATAGGCTTGGCTTTCTTCAGATCGAGGACACTTCGAGGAAGAAGTGATGGACACATGAAGCCATTCCAAGCATGTTGGAAGGAGGATCCTTCACATGGCTGTGGATGTAAGCGCTGGATGACGAGCATCAGGATGATCTTTTGGTTTCTGCTTGGATATGATCAGTTGGATCATTTTTATATATGTATGTACGCATCATGTTGGATGCTGGATATGATCAGTTGGATCATTTTTATGTATTTTGTTTAAGCATCATGTTGGATGATTGGACCATGTATCTGTATATGTATCAAGTGGATACATAGTATGATCAGGTGGATCATGTATGGTGATATGTATCATGTATTTGTATTTGTATCAGGTGGATACACTGTATGATCAGGTGGATCATGTATGATTATATGTATCAGGTAGATACTTGGTATGCATAAGGTAGATGCATTATATGATCAGGATGATCATGGATGACACGCTTCAGGATGTTCCTCCAAATGACATGCAGCAGGATGTTGCAGTGATGATCAGGATGATCATGTGTACATCAGGATTATGTGTGGTGAGTATCAGGTTGATACTCTATGGCCGTGGAATAGGTTGTGCAGATAAGCATGTAATTTGTGCCCTAGGAGATTTGCAGATGGTCTTTCGAGGTTTTCCTATGGCATGTAATGCGTACCCTGGCACATCTAGCAAATGCTCTTTCGAGGTTTTGCTTGGGAGGACATATAATTTGTGACCTGGGAGATCTGTAGATAGTCTTTGGAGGTTTTTCCTATGGCATGTAATT
This sequence comes from Larix kaempferi, assembly GCA_027924585.1. NCBI lineage: Eukaryota > Viridiplantae > Streptophyta > Pinopsida > Pinales > Pinaceae > Larix > Larix kaempferi. Next base: position 13,147,019 of record BSBM01000422.1, read on the forward strand.
TGTGCCCTGGGATATCTGGAAGATGCTCTTTCAAGGTTTTGTCCTATGGCATGTAATTTGTGCCCTAAGAGATCCGATAGGTTGAGCCGTGTGCTCGTAATCAGTCCTGGGATGCTCTTTCGAGGTTTTGCCATAACCACATGTAATTTGTGCCCTGGGAGATCCGATAGGTTGAGCCTTGTGCTCGTAATCAGTCTTGGGATGCTCTTTCGAGGTTTTGTGGTGACCACATGTAATTTGTGCCCTGGGAGATCCGATAGGTTTAGCCTTGTGCTCGTAATCAGTCCTGGGATTCTCTTTCGAGGTTTTGTGGTGGGGTCACATGTAATAAGTCCTAGAGATATGGACAAGATGAAAAAGGCCTCAGATGCTCTTTAGGGTTCTTTCTAGTCAAGAGACTCTTTTAAGGTTTTGTGACACACGTAATAAGTCCTGAGATTTCCACATTATGGCCAGTGATGATGAAGACCTGCAGGTGGCGGGCCTACATCCAGTATGAAAAAGGACTGGCTCTATAGAACTTGCTATGATGAGTAGAGTCAGAGATTGGTTGAGATAGTAGCAACAGTGACGATGATGATGACGATGATCCCGAGAAGAAGACTTGTCTAGCAGATCTCTGTCAAGAAATACCTTCCTAGTTAAGAGGGAGTGTTGATGTATATGTAACTTCGGAATGTATTTCATATATATTTATTGTACCCTTATTAGAGATGTGTTATTCCTTTATAAGGAAGTGTCGTCATGTGGATTGAAAAATGTCGCAAGTGTGTGTACTTGCCGATGGGTTATTAGACCCCCATGTGTGGGGTCGGCCCTTAAATATATATTATAATGTGGATGTACCTAGCTAGACAAGTCGGCCCCATAAGGTCACTGGGAAAATAGATTAGTATAAATAGAGATCAGGTGATCTCTAGTTAGATCACTCGGAAAAAGTATCTCACTCTCACTCAGAAAGTGGCGCACTAGTGAGGAGGAGGATCATCTGCTACTAGGAGACTATCTCAGTGTATTTTGGTTGTACTTTGGTTGAGCCATTGCTGTCTCTATCTCTGAGGAAGTTGTGGGGTTTTTCACCTTAGGGTTTTCCCCACGGAAACTCTGTGTCTCTTGTCCCTCATGCTTTTGATTCTTGTGATGCTTGTCATGCTTATTGTGATTGCCATGCATTGATATACTGTATATGTTATTCTATCAGTGAAGATCCTAGAGTATTGTGAATTAATGCTCAAAATTTAACATCTCAGTCTCTCTCTCTCTCTCTCTCTCTCCCCCTCGCTAACCCTCGTCCTAGCCCCTTACCCCTAACTAACCCCCCCTCTCTCACTCTCTCTTCCTTTCTTCTACACCTCTCTCTCTCTCCCTCCCTCTCCCCCCTATCTCTCTCTCGCAATCCCCCTTCCCTTACCACTACATGATGATGATTATGATGATGATGATGATGACGATGATGATGATGATGATGATGGTGAAGATGATGATGATGATGATGGTCATTATCGTCCTCGTCATCTCCATCATCGTCGTCATCTCCATCTTCATCTCCATCCTCATCATCATCCTCACCACCATCTGCATCATGATTGATGATTGGCCATCATCATCATCATCATCCTCTTCTGTATGGTCACCACCACCATCATCATCATCATCATCATCGTCGTCATCGTCGTCATCTCCATCTTCATCATCATCATCGTCGTTGTCCTCTCCATCTTCTTCTTCATCATCATCATCATCATCATCCTCATCACCGTCTTCAACATCATCATCGTCATCATTATAATCATCATCATCATCATCTTCATCAGCATCATCATCATCCTCGTCATCATATTCATCATCATCATCATCCTCATCGTCCTCATCACCAAATTCATGTTCATCATGATTGATGATTGATCATCATTGCCATCCTCTTCTTTATCATCACCATCATCATCCTCATCACCATCTTCATCATGATTGATGATTCATCATCATCACCATCGTCGTCATCATCATCAGCAACAACAACATCATCATCGTCTTCTTCATCATCACCATCATCATGATCATCATCATCCTCATCATCCTTGTTGTCATATTCATCATTATCTTCATCATCATCATCATCATCATCATCATCCTCATCACCATCTTCATCTTCATCATGATTGATGATTGATCATCATCATCAGCATCATCATCATCATCATCTTCTCCATCCTCTTCTTTATCATCACCATCATCATCCTCGTCACCATCTTCACCATGATTGGTTATTGATCATCATCATCGTCTTCTTCTTGATTGGTTATTGATCATCATCATCATCATCATCATCATCCTCTTCTTGATTATCATCATCATCAACATCATCATCATCGTCATCACCATCATCTTCATCATCCTCATCGTCATATTCATCATCATCTTCACCATCGCCATCCTCTTCTCTATCATCATCGTCATCTTCATCATCATCATCATCCTCATCCTCATCATCGTCATCCTCATCATCGTCGTTGTCGTCATATTCATCATCATCTTCATCACCATCATCATCATCCTCATCACCATATCCATCTTCATCATGATTGATGATTGATCATCATCATCATCCTCTTCTTTATGATCACTATCATCACCGTCATCATCCTCATCATCCTCATCATCATATCCATCATCATCTTCATCATCATCATCATCATCATCATCATCACCATCTTCATCTTCATCATGATTGATGATTGATCATCATCATCATCCTCTTCTTTATGATCACCATAGAATCCCTGTCATCATCATCATCCTCCTCGTTATCCTCGTCTTCATATTCTTCATCATCACCATCATCATCATCCTCATCACCACCTTCATCTTCATCATGATTGATGATTGATCATCATCATCATCATCATCATCATGATCTCCACCCTCTTCTTTATCATCACCATCATCATCCTCATCACCATCTTCATCATGATCATGTATTGATCATCATCAGCATCATCCTCTCCTTTATCATCACCATCATCATCATCATCATCATCAATTTCATCATCATCATCATCATCATTTTCATCATCATCATCATCCTCATCACCATCTTCAACATCATCATTGTCATCATCATCATCATCAGCAGCAGCATCATCTTCATCCTCATCATTCTTGTCGTCATATTAATCATCATCATCATCATCATATTCATCATCATCTTCATGATGTTCATCATCATCGTCATCATGATATTCATCATCATCATCATGATCCTCATCATTGTCTTCATCTTCATCATCGTCGTCTTCATTATCTTATACTCCCTCTAGCCAAAACCACGTCCTCTCTATTTCCCTCCCCTCGTCTCCCTAGCTCTTACTAACCCGGGCTTGCTGAGTCTCTCTCTCTTCCCTACACCTCCACCTACATCTAACCACGCCTTGCATCTCTCTTTCGCAGTCCCTACAACCAACACCCTCTCCTCTCTCGCTTTCTCTCTCCCTCCTTCCCCCCCTAACCATTACTAACCCCCTATGTAAGTCTCTCTCTATCTCTCCCCCTCGCCAACCCCCCTCCCAGCCCCTTACCCCTCACTACCCCCCACTCCTAGCCCCTTACACCTACCTAACCACCCCCCATCTCTAATCCCTAAACCCCTAACACCAAATCCCTATTTAACACCCCAACCCATAGAAACTATTGAATAAGGTTTTTTTATTATTGCAATAATGCTAGCGCATTTATGAATAAAGAAACGCGCGCGCGTTTTGTGCAACTAGGTACATTATTTAGTCGTGCACCAAACATATTAAATACCCAGGTTTTTTTTAATATTCAAGAAATGCACGCATGTTTTTTGTGTACATAACACTAGCGTGTTATATCTGTGCAAAAAAATACTTTTTTCCGATCCCGCGTTCTGCATTTTTCTCCTCTCGCATATCCGTCTCCCACACAGCACAACATTTCAAAATTAACAGTCAAATCATTGGAGGAAGCTCAAGACACTCCATCTTCACAATCAACAAGTTTGAAGAGGATTCTACAGTTGGCATTTAGGGGGGAGGATTCCACATTCACAATTACCAAGCTTCAAGGGGATTCTATATTCACAAATTCAAGCTTCAAGAGGATTCTACATTCACAATTTCAAGCTTCAAGGTGATTCTATATTAACAATGTCAAGCAAGTTTGATGAATCTATATGAACACAGTTGAAGAAGAATCTACATTCTCTATTGAGCAAGCTTGAAATTTCTATATTCACAAATGAATAATTTTCTATATTCACAAGTGAGGTAGAAAATTTACTTGGACATTTGAGCAAGATTGATGTTCATCTATATTCACAATTGAGGAAGTATCTATATTGACAATTGAGCAAGCTTGAAGAACCTATATTCATAGTTGAGAAATAATTTGTATATTTGAATAATTGAGCACACCTCTAGGATCTATTTTCTTATTATTTCTCATTGTGGTCATGGGGAATTCACACAATCGAAAAAGGCAATCGGCAAGGAAAGAGAAGCCTCAAGAAACCATGGAAGAAGTTAGAGAAAATAAAAGATTAGACATGTGGAATCGAAGGCATTCCATGGAAACTCATCCAATTCTAACCGTAGATGATGCCACGGTTGTTCCTACCCACCCACCTCAAGAAATACGAAGAAATTCACTAGAGGGGCCCTCAATTTCAACAACATCTGATGAACAAGCACCCCATGGCACTAGTGAAGAAGTAAGACGTAGGTTCTCATCGGGTGATGTTTCAATTCCCACATCAAGTCAACCTCAAAACATGGTAGTGGATGACTTGTTGGGTAGTGGTTATACAAGCGACAAAGTTAGAGAGGCATTGAGGGGAGGATTGACAATGGAAGAAGCAAATATTATGGAGACCGTCCAAGAGAATGAAAGACAAGGGGCTCCTATGGAAACGCCAGAGCATCCTGGTGATGGTGTACATGCTCCAGTTCCAACACCCTTACATCCATTAGAAACTACACGCCGAAGAACTCTGAGACGTATACAAGTTGATGAAACTCTCATTAGTTCACTTGAAGGTACGTTGTCTACATGTTCTAGTGCTTATCAAACTCGACAAATACTTGAAAACTTTTTTGATTCTAAATGTGATGGGGACAAGTGCAAATTATTTTTATCAATGTTGAAATCTAGGCATATGATTGTTGTTAGAAGAACATTAGGGATAAAGATGGCCAAAAAGTTAGAGCCAAGTTCTCATATCGTTAAAATTTTAGTATGTATTTAGTACAATTGGAAAGAAATCTCGCTCAAAGGATCTCAATGCGGCTTGTCGTGTCTTGTCACAATCAATCATTAACAAAAGCACTAGGTCACTTCGTTTTCTTAAACCTACATCCAAAATTGTTAATTTGAATGTGAAGACACTTCGTAGGTATTTTGTTACAAGAGAACAACTTGAAACCGGTCAAACAGATGTTTGGGCCTTCATTGGCAGGTTTCCATGCTCTGATATGAAGCTCATTGATGCGGTAAAGGGATTAGTGCAATCTTTTTGGCATGACAACACTAGACCTTCTTCCAACAAAAAAGATGTATTAAAATTGTGAAGGGGTTCAAAGGATCGTGAACCACACATTAAACATTTTCTTTATATGACACAAACAAAATTATATGAGAGATTTAGGAATGAACATAACGAACTTGACTTGGGCCAAAGATCATTTAAAAAATGCAAACCATGGTATGTTAAAATAAACACAATTCGTAACACATGTTGTTGTCGATAACACATTGAGTATGGTTACTATTATGACACATATACATATATTTTTTTTCTGTATTGCATAACACTCTTGTGCTGGAATGGTCAGCTGCATTACCACCAATTCCATTTAGAGACTTTATTCATAGCATTTTGTGTAGCAGGACAAACGATTGCACATTTTATCAAAAAACTTGCATAGATGGGACATGCCCAAGGTGTTGTGGATTCACCTTATTGGAAAAATGTTTACATGTGACCGATGAGCATGAACTTGGGAGGCAGGAGGTGAACTTGTAGTCATTCAAATATGTCACGTATGATATTGATGGAGGGAACGAAAGAAAAAAAATACAATTGGTCACTTCTTAGGTTGGTAATGAGCTATTGGATACTATTTTTTCTTCAGATTGCAATTTCATATGTAACAATCTATTGATATAATGTCTTTATTGTTGATATACTAGGTATGGGTTTGCGACTTCATGGAGGAATTCTTTGAAAAGACACAACAATATGTAAAGCATGTGCATGTGGCTTGTTGGAAAGATGAACAATTTAGAACGTGCAGGGATACATTTCCTATCGGGACTATCCTGTCCGTGGTCGATTTTGCGGAAAACTACACTCTTCAACCGCAAAATGAGATTCAGAGTCAATACTATCACTTGGACCAGGTCATCCTAATGGTCGATATCACCTATAGAAATGGGGCAGATAGTACTGAAAACAACAAGGTTATATTGAAGGAGTATCACTTCTACATAAGTGATGACATGTGTCACGACTTGGCTTTTGTACAACACAACTTTCATATGTTCTACAATCACTTGAAGGATGACAGTATACAGATGGAACAACATTGGATTGGTCTGACGGTTGTGCAGGGAAATTCAAAAATGCTCGTGTCTTCCAATGGTTGTGTATTCTCCACAAAAGGCATAAGGTGCCACATATTTGGAACTATTTTGAGACCGGACATGGAAAAGTTGAACACGATGGAGCAGGTGCATGCATAAAGACTTTATTACGCAGGAAAGAAATAAAGTTCATAGATGGACCTATCATCTGAAATGCAAAAACCAATGTTGAATGGTGTGCTTCAGTCATGGGGGAGGGAGCAAGAAGGTAGGAAGATCACTCAACCAGGAAAGCACATGTGGTTAGATATTTTTGGGAGGTGGTGGATGTAGATCATTCACAATTATATGAGTGCAAGACCATCCAAGGAACTCATGCATTTCATTCAATTAGAACGTCGAACAATGGTATACTTGAAATGTGGACAAGGAAACTTTAATTTTTTTGTTCTCCATGGAGTAGTGGTGAATGGGACAAATGTGAATCCATGGATTGGGTTGACAGCTGGGACCGTGTATCACTCCCCATTGGTCGACGGATAGCTACAGAATTATCTCAGTTGGAGGAGGACCAATCAAGTATTTCACCAGACTATGACCACATATCACATCTCGTACAGCTAGGTTCGATTAATATTTTTATATTTTTGACAACTACTTGTGTCTAATTAGCTGTGTATATTTTTGATATTTTTGACAACTAGTTGTGTCTAATTAGTTGACTAAAACGTTGGAACTATATTTTCTCCAAGTCACATATACGGAGTGGTCGCCCTAAGACGCAATGCATGGTGCATTGACTATTGGCTAGCACATTTCTTAGAGGGGAAGCAAACCCTAAATGTCCCATTGCGGGACTCTGAGGGAGTTGAATTTTCGATTGGGTCGATGCTTATAAAGGGAGAATATTTGAACCAGGTTTCCCACTCAGTAAATAGAAAAGGGTATACATATGAATATTATAGACCAAGTGGGATTGTTAACCATTACACACACTTAGTTATTGGCACAAGCCTCCAGCTGCAAACAATGCCAAGGAAGAACTCATCAAAGGCACGATACTTATTTCCTTATTCTGAGCATGAGATGTTACAACAAACCATTGGTATTCGAGGTGATCCTAATGGTCTAGTCGAATGACCATAGGTAGGTAATCTGGTACGCGGTTTGCTTGTTTTATTGTGTATTATGTTATAGGTATGTGGTGTACATGTATGCTATGATTTTGTTCCATGGTCTCATTGAGTATTGACATTAATATCTTGACTATTGCAGCCATACATTGATAGCTTGATAGATTCATAAATTGCAAAGAATTGGTACAACTTGATAGATTGCACAAGTTTCGTAATCATCATCATCACCACCACCACCGTCATCATCATCATCATCATCAACATCTTCATCATCCTCACCACCACCATCATGATCATCATCCTCATCATTATTAGGGTAAACCATCATCATCTTCATCATCACCACCACCACCACCACCACCACCACCATCATCATCATCATCATCATCATCATCATCATCATCATCATCATCATCATCATCTTCAACACCACCACCACCATCATCGTCATCATCATCATCATCATCCTCATCATCCTCATCCTCATCCTCATCATCACCCTCATCATCCTCACCCTCATCCTCATCCTCATCCTCATGCTCATCCTCATCCTCATCCTCATCCTCATCATCCTCATCATCATCACCCTCATCCTCATCCTCATCATCATCATGGTAAACCATTATATTCATCATCATCATCATCGTCAACATATTCATCATCACGATCATCATTCTCATTACCCTCATCATCATCACCACCACCATCATGATCATCATCCTCATCCTCATCATCATCATGGTGAACCATTATCTTCATCATCATCATCATCATCGTCAACATATTCATGGCCACGTGGACATGTGGGATCCGATGGAGCAAATGCCCAAAGTGTCCCTGAATGAACGCGGGGTGCTTGACTAGAATGCCCGTAGCACTCGGACCATGGCTCTGTACGTGAATTCGTCGACTCCAGTGGGTCCAGGACACCGGGTTTCAGCTATGGGACCCCCCACAGCATGCCTCGAAGCCCTGGAAGTGGTGCCAATGGGCCATCCCCGGAGCTAGGGTTTTGCTCAGTGAAGGCCATTCCAGATTCGCTCAAGGGGGCCATTTCTCGTCCAGAGGCAAAATAAGATTAATTTTCGACAAAACAATGTAGTTTTTACATGTGGAGGCAGCGGTTTCCCATGGAAAACGAGTGTAGGGTTGAGCAGAGGAAAGATGTTGGGAAATGGGCTATTACATTAGCGTTTCTGATGGGCAAGCGATTTACAGAAGGAAATATGGCAGCTGTAGGTATCTATGCTTTTCTTCCGATGAAAATACGATTTCCCTCGAAAGAAAAGCATAGATACCTACTGCCGCCAAAGCATTGATACAATAGCCACCCATCGGAAAAGCTAATGTAATATCCCATTTCCCAACATCTTTCCTCTGCTCAACCCTACACTCGTTTTCCACGAGAAACCGCTGCCTCCACATGTAATAACTACATTGTTTTGTCAAAAATTTATCTTCTCTTGCTAACTACATTGTTTTGTCGAAAATTGATCTTCTTCTGCCTCCGGATGAGAAATGGCGCCCTCGAGACAATATGGAATGGTCTTCATTGAGCAAAACCCTAGCTCCAGGGATGTCCCATTGGCACTGCTTCCGGGGCTTCAAGGCATGCTGTGGGGGGTCCCCTAGCTAAAACCCAGTGTCCCAAACCCACCGGAGTCGACGGATTCGCGAACAGAGCCACGGTTCGAGTGCTACGGGCATTCCTAAAGGCCTTTTGGATGCGAGATGGAACGAGCCATAGAATGAAGGCTTCTCGGATCGACGAACCGTCAGCGCCGTTGGATTCAGGATTTCGAGACAGTGCTAGGGGTGCCCCTCTCCGCAGGTCCCATGGCCCATGTGTCATCTTGTAGGTGCATTCTGCTGACTAGGGTTTTGCTCAATGAGGGACTGTGCAATTTTTGCCCATGAGGGTCAACTTTGCAAAATCGTTCATTGGGCACTTGTGGCTAGCGTTCCCAGCTGGAACCGTCCTACACACACCTGCTTGTCTCCCCGGAACCCGGTTTTGTTGCACGGTTGGAGTTCTATGGCCTCGGCGAGTATCCAATAGGTGTCCCTGGAGGCCTTTTGGATGCGAGACGGAACGAACCATAGAATGAAGGCCGTGGCTCGGATTGACGAATCGTCGGTGCCATTGGATTCCGGACGTCGGGACAATGATAGGGGTGCCCCTCTACACTAGTCCCATGGCCCATGTATCATCTTGTAGGTGCATTCTGCAAACTAGGGTTTTGCTCAGCGAGGGACTGTGCAATTTTTTCCCACGGGGGTCAACTTTGCAAAATCATCCGTCGAGCACTTATGGCTAGCGTTCCCAGCTGGAACTATCCTAGACACACCTGCATGTCTGCCTAGAACCCGATTTTGTTGCACGGTTGGAGTTCTATGGCCCTGGCAGGTATCCAGCAGGTGTCCCTGAAGGCCTTTTAGATGCGAGACGGAACGAGCCATAGAATGAAGGTTGTGGGTCAGATCAATGAACCGTCAGTGCCGTTGGATTCCAGATGTTGGGATAGTGTTAGGGATGCACCTCTCCGCCTATCCCATGGCCCATGTGTCATCTTGTAGGTGCATTCTGCAAACTAGGGTTTTGCTTAGTGAGGGACTGTGCAATTTTTGCCCACGGGGTCAACTTTGCAAAATCATCCGTCAGGTGCTTGTGGCCAGTGTTCCTAGCTGGAGCCATCCTAGACACACCTGCATGTCTCCCCGAAACCCGGTTTTGTTGCACGGTTGGTGTTCTATGGCCCTGGCGGGTATCCAGCAGGTGTCCCTGAAGGCCTTTTGGATGCGAGATGGAACGAGCCATAGAATGAAGGCCGTAGCTCGGATCGATGAACCGTTAGCGGCGTTGGATTCTGGACATTGGGACAGTGCTAGGGGTGCCCCTCTCTACCGGTCCCATGGCCAATGTGTCATCTTGTAGGTGCATTCTGCAAACTAGGGTTTTGCTCAGTGAGGGACTGTGCAATTTTTGCCCATGGGGGTCAACTTTGCAAAATCGTCCACCAGGAACTTGTTGACGGATGATGATCATGATGATGGTGAGGATGTGGATGAGGGTGAGGATGATGAGGATGATGATCATGATGGTGGTGGTGATGATGATGAAGATGTTGATGATGAGGGTGATGAGAATGATGATCGCGATGATGACGATGATGATGGTTTACCATGATAATGATGAGGGTGATGACCATGATGGTGGTGGTGAGGATGATGAATATGTTGATGATGATGATGATGGTGGTGGTGGTGATGAAGATGATGATCCTGATGATGATGATGATGGTGGTGGTGGTGATGAAGATGATGATCATGATGAAGATGATGATGATTAGGGTGAGGATGATGATGATGAGGGTGAGGATGAGGATGAGGGTGATGATGAGGGATACGAAACTTATGCAATTTATAAAAAAAAACATAGTACCATGAAGATGTTGATGTTGATGATGATGGTGATGATGATGATGAGGAATATGATGATGATGGTGGTTGTGGTGATGAAGAAGATGATGATGATGAAGATGATGATGATGGCGATGGTGACGATGATGATGAGGGTGAGGAGGATGAGGATGATGATGAGGATGAGGATGAGGATGAGGGTGAGGAGGGTGAGGAGGGTGAGGAGGGTGAGGATGATGAGGATGATGAGGATGAGGATGAGGATGAGCATGATGATGAGGATGATGAGGATGATGAGGATGGGGATGAGGATGAGGGTGAGGATGATGAGGATGAGGATGAGGATGAGGGTGAGGATGATGAGGATGATGAGGATGAGGATGAGGATGAGGGTGAGGATGAGGGTGAGGATGATGATGATGATGATGACGATGGTGGTGGTGGTGGTGTGAAGATGATGATGATGATGATGATGATGACGGTGGTGGTGGTCATGAAGATTAATTTCATGATGAAGATGATGATGATGGCAATGGTGAAGATGATGATGAGGGTGAGGATGATGAGGATGAGGATGAGGATGAGGGTGATGATGATGATTACGAAACTTGTGCAATTTATCAAAACACACATAGGACCATGAACATCTTATTTTCGTTCATCAATACAACATTATCAAGGAATATCATTAAACTAGTTAGGTATTTCATTTTCCATGGATTTTGGATGATTACTTTTGCATTATGACAGGTGGAAAATGGACATATGAAAGAGATAAAGCACAAACTAGGGTCTTACATACTAGGGTTTTGTAAGTATAGGGTTTATATCTTCAACGATATTATGAGAGTGAATTCATGACCAGCTATTGGTTAGCATATATTAACAAACTAGGGTATATTTGTTACATATATTTGACCATATGTACATGAAGGCCCAATGAATTTTATTACACTTTAGTTATGCATTCCTTTCCATTCAATTGAACTGCATAGATGCTCATTTATGTATAGTTTGATGAAATACAGTAGCATTGATGAAATGTGTAGCATCTATTGGACTTCCTCTTACTATCTGAAAATGTCATAGGATTACATTGATGGTATGCGTAGGATGTTAATATTATGACATAGGTTTTTTTCCTTGAAACATATTTTCCTTGCAACCATAATCATGATCAATGGGTATGAAACCTTGGAGTTGACAAAAATTACAATTTTAAATTAGATATCAAATTAGCATGCATGTGCTAAGTTCATTGAAAGATATTATTAGTTTTTTCCATTAAGATAATGTTTTCATAACACAATGGTGAGATGTTACTTGATCAATGCAATAAATGTAAGAGAATAAATATTGCTTGAAATGTACTTTTATAAATTTCAATAGCATAATTTATCAATTTGTGGAAGAGATGAATCATCACAAGCACAAGTCGAAACTCAAGAGAAAATATGGAATATATTGATAGTCGAATTTTGTAATACGAAATATGGGAAAGTAGCTGGCCCTCAAATGGCCTGTCAATGTACATGTATCCCTAAGTACAAAAATGTGTACATGTATGTAAAAATACATCTATCCAAGACTATATAACATCAAAATCAATCTTTCTGTTGTTTTTCCCCAACTTTCCTCTATCGACCATCTCCCTGGGATTGCTCAGAATCTCAGAAGTCTGCAAAAAAAATCATTATTTTTATCAAATAACTGCACTAATATCGTACCATCAACAAACTTAAAAAATTAACTTATGGCCAAATTATTTATGACAAACACTCACCAAGTCCTCATGGGGTATAGATGTGAGTGGTGTGCTCATGGAAGGCATCTAGTTGTGCGCTGCAAATAAAAGATCATATCTCAATTAATTCAACAATTCAACATTGATTAATGTGTTTTGGTAAATTGAATAAAAAAACTTGGTCATTAATGAACATCTCACCGCAAGAGGAGACCCGGCCAGAACCATGGATTGAGTAGAGGGTCCAGGTACTTCTGCCGCTAATGGAGCCTACAATCACCAAATGGAGAAATAGTTAGACATGCATGAATAAACAATATAGTAACATGGTTAAAAACTATGCATTGTGATTTTCCAAATAGTTACCTCCGTATGACTCATGGCTATTGTAGATGCGGCACTGACTGCAACATCAATGACCTTTGTTAGGTCATGGGTAGATGGATCTCTCGTGTGTCTTCTATAGAGGACATCCACATTCTTTCCAAGAGTGGAGCCTCTCTTGTACACTTGTCCCTTTTGCACGTTGGGACTATGGGGAGATCAAACTACTGACAGCCTCGAACTTATATCTGCTGGTGGCTACAATCACCAATACTGACATAGTTAGAAATGCATTGGTCAATGGAATAGCATGTATTAACAAACTGAAAATGATGAAATACATACCGATGTACTGTATACGTCAATCAATTCTAAGAATCGGTCTGCTGCCCATTGTGTCTCCACGGGCACGCTATCAATTGTATTCCCACCGAGGGGGAGCTCACTAGATGAAATCACTTCCATTTGATGGGGATCTACAACCTGCAATTTAGAAAATTGTAAATATTAGATCGTGTAGCATTGATTAGGTAACATGTGATAAAAAAATAACATGTGTTGAAATAGTTACCTCGGCATGAGATGTTGTCGCTGAAGGTATGACAACATCTTGTAACTCATAAGGTTCTACTACATGAACCTATTTTCCCTCATGCCATTCTTGTGGAAACTACAAGTTTTAAAATCATTAAAAATATTAGCAATCTATATATGTGTATAGTAAGGAAAAATAATTTATAAATGACACTAAATTGTTAACTGGATCTACTCATGTATTAAAATAATGTCATGTTGAAATAGTTACCTCATTGTGAGTTGTTGTCACTGAAAGTATGGCAACATCATCATGCAGTGCTGGTGTATGGGCCTCTTGACTATGCTCAGCATCATCAGTGCAAAGGTCTTCAACCCCGTTCCCTTCTTGCAGTAACTACAAGTTTTAAAACCACTAAAAATATTAGCAATCTATGTATATGTGTATAGTAAGGAAAAATAATTTCAAAATGACACTAAATTGTTAACCACTTACTTACCTGTGTGAAATACCCAGTAAAGGTATCATCTGTTTGGACAGGACCAAAGCAAGGATGGCCGCATACTGTGCATGGGTGGGGCTGATGGTTGTGCTCATGCTGTGTAGGTTCAGTGCCACTACTAGATGCTCCCCGGCCACTAGAAGGTGGTGGCTCTACCCCGCCGGGAGGTGGTGGATCTACCCCACCAACAGGTGGCGGCTCTACTCCACCCATGGATGGTGGCTCTAATGGCCCTACCTGGTGCATACCATGAAGATACGTGCTATGGCGAACAATGGCCTGTGCCAAGAGTAGGAATGACTCTTGTGCCTCTGGCACTAACTGATGTGCAGGAGGCACATCTGGCTTGGGTAGATTTCTACGAGGTGGAGCTACTGAGTGATTGGGATCTATGTGCCTCGCATTGGGATGTTGTTGAGGCATCCCCATCCCAACACCCTGGTACTCCAAGATATCAAAATAGTTAATATGCTTCCCCAGCACAAACTCTGCGTACATCTTTCTCAAAAAATACAAAGGCATTTCCCTGTTGTTGTGTGGTGGTGCATCAAACACCATGTACCATTGGTCCATCCAGTTATCTATGAATGGTTGATATGTACACCACTCGATAGAAATGTGCCTTTTGTTTGCATTAGGGACTTCACCATCCCGTGGATTTCTAAATAGGGAAAATATTTGTTCTTTTGAGATTTTCAACTTCTTCACTTCTCTATAGCTAAGTCCATCCGCATATTGTTGCCTCTTTCTTTCTCTGAAAGTGGCAATATCTTGCAAAGCACTATTAGACCTACTAAAGGTCTCTATCATTGCATCCAAATTCGATGCAAGCATAACATGCCTCTCATCAAAAGTAGTAATTGAGGCTCGAATTTCTCTGAGCCTCTGAATCTCTCTTTGGATGTCATTATGGGCATCCATGGTCATCACTGCAAAAAAAAAAAATAAAAAAAAATCATTAGAAACGTATACATGTGCTATAATGACATCTCTCAAAAATGAAAAATGTACAAACTTTGTGCAAGAACGAATACATTACAAACATAAATATCATCTCAGGCATACATTACAAACATAAATATCATTTCATATGACCATTGCAGGCATGAATTATGGGTCATTGAGGGCATAAGGGTGGAGACCATGCGGGCATAAAGACCATGAGGATGTGGCAAAGATATGTATTTTATTAGTTAAGCTGAGGCAACCTATTGATGGACAAAATGAAGACATACTGGTAGAATGATGAAGAGATGACTAATGATATGGGCATAATGTTGTGATGTGCATATGGACAGTGTAAAGTGTATGAATGGAGATATGGCAGCAGATTGATATGACATGAATAATGATGACATAATGAAGATGTACGATATGTTGATGTGTTGCTGGTGTACAAACTAAGATGCTGATGATATGTATGGGTAGAATGAATTCATGATTATTGGGGATACATATGATGAACAAAATGTTGATCTAGGGATGCATGAAACATGGACATAATGCTTGCTTGGGTTATGAAAATTAATGATAATTAGAATGATGTTATAGACAGATATGTTGGGTGACAATGATGATTGATGTGATCAGTGAGCCATTGTGTCTAACAGGGTGGATGTAAAATTCATTAAAATTTTAAAATTTCAAGTTTTGGCAGTTGATTTACAAATATTTTTAGGTGACAATGATGATTGATGTGATTAGTGAGCCATTGTGTCTAACGGGGTGTATGTAAAATTCATTAAAATTTTAAAATTTTAAGTTTTGGCATTTCATTTACAAATATTTTTAGATTAGGGAAACATAACAATTTATAAACTTAATGACGAGATGAGGCAACGATTTAGATGCTTACCATTCCAATCGTTCTTGCAAGATGAATTTGGGATTGTTGAGCCTCCAAATCTCCTTGGTTGAGGTTCTCCGATGCGTTTTGGGAAGGCAAGATCGCTCGAGCGTTCGCCTTTGGGTAGCACAATTGATAAAACAATGTCGTGGCCTGCGGCACTATTTTTTTTTTTGTTATATTAACCATAACGCTCGAGCATTATTGTTAATATAACAAAAAAATAAAAAAAAGCCACGGTATTGTTAAATTCTTATATTAGCCATGGCAATGTTTATTTTTTTTGTTATATTAACCATAACGCTCGAGCGTTATGGTTATCACAATAACACTCGAGCGTTGTGGTTAATATAGCAAAAAAAATAAACAGTGCCATGGTTAATATAAGAATTTAACAATATCGCGGCATTGTTGATTTTATTTGTTATATTAACCATAACGCTCGAGCGTTATGGTGATCCATGCTTAATATAACAAAAAAAAAAACAATGCCATGGTTAATACCGCAACACTGTTTATTTTTTTTGTTATATTAACCATAACGCTCGAGCGTTATGGTGATCACAATAATGCTCGGGCGTTTTTGGATCCTATCCTACATGTTAAATGACATGGAAGGTTCGAAGCCCGCCATACCTAGTTTTACATAACACGCGAGTGCTGTTTATTCACACAATTCTCGCGTGTTTCGCATTTACCCATTGCATCTAAAAGTTCCCTCAACTTCATGCACACTCCCTCATGTCAGCGTTGAATTTATTGCCAACAACACTATCTCGATATCACATCACTATCATATAACCACGATATAAATGAATTTCAAACCTTATTGCATCGTATAATATCTATGTTTCATACATTTCAATGTTGAGTTCCCATTTGCATAGTATGCACATATTTCAAATTCGAATGTTAAGTTTCCATTTGCATAGTATGCACATAGTGCAATTCAAATGTTAAATGTCACAAAACATAGTATGCACACAATAGAATGTTAATGCTAAGTTTAAATTCGCATATGGTTAAGCTTTATAACCCTAGCATATATTCCATAGAGTATTATGACAATTTAATATATGTCACTAATACATAACAAACCAATATCTTGTACATGCAGTGATATAGTAGAATAGTATTATAGGAGCATACATAATTTAGGTACATGAGATATGACATGTAGGTTTTGAAGACCATCTTTATTATGTGCCATAGCATTGTAGTAATGCTATTATTACTATACATTTGCATTTCGAATTGAACAATGTTGGATCAAAATTCTAAAGGTCCCATTACAATCTATTCTAGCATTAAACATTGAAGTCGCATATTGTTCAACCCTAACGCAATGATAATATCATCATATGCTTGTCGCAATATTCAGATTGTAGAATCTCGCATGACGTTCATATCAATTATAGTTCTAACGAACAACATCATTGATTACCACATAAATAGTGTAAAATATCTCTAGCTACACTTATAAGTGATAAGATAAACATGGTACAGATTGATAAAGAGAAACTAGAATTACATACCATCGACACCTTCATGCACAACAATACACACATCTATCTCAAAAACAGAGATGACTAGCTGAAGCTTATAACCTTTCTTGAAATACTTGAATTACTCTATTACCTTACCTGCAGATCTGCGAAAGAAAAGAATCCAATGCTTTCGCTATCAAGCTAAGTAAACCCAAGGGCACTCTGTAGGAACCCCTTCATAAACATGCAAACAAGTCGTCAGTATTATTATTAGAATCATAATACATGAGAAGATAAACATGGTTTTATCGCATTTAAATTATAAATCTGTTGTCTTTTATGTTTAGGAATAATAATGATAAACATGTTAAGCCGTCATTAGATAAATAAGTTAAACATCTTTCATTCTGCAGTTAGCATTTCTTTATGAATTGCTATATCATAATTTTATTTTTTTTTGTGATTTTTGGGATGTTACAGGTAGGAAGAGGGGTTAAGTGGAAGGATGGATGGGGAAGAAAGGGGCATCTTTACCTTAGAGATTTTTGGGGAGAATTGAGAGAGAGCAGGGAGAAAATTACAGAGAAGAGAAGGAGGTTTTCGTTGGAGAAAATTCAGAAGGGAGAGGAAGTTGGCGTGTGCTCGGTTTGGGCTCGAGGGTCCAAAGGGGTACCTTTGGAGGTGGGTGGTTGGCGAGACCTCGCTAGTTGGTAAGGTGGAAAAACTGTTTCGGTTGGTTGAGTTGCATAAGGTTTGGGAAGGCTTTGTTGCAGGGCATACAACACGCGGGAAAACAAACAGCAAGAAGAAATTCAAAAGGGAGCAGCAAACAGAGGGGATCTACTAAGCGAGTAAGAGGTATTTTCCTGCAAGTATAATCATCATTCTACCCTTGTCAAATTTTTGTTAAGTTATGGAAACAAAATTTTACACTATTAGACCTGCACATGAGAAGTAAATGTTAGAATTAGATATAACATTAAATATAACTACTTCAAACCTGCAAATTTAAATGTATATGTTATATTTTTACTAGCATGAAGTTTAAACAAAACTAGAAATGAAAACATAAACAAAACCAAACATAAATTTTGACAAGAATGTAAATAGTGAAATATTTGATTTTATCAAGAGATAATGGAGACCTAGGTTGGGGTCCCTACAACATGGAGCTTTACTCTCTTGTTTCCGTTCATCATAAGCTATGGGTTTACCAATGCATCCATTGATGGACGCATTGAATCAAGCATTGATATAGAAGGTAATTGATTCACCATGGATACATATGTCTCCATATTCCGTACAGACATAAGCACTGCTTCTCTAGGTAGATTTTTCAGTTCTGTTTTTATAAAATATTTCATCTAAATGCCATGGTCCAAAGCTCTTAAACCCAAACTCCGCAAATTTAGAAACCCACATTAGGTTCTGTCTAAACAGTCAGGGCTAAAAAAGGCTCCCAATCTCGCCAACTCTAATCTGTTTTCATAACGCGATGACCCGAAGATCTTAGCGCCAAACTCCCAAACAAAGAACAAATTTTATCGAAACAAACAGGGCTAGAAAAATCTCATGATCACCCCAATTTTATTTTAATCTAACATATTTAATCTAAACAGGATGGAGTCAAAGCTTTTAAGCTCCTCAATCTCTGCAAATTTAGGAATATATAACAAATTCTATCTAAACAATCGAGGCTAGAAAAGCCTCTCCAAACACCCGAGTTTTTGTGAGTATAAATTTTAAGAAATGAGTACCTTTCTGGACAATCTAGCCTCCTTGTCTTTTGCCCTTCTTAGTAGATCGTCCAATGCTGGAGAGAGATTCTATGTTGTGCTTGGTGAAGCCTAACTCATTGTTAAAAACCAGCAAAGTAGCAGAGGCACCCACACCCGTGACATCTCTGGTTGTAATGAGGAATTCTAAGGAAGGTTCTACGTTTGGGGAGTACTCATTGTCCTCGGCATTCTGAAGGATCACAACCCACACTAGCCGTAGATGTATCCATGCAAACTAGCCATAGCCATACAAGGTTTAAGCCATGCACTAGAGAAAAGGGAACTGAATTGAACTTAAAAGAGAGAAAGAATTGTACATGGGGCTTCATGTGGGAGTATGCGTGGGTTACATGCAGTGAGGCCTTCATGTGGGAGGGAGCCTGGAGGTAGGTTACGGCCGAGGTAGGTTACCGCTAGCATAATTTAAAATAAATCTCATAAACTTTGATTCTCCCCGAGCCTCATTCATAATTAGAACTTAGATAATATGGGGAAAAGGCCAAATAAGGCTTCCGATATGATGATTGGCCAGAGTAAAAAATGGCCTAAAAAACGTAAGTTGAATTGTATAAAAAACTGTGCAGGAACTAATACTTATTTGCCGAACGATTTCTATAGTCCCTGGAGGCCCTCAAGGACTAATAAGATTATTATTACCTAAAATAACTATAACATATATATTTTTATTTTAATGATTAACATTATAATATATACTTAAAACATATATGACATAGCCATTTTATACATATATATATATATATATATATATATATATATATATATCGACTCACAAAGTTGTCATAAATAAGATTTCACTTATTATCTTTCCATATATATATATATATATGTTGATACCACCATCCAAGTATATAGCATGAATTTCTTAAAATAAATTGACTTAAGTTGTCGCTTTCTTACTTCATAATCCCATCCCTTTTTGTTGTACAACAATCCTTGAGTCAATCCACATGCCAAGGTTTTAAACAACTTCGAATATAACACCGCGTAAGATAATAAAGGCCTAACAGATGATTCGAGTGTCATCACGTGTCACCAAAGTAGCATCCAAATGTGATTTCAAGCTTATAACCACCATCAGATGTGCTTATGAGACAAACCCATGACCTCACCTATATATAGCCTTATGGTTTATGTGAGATATCGTCCTAAAAATTTTAATATTTAAATTAATTGAGAATTGACAAGATATCATTCGATGGGATGGCTGGACATACTACGATCTAATAGTTAGGTCGTCAATTTTTCCAGCTGACTACCTATAACTCTTGATCATGACTACCAAAAGTACAACTCAATAAAGTCTAGAAACCATTGATTTATATGAACTCAACATTCCATATTAAGAAAAAAAGATAATCACATCAACAACTTTCCAATAATCGTCATAGGCCTATGAGATACGCTTTTGTCGTATTATTCAAAAGTTCAAAGTAACGTAATCACATGGATTTCCTCGAGGTAACGTAATCACATGGGTTTCCTTGAGGTTTCGTTCCACCGCTTAAGTGATATTTCAACGCAAGAAAATATAGACAGTGAACGAGTGGTGTAGCCAAGGTTAATCGGTGAAGAGATATTTAACCACATATCGCGTTTTTTTTTGGGTAAAATAATGAAATAAAAGTAGAATTGATAAAAAGTGGTGATTAAGTTTTCATAGATCACCCGTCAAATTCTCTGAATTAGAAATTGAGACAAAAAACCATATAAAATAAAACTAAGCTGTGGGAGTCCAACGAAACGACATGTTAACAAAGCAACACCTGAAAATAACGAAAGGATATGTTCGCACGATGCGATTTTTTAGTTATATGGATCTCACAACAAACAAATATGTTCCATAAATTCAACAGTGTTGTTAGAGAAGAGTTCCACGATCCACAGTAATGGACCCCGTGTGTATGCTGGTAACGGAAGCAGCGGAGATGTTATGGAATTAAATGGTATGTGCTGTGGTTTCGGTAACATTTGAATTGATGTTCACTGTTCAGCTGAATCTTCGCATGGGCCTGTGATTGACAAAAATTAAAAGTGTCGGAGGGAATCTTTATATTTTTAATATAGTTTTCATGTTCTCACAGTGATAAAAAAGCATAATTTATTACATTAGCAGAGAAAACATATTTAGAGGTGGCTATTAAAAGAAAAGCAAGGTTGTTAGTTGCACAGTGAAGAGTGAAGAGGGGTTTATATCATTTTAGAGGTGAGACTTGTAGATGGAAGGTACTCAAGGAAATTTAGGACCAAAGAACTTGTATATTCTGCAATAAGGGTGTGGTGGACATTGAATGGCAATTTGGCAGGGAATGTGCAGCCTACAAGGATATCAGCATTCAGTATGACGATAGCTTAAAGGTAGACAACATGTACTGTGTATTTGACTAGAATATCAACATTCATTATGAGGACAGCTTAAAGGTAAATAACATGCATTGTCTATTTAACTAAGATAAGATCAACCAGATTACTAGTTTTCTAGTCAAAATCCATAACAAAGATCCAACATGAAAATAGTATAAAGATGAGTTAGGACGGTTGTTCTTTTGGTCCCTTAGGCCGTTTAATATGAGCCTCATGGACGCCATTAAAATCAATCAATCTTGAGATTAAGCAACTGAGGGAGCCTTTGTTGGAAATTTGTGTAGAATGCATAAGGCTCATCCACTATAACCCAAAGGGACATAAGTTAAAAGTCTTACGTTATGACTAGTGAATTCACAATTGCAGTATTATCGTTAAAGCATTAGGGTCGTTTATTCACAGTTGCAGTGTATAGTTACAGAATTAAGGTAGTGTAGACTTGTAGAGTGCACGATGCTCGTCCTAATTAGAGTGAAGTCTGCAACCGAAAAGGACAGAAGTTAAAAGTCTTACGTCATGGCGAGTGAATTCACAGTTGCAGTATTATAATTATAACATTACGGTAGTGAACTCGCAGTTAATTTGGTATTAGTGTCAATTAGTATTAGACCTTAACTGTTAGCCATAAGCTTCATTGTACCACATTTGAAGAAGTTACAGATGGGCATTTCAGAAGTCCCTGTTTTGAAGAGATTTCAAGTTGAAGAAAATAAAAAATTGCAACAAAGAGCATCAAAACTAAAATAATGAACAACTAAGAGCACCGGAAAAGAACTCAAAGTTAAATGCGATCAAACATGCTTTGAAGCTATGCCTACATTAATTCAGGATATTCAAAGTTGTATCACCCATGAGAGACTGACAATTTAAAAATTACATTCACCAACCCTTTGTGTAAGTCGTCAACAAGACACCGCTCACGAGTTGAAAATGAAGGGCCGGGTTGTGTTATGTGAACTGATATCCGAGGGCAACATTTAAGAAGTCCATGCTTAAATGATTCTTCTCTCAATCCTTCTGCCTATGCAGACAATAGGGTCAAACTTAAATTAGTAATTGGGATGAAATGGCGTGACGTAAACGATAGTGCCCTCCAACTCCCTACAACGGAATATAGAGAAAATAACCTGAGACAGATAGAACCTAATCCCTGAGAGATTCTATATTTGTAAAATTCACTACCCCTGAGAGAATTAAGTTCTTGAGATTATGTAAATACTGTATATTAATGTAATTTTTCCACATTGTTGTAGGTATGTACATTAATCGACTATAGAATGATTTAGCTCTTCACTGCAAGCTTGCAAAGCATGGACAGCCTGATATACTGTTATTGTTCTGTGAAGAATTGCTATTTAATAATAAAATAACTCTCCAACGATATAGACTGCATGCCACATATCTTTAATTTCTCTTCATATTAATATAAACGAAAGGCAATATCCCCGGTTACAACAAAAGTACAAATCTCCTCCGAACCATACTAACTAAACATGGGTTGCGAATCGGATGGCATTCGTATGTTATTCTCTATTCTAAATTCCAACACACACACACTATTACTATTCATATTGATATGATTATGTTTATAATCAGGGAAACAGCAACGCATCATTCCTTGTTACGACCTCCGGGGCGCCTCTCTTTGATTTTATCCCCCATACCCTTCTTCTCACCAGGATTACAATCAGCAGTCTCACACGGATTCTGAGTATGGCCTCCGGGAATCTTCTCTTTGATTTTATCCATCATCCCTTCCTTCTCAGCTGGATTACACTGAGCAGTCTGAGGATTACACTGAGCAGTCTGAGTATGGCCTCCTGGCAGCTTCTCTTTGACTTTATCTACCATCCCCGACTTCTGAGCTGGATTAGGGTTGGGACGAGTACCCTGATTCTGCATCATGTCATCATGCTGTCTTCCCTCGTCCTTCTTGCCGAAGAGACCGCGGTCCTGGCACTCCTGATTTGCAGCCATGGTAATCCTTATTTCAAAAGCAGATAGAGATATCAATGAAACAAATTGAGATAAACAACTTCGTAAAATTCAAGTCGAGATGGGATGAGAGAAAAGCAGAGTCGTTCGTGTATTTATAGCTAATGACAGAGGTGGAGTGTGGAGTTGGGTTCCTCTGCTGCGCTGCCGTGTGGAGGATAATGTTATTTTCTTTAATCAATAATAATTACGTACCCGTTGATGTGATTGCGTGCTCCGTCCTCCGATCCAATAAAACTAAAATTTCAGTGTCGGTTACAAATAATCTATGATGATTTCATAGTTTCTTACCCACTCAAGTCTCCGTGATTATTTATTATTTTATGGATTTTTTTAAAAAACTTTATGGATGTTTAAAAAAAATTTATGGATAACCTTACAGTATGAGATGTTTTAATATTATTAAAAGTAAAAACATAATTAAATTTTTTTATATAAGTTTATACAATAATAAAAATAATTAAAAAATTTATATAAACTCATAAAATAAAAATAAAAAGCATAATAAATCTAACTTAAATCATGATTTATAATATAGGTAATAAAGAGATTTGAATCTAGAAAGAAATTTTTTTAATCAATAAATTTATTCATTCTATTATATTAATATAACAATTTATTATAATGTTATTAATTATTGATATGATTTTTGTTTTAAATATTAAAATATTAAAAAAACTTAAAATTTGACAAAAATATATATATAATAAATTAAGTTACCATTGTAAATACCATAGAAATTTTTTATTTGACAAAATATATTTTGCTCAATTAATTTTGAAGGTGTAAAAAGTATATATAAAAAGTGAATAGTTTAAAGTGTTTTATTTTCAAATTTCTTTGAAGATCGAACCATGTGGGAAATCGAATAGTTAATTAAATTTGATTCACTTTAAAATAGTAGGTTATCTTTAATTATGTTTTTACCAAGCCTATGTAAAGTAAAAGCATAAGTGTGGCATTTTCTCCTTGGCATTTTTTTTTCCCACAGAAAAATTTAACTTACTAGTAATATACGAAATAGTAAAATATGTCTAACTATCATAAGAGTACATAGAAATACTAGACCAAACATTACAAGAGGTACCGGTCCATAGCCAAGAAAGGCGTGTTCACAAAGAGGAGCCAACCAAGAGCCCAAAGAATGGCCCAAAATATAACATATCCCCAAGGCCACAAAAATAACGGAACCGAGGGAGATCGAGTAGTCCATCAGCAAATCTGCCACCACAGATAACATGAATAATATTCGACATTCCAAAAAAAATACAGTAGTCTAGAATCGATACCAGCCGAAAAACCAATGGCCCATCAAATGCCATAGACGGATACAGGGAAAGATATCAGTTCATGCAGTCCCAGTATCGTATTATAACAAGTTCCAAGGTTCATAAAGTAAAAGCCTAACAACAAATTGTTAAGAAATAAATACAGCTGCAAAGATAGTTTTAAAAACTGGAAGCCCAACGAGGAGTTGGGATCAGCAGCAAAATTAAGGACCATGGGAAAAGAGAATGTCCTCCCGCCATTCCTACAAAAAAATGTGTCCCTCCAGAGAGGTCAAGGCCTGCTTGGAGAGCATATTAGCTTCAGTATTCACCTCTCTGAAGATATGAGAAAAATGTGTGTGTTCAAATTCGAGAATCAAACCTCGAGCCGCATCCGTCCAATGAGAAAGTAGCAGAACATTAAGAGGAGATTTTCCCTCTGCCCAAGAAATAATAGACATAGAATCACCCATCACCACGAGAGAGGATATCTATCGGGAGCGAGCAAAATATAGCAGGAGCCAAAGGGCGCATAACTCCCCGTGAGTATTGGATCCAATTCCTAGATTGAGCCAAATGTGGAAATAACAAGTGGTGGATATGTGTAATACTGCCCCAGCCCCACACACACCAGGCCCCCCAATAGCGGTGTAGGACCCCTCCTTTAGGGTCCCCTTGAACTGAACCTGAAACTTTAACAACTTCATACAAACAAAGTAGTTATTGGAAAAATAAAATAAAAGAGTGAATAACTTAACAAAAATAAGCAAAACCTTAACCTGTCAACCCGATCCAGCTGGTCCATTGTCGTCTGCGTCTTCCGTAGGATCCCTCCAGCAAAGCTCGTTTAACCATTGGCGAAGCAACCGTTAGCTTCGCCACCCAACCATAGGCTCATGCTTTCAGTCGCATGGCCTCCCCCGAGCTTTGGGTCGTAAAGTTCACACACAATTCTCAAGAAACCCAGCTTGGGTTTCCCCCCCACCAAGATTTCCAGCCAAACCCTCAATAGCAGCAAGTCATGAGGTAACTCAATATTACGATAGTCATCCAGGGTCTGGGTCCTTTACCCATCCCCAAAGTCTTGCTTTTAAAGGAAAATCCCCTGCGACACATGTCGCTTCATGCATAAATAATTATTTAATTAATTCTTAATGAAAAACAACTCACCCATCCAAGTGTCAATTTATCTAGGAGATGCACCAACATCCCTAAGTTTGCTCATGTTTGTCCCCTAGATATTTTACTTAAATCCTAGATTTGTGGTGTAGGTGGAGTTGGCTAGGTGTCCATGCCTAGGATTCCATTTTGCTCCTAAATAAATATTTTTAATATTTTTAAGTAATCAGGAATATCCTTTCATGTGCAATTCCTAAATAACACTTAATATTATTTAAATGCCAAAGTAATCATTTATGTGCAAATGCCTAAAGTACTCAATGCATTTCTAAGTAAAGTTCTAGGTGCAAAATTATACATTTCAACGCAGTTAAGTTTAGCAATCAACTTTTACTAGGGACCCGGTGCCCCGCCGTTGGGCCTCCTTGTTCCTTAATTTAATTTCCCTAACATGGCACCACTCTGTCGGGTCCAGTCATCCGTAGTTTCCATTCCTCGGCAAGGCACCACATCGTTGGGTCCTTGCATCCACTCTTTCTGTTCTTGGCAGGGTACCGCACCGTCGGGCCCTTCTGTCATCATCCTTCCGTTTTGACTTGCGGGAACTTCATGTAGGGATTTCAGGAGCCGTTACCTTCCATCCTCCGTCTACACGCTATTAGGGACTAATGGCATTGAGGAGTGAGTCCGTTCTCACTACACGCCCCCCAACTCGTACGTGACCAGCTCCGTCGTGGCCCACCTTGTACACCCTCACGCTTTCCTCTTGAGCAAGCGGATCAGTGCTTATCTGCTCAAGCATGGTATTCCGTCAGAAGTCGACATCGTCGTCGCTCTCCTTGTGTGTGATTTATTTGTACTCTACGACCCTTCATATTCCTTTGTGTGTCCGTCGGTGAACCATTTCACCTGTCGCTACACACATTTCTCACAAACGTAAATTAGTAGCACTGTCCTCAATAATCACAATTTGGTTTATAAATCTGTTGCTTCATTAAGCATCTATAATTTATTCAATCATTACTCATTCGTCTAATCACGTAATCAATTGCACAGCTAGTCGTTAAGCATCATTTATATGTAGAGTTTTCATATCAAAGTCAATCGTTAAACAACATGAAATCGTCCATTCACAATAACTACCCAAATGCACATATATCAATCAATCGTAATCATAAATATACTCAAAATAAAATCATAGGGTTATTTTATTAATGTTTCAAACAGTCGGGTGACTCTGCAGGTGCCCTCAATGTCTACAGTAGTCTAGGGGCACTACATACATCCCTACTTATTTAGAACTCCATCCCGAAGTTCAGAATAAAAATGGAAAGCTATGACACATCTTAGTTGCGTCCTCCCAAGTTGCAGAGCTAGGACTGTAATTGTCCTACTGCACTTTGACTTGATCAATCAGGGCTAATCATTAAGCAAGAACTAATCAATCAATTATACCACTCCACATATATAATTTAATTCCTTAATTCATTTATCAGTTATTGTCGTCATTCACATCTTCAGGTTTTCCTCAATCTTTTAAGACATATCAAGGCTCAAGAAACCACTTTATCGAAGTTTTTTAGCTAGGTCACTCGACAGGTGCCCTTAAGGTCCACAGTCATTTTAGGGGCATTACAAGCGGCCCCATCAAAGTAACCGCATGGGTACATCAAGACAGGAGGAGCCAAACATCTATCCATGCCCAAAACAATCCTACTGATTCCATGACCATGAATTGAGGTATATTCCTTGAAAGCAGCCAGAGTTCGACAGCAGATCCAATCCCTGTGAGGCATAGAATCCTCAAAGATTTGGGCATTTCGAGACTTCCAGATCTCCCAAATCATGAAACAAGGAAGTTCATCACACGTATTTGTTTGACGAAACCATGTTTCAAGATAGATTTTAAGAGTGGAAGTTCTCCAGACGCATTGAATACCCGAGAGAGATGTAATTTGCTTCCAAAGACCCTGTATGAAAGTACAGGAGGAGAAGAGATGGTCAATAGTTTCTTCCTGAGAGCACCAATATGGGCACCATCTAGGGCCATTGAAGCCCCTGTGGCATAAATTGTCCCATGTAAGTATTATGTTGCAGAGAGCCAACGAAATAAAACATTTTATTTTAAGCGGAATAGCCAGTTTCCAGACAGCTTTTTGCCACCAATAAGTCTCAGATTGAATATCAGCAAACAATGAATCATGCGCCATTTTGGCAGAAACTATTCCACGGGCCACATCCCACAACCAAGCTAAAATATCAGGCTTCTCAAATAATTGTATATTGGATTGGCACAAAGGTCGAATGTATTCTGCCCATTCAATCCCCATATTTCCAACAAGTCCCAACTGTGTAGCCAAGATCCACTTTGAGTGTCCATCCATATATAGACCAGTCGCATGTGCAAGGGTACAAAAACCTTTAGCTTGAAGGTGTGTCCTCAATTCCAGGGTTAAAATATGTGCATTGGATCCCCCTAGAATAAGATCAAGACCCAACCTTATATCACGACCATTACCAAGGATCCAAGTTATCCATTGAGCTATCACATTGAAAGAACCCATCAAACCATTCCAAAAATTCGAAACACCAGTAGTAGTCAGAAGACCCTTGCGAAGCCAATTTGCAACAGAAGAATTCTGCAGGTATTTAGCTTTGATAATCCTCCCCCAGATAGATTTGTTAAAAAGAACACACCATAAACTTTTTGCATGCAAAGCCATGACAAAATGGTCCAAGTCCTTAATATTCCATCCCCCCAAAGTCCAGGGATGGGCTAGCATGGACCATTTTATGAGGTGAAACTTTTCCTACATTCCACCACCAGAAACAAAAAATCTTCCTTCGTATAAGACAGAGAATGGATCTAGGAGTTTTACAAAGTGAAAACTAGTAGGCCCCCAGATTCTGGAGGACCGCTTTTGCTAGCGTGAGTCTGCCACCAATGGATAAATGTCATAGACTCCAGTGACCAATACGATTTTCAAAACGTCTAATAAGCCAGGACCAGTCATTAGTATGATAATTCGAAGACTTAATGAAAAACCCTAGATATTTTGTTCCATCAGCGAACTCTTTGAAATTTAGTGGAAAAATCGAGCTAATCGACTGTTCCACATCCGCCTGCAGGGAATGTTTCAAAAAAAGTGACTTGTTATAGCTCATGATCATATCAGTTACAGAGCAGAAAAAATCCAATATTCGCTTATACTGAATCCATTCCTCCAGGATGCCCAGGCCAAATAGCATAACATCGTCCACAAAAAATGAATGTGTGACAGAAATATCATTTGTAATCTTGATACCAACAATCTGACCCTCCCTTTTTGCTTTGTGTATAGTGAGGCTTGTTAAGATTTAATATGCTAAGACAGAAAATAGCAGCATTACATTCCATTTCACAATAATAGCATATACAGGATCACTGAAGAAACAACAAGCACAGCATAAACACAAGAGACAGAGATTTATCCTGGGAAACCCTCATGGGGTAGAAAACCCAGCAAAGCTTCCTCAATATAGATGACCAGCAATATACAAAGATGAAACCCTGAGACATGATCTCCTCCTCCACAATAACAGATCTCTCCTCCACAAGTGCGCTATCCTCAAGTGAGTGAGTGTGTGTATAATGAGGAACACACCTCCTCTATTTATACACTTCTCTGATATGTATTTTACACAAGTACATGTAGGCTCGTATTTAACCATTAGGTTAAATACCCCATTATAACTGACTGGGCCGACCCCTCTAGGGTGGTCTAATAACCCTTTGACCCACATAACACACTTAGGGCCGACCCCCACTAGGGAAGTCTAATAACCCGAGTTACCACATTCCGACGGAGGAATAAACATCTCCGGATATACAATAAGATCTTCACGGAGGAATGAATCATCTCCGGAATAATAAAGTACAAATATAATATTCTTTGAAGTTACAATATCTCAACACTCCCCCTTAACGAGAAGGATATTATAACAGCATCTTCCCGAGCAAGGAGTCATCAACATCATACATGATACATCTATAAATCATTGGAAGCTTTCTCAACATCATTAGTAACTCAAGCAGTTACTGGAACATCTTCAATACTGGAACATCGACATCTTCAGTATTGAGTCTTTATCTTCTGTAGCACTTGAACAGCTACAACAATATCATCATCTGGATCCTCACGATACACGATCATCAGCATCGTCATCTCACGATCATCAGCATCGTCATCACACGATCATCAGCATCGTCATCACACGATCATCAGCATCGTCATCACATGATTATCAGCATCGTCATCACACGATCATCAGCATCGTCATCACACGATCATCAGCATCGTCATCACACGATCATCAGCATCGTCATCACACGATCATCAGCATCGTCATCACACGATCATCAGCATCGTCATCACACGATCATCAGCATCGTTATCACACGATCATCAGCATCGTCATCACACGATCAGTAATACAAGTATCCTATCGATACAAGTAACCACATCATCAATACAAGTATCCTACCGATACGAGTAACCACATCATCAATACAAGTATCCTACCGATACAAGTAACCACATCATCAATACAAGTATCCTACCGATACAAGTAACCACATCATCAATACAAGTATCCTACCGATACAAGTAACCACATCATCAATACAAGTATCCTACCGATACAAGTAACCACATCATCAATACAAGTATCCTACCGATACAAGTAACCACATCATCAATACAAGTATCCCACCGATACAAGTAACCACATCATCAATAAAATCACTTTCTCGGAGACCATTCGTCTACGGATCAATTCAGGGACCGAAGTCCGGGGATGATACAATCCCCATCACGTACATTTTGAACTAGTAGTTCCGGGATGATGCAATCCCCATCATGTACATTTTGAACTAGCAGTTCCGGGATGATGCAATCCCCATCACGTACATTTTGAACTAGCAGTTCCGGGATGATGCAATCCCCATCACGTACATTTTGAACTAGCAGTTCCGGGATGATGCAATCCCCATCACGTACATTTTGAACTAGCAGTTCCGGGATGATGCAATCCCCATCACGTACATTTTGAACTAGTAGTTCCGGGATGATGCAATCCCCATCACGTACATTTTGAACTAGCAGTTCTGGGATGATGCAATCCCCATCACGTACATTTTGAACTAGTAGTTCCGGGATGATGCAATCCCCATCACGTACATTTTGAAGTAGCAGTTCCGGGATGATGCAATCCCCATCACGTACATTTTGAACTAGCAGTTCCGGGATGATGCAATCCCCATCACGTACATTTTGAACTAGTAGTTACGGGATGATGCAATCCCCATCACTTTATTCTCGGAGACCTCACGTCTACGGCTCTCTTTAGGACTGAGAGTCCAGGGATGATCCAATCCCCTCAACTGTCCTCTAAGGACTTCATTCTTGGAGACCTCACGTCTACGGCTCTCTTTAGGACTGAAAGTCCAGGGATGATCCAATCCCCTCAACTGTCCACTAAGGACTTCATTCTCGGAGACCTCACGTCTACGGCTCTCTTTAGGACTGAAAGTCCAGGGATGATCCAATCCCCACCTGTCCACTAAGGACTTCATTTTCGGAGACCATACGTCTACGGCTCTCTTTAGGACTGAAAGTCCAGGGATGATCCAATCCCCTCAACTGTCCACCAAGGACTTCATTCTCGGAGACCTCACGTCTACGGCTCTCTTTAGGACTGAAAGTCCAGGGATGATCCAATCCCCACCTGTCCACTAAGGACTTCATTTTCGGAGACCATACGTCTACGGATCACTTTAGAACAAGTGTTCAAGGATGATACAATCCCTACATGTATTCTCATCAATACATCTCATCATCAAAAGCATGTATTCTCATCAATACATCTATCATCAAAAGCATGTATAAGTAAAACTAAGTATTCTAAGTATAAGAGTCCTAAATCTAAATATTTCTAAGTATCTGGGTGTAGAGAACAGGTTACCTCATCGTCGACCTTGTTGTTCGATGAGACAATCTCATCAGCAATGACTATACTACTCCCCCTTTCGAGGAGGGTCCTTTTGAACTACACCAAGCTTGTCTCGGAAGTATTCAAATTTCACTCGAGACAGAGGTTTGGTTGGTAACTTCTTCACTTGACGTAGAGGTTTGGTTAGTACAACGGTAACCTGTTACAAATTCAAACTTTATAGTTCCTTTCTGCGTCATATCTTGTTAGATCCCTTTGTTCTTTGACTTATCATGGAACACTAGATTCTATGTCATCTTGATACAACTCTATTTATCACATAGGATCACAGTTGGTTCTATTTCTAAGTCAAACAATCCTGAAGCCAAACTTCTTCACAACAAGTAGAGCAAGCAGCCATATATTCCGCTTGTGTTGAGAGCCACACTAGACTGCTTCTAGCTAAACCACGAGATCATGGATAATCCCAGACAATAACATCCTCTCGATGTGTTCTTCCTGTCTGATACACTTTCTTCCCAATCACCATCTGAGTAGCCATCTGAAGTCATGATCTCCAAGATAGCATAGATCAAAGTCTATCGTATCCTTTATGTACCTCATCACATGCTTTACAACTATCGGGTGAACACATCTAGTTTCCCCTAGATACTGACTCAAGGTGTTCACAACAAAGCATATATCTAACCTAGTATATGTTAGATACATCAATGACCCAATAATTTGACTGTACAGAGTTATATCCACTAACTCTGATGAGTCATCTCCTAACAGCTTCAAGTTGGAATCCATAAGAGTGGCCATTCCAACATATCAAGTCTTCTCAAGATTTCTCAGCATACTTTCTCTGGTTGAGAGAGATTCCTTCTGAGACTTTCCGTACTTTTAGACCTAGAAAGTAATCCATCAATCTGAGATCTTTCAATTTCATTTCTACAGTCATCTATCTGTGCCATCTCTCATCAGATGGGTCTATTGATATGACCCTCAATATCATTCGAACTCTGTGGTGAGTTCCTTCTTGCATCCATGTCATCTGTGTATAGAAACCATATTCAACCTTGTATCAAAGGTTGAGATCCACATCACCCATGGTGATCATTAAGCTCATCAATTTATTATCGATCCTGGATACCCATACAGAACCTGATTCACACTTCTTCTTTAATTGCACCATTGAGAGAATGGTCTTTATCTATTCACTTGGAGCAAAATATCTCATCATGATTCTCTTCCTCTTTCTAAGATAATCTTCTAGCCACAAGCCTTCTATAGTGTGTTTGATTTGTAAATCTTTTGTTGAACATCCATCGCTTGTTCAGTGTTCATCATTCATCATGATCTTTCCTACAAATCAAAATTAGGTATAGGATTAGTAATACTTCATAATCATCAAATCATATTGACATGGTAACCTATTATGCATACAGATATCATTTACATAGTTATGCAACTGTTTTGACCAATACTTTGGCACAACACTTTTCCATATTCTGTATGCATACAGTGGCTATCTAGATGCCTTCCATCTCTACCAGAACATACTGTCGAGAGTGTGCACAGCTCTCAACATGTCAGCAAAGAGGTTTCATTCTAGACAAGCAACAATGGAATGTTTGTCCAACTTACCAATCATATGCATATTAGTAGTATATTGTTCAATGCTCTATGAATGTTTACACTCAGCATGATGTATTCTAGGAATACAAATATGGATACAAGCAATATCATTTACTATTTCAAATAACAATTCAAATACTTATCTTTTATGTTTGTGTGGTTGCGTCCCGCTTGATCTTCTATATGTCTTTTGAACTTCTATTCATTCTGTACCACTGTGCATCCTCAAGTGTGCACTAGTGTCATCCTCATGAACTCATACACAAACATACATTCATTAGTATATTCTCAAAACATTCTAATTCTAAATAATCTTGAATATGTACAGTCATGATCATTAGTATTCATAGTTTCAAGGAAGTCTTCTTTTACTCATGCATATTCTTGTTTGATCTAGTTAGTTAAATCATCAATCAAAATAAGAGACATAATATGCATAAACCCTTGATTACTAACTTTATGAATAAGCATAACCAATCATACCAAGTATACTTATATAAGGGATCCTAACACAAGGTAAGATTCTAACATGACATAGGAAAACATACCTGGATCAATATACCTGCTTAGTTATGTACAACATACCTAAACAATCTCTTCAATGATTTAGAGATCCTGAGCTAGAACCTGCATGTCTCATAGGTTAAGCATAATATAACAAAAGTCATACATACCTCATAAGTAGAACAAATATTATGGATGAGTCTTTGTCTTCATGTGGTCATGGTCATGGAACTTGATTTGTCTTTTGTGATGTACCTGAACCTCCTTGTTAGCAGACAACATCAACCTCACACAACATCATAATGCATTAGTACAATCATAAGTGTCAACACCCTAACCAATGAATATCTTCTATCATGCATTCATAATTTTGTTAAGGTGATACAACAAATCTAAAATCAAGATTGTACTAACCGTAATAACATGAAGACAAACATACCATAAACTTAATCATGAACAAATCTCAAAACATACCTTGATGAGTCATACCTGTCGAGATTGCTTGTAATCTCCTTATGTAAAGCCTTAGCCTCATCTCCCTCTGAAACAGGAACTCCTTCACTTATGCAGGTGACCAATCCATCTTCTTCTAGGATTAACCCTATCCACTTGACTTGCAAGAACTGGACCTGGAGCTGGATATGGGTTTGTCAGAGAAACCCCAAAAATTCAAACTTTGAATTTCAAACTTCCGAAAGGATAGAAATATGCGCCTTGATGAGCTGATCAAACTGATATATTCAGAATTTGAAAACTGCAAAGTTTCACTCCTCAATTTTGCCTTTGAAACTTCCGGATTCACTGGACGTGACCCTGAACTGGGGTTTGATGAATCCCACTCTTCTGCCCAATCAAAATGTTTGATCCAAAGCTCTAAGCTTCTATTTTTCTGAGGAGCTTCCAGCCATGGTCACAGATTTCAAAAATTCCCATTTTTTACAGAAGCCCTAATTTTCCACTTTTCTGATCAAAGTCCCGAACTAGGGTTTGATCAAGCCCGGCCTTCTACCCAACCAAAAAATCTGATATTGGTCTCTAAATTTCTATTTTGATGAGTAGCATTCAGCCGTGGTCTCCGTTTACAAAAATTCCAACTTTCTTCAAAGCCCTAAATTCCGGAAGCCATGAATGGAGGTACTCAAAAATAATTCTGTTTTGATAGAAATATGTACCTGATTGTTTCTGGTGTAACTCCAAACTTTTCAATCCACAGGGTCTGAAAAAGTTTTCTGAGATAGCCTGACCTGTTATCTTTCCATCCTGACAGGTCTGACCTCAATTGGATTCTCTGAGAGAGAGTTATGTCAAATGTCGCAACGTGACCTGTTTTGGAATAAAACAGAAGAGCGAACTTGTACGGCGTGCCACGTGTCACTGTTTGAACTTCGGCCTCTGAAAAAATTTCCTGAGGTATCTCGGCCTGTTATATTTCCATCCTGACAGGTTTGACCTCAATTGGACTCTCTGAGAGAGAGTTATGTCAAGTGTCGCAACATGACCTGTTTATGGAATAATACAGGAGAGCGAACTTGTACGGAGTGCCACGTGTCACTGGTTCAACTTCGGCCTCTGAAAAAGTTTTCTGAGATATTACAGACTGTGTGCTACCTGTCACTTTTTACGAAATTTTATTTGGAGCTTCCTAGCCCAAGATATGACCTTTTTTCCAAGGTCACCTGATTTTGACTCAGATCTGGAAGAGGCAGAAACCCTATATTGTACAGATCATAAATCACAAAGTACAACGAATTAGAGGTTTTCCTTTGGACAAAAGGTACCTGGAGATTTAATCGTCGTCCTGTAACAATTTCAGATCCGAAACCTTCGCCAAAATGGATTTATAGCGAAAGTGCTACGATGACTGGTTTTTGCTATGTAAAACCCTAACCTTCAAATTGTCGTAAGTAAAGCAAGTGTCGTTAGTGCCATACCTTGTCTTCCTTCAGGTTAGCTCTGATACCATGTTAAGATTTAATATGCTTAGACAGAAAATAGCAGCATTACATTCCATTTCACAATAATAGCATATACAGGATCACTGAAGAAACAACAAGCACAGCATAAACACAAGAGACATAGATTTATCCTGGGAAACCCTCATGGGGTAGAAAACCCAGCAAAGCTTCCTCAATATAGATGACCAGCAATATACAAAGATGAAACCCTGAGACATGATCTCCTCCTCCACAATAGCAGATCTCTCCTCCACAAGTGCGCTATCCTCAAGTGAGTGAGTGTGTGTATAATGAGGAACACACCTCCTCTATTTATACACTTCTCCGATATGTATTTTACACAAGTACATGTAGGCTCGTATTTAACCATTAGGTTAAATACCCCATTATAACTGACTGGGCCGACCCCTCTAGGGTGGTCTAATACCGCTTTGACCCACATAACACATTTAGGGCCGACCCCCACTAGGGAAGTCTAATAACCAGAGTTACCACATTCCGACGGAGGAATAAACATCTCCGAATATACAATAAGATCTTCACGGAGGAATGAATCATCTCCGGAATAATAAAGTACAAATATAATATTCTTTGAAGTTACAATATCTCAACAAGGCTCAGACACTCAATGACCAACAGGAAGAGAAGAGGAGAGAGGGGACACCCCTGACGAAGACCCCTGGAGGTCTTAAAATAATCCGTTGGTTGACCATTTATGATAATAGCAAAATTTACCGACAAGACACATGCCATAATCCATTTCATCACCTTCCAAGGCAGGCCGATCTGAATCAGAATTAACCTTAGTAGATTTGAATCAACACGATCATAAGCTTTCACTAAGTCCAATTGTAGTATACGTGCATCAAGTCTCTTCAGTTTAATACTGTGAAAAAATTCTTGAGTCACCCCCACAACATCATGTATCTGGCGGCCCTGCAGAAAAGCATATTGTTCCATAGAGATGTGTCTAGATAGAACCGGTTTGATATGATATGCAATAATCTTGGAAATTATCTTGTATACTAAGTTATAGAGGACAATAGGCCTGAATTCATTAAAATTCTCCGGGTGGGAAGATTTCGGGATGAGAGCCAGATATGTAGAATTTATCCACGAGCCCCGACTTCTGAGCTGGATTCGGGTTGGGACGAAGATGCTGATTCTGCATCATGTCACCATCCTGTCTTCCCTCGTCCTTCTTGCCGAAGAGACCGCGGTCCTGGCACTCCTGATTTGCAGCCATGGTAATCCTTATTTCAAAAGCAGATAGAGATATCAATGAAACAAATTGAGATAAACAACTTCGTAAAATTCAAGTCGAGATGGGATGAGAGAAAAGCAGAGTCGTTCGTGTATTTATAGCTAATGACAGAGGTGGAGTGTGGAGTTGGGTTCCTCTGCTGCGCTGCCGTGTGGAGGATAATGTTATTTTCTTTAATCAATAATAATTACGTACCCGTTGATGTGATTGCGTGCTCCGTCCTCCGATCCAATAAAACTAAAATTTCAGTGTCGGTTACAAATAATCTATGATGATTTCATAGTTTCTTACCCACTCAAGTCTCCGTGATTATTTATTATTTTATGGATTTTTTTAAAAAACTTTATGGATGTTTAAAAAAAATTTATGGATAACCTTACAGTATGAGATGTTTTAATATTATTAAAAGTAAAAACATAATTAAATTTTTTTATATAAGTTTATACAATAATAAAAATAATTAAAAAATTTATATAAACTCATAAAATAAAAATAAAAAGCATAATAAATCTAACTTAAATCATGATTTATAATATAGGTAATAAAGAGATTTGAATCTAGAAAGAAATTTTTTTAATCAATAAATTTATTCATTCTATTATATTAATATAACAATTTATTATAATGTTATTAATTATTGATATGATTTTTGTTTTAAATATTAAAATATTAAAAAAACTTAAAATTTGACAAAAATATATATATAATAAATTAAGTTACCATTGTAAATACCATAGAAATTTTTTATTTGACAAAATATATTTTGCTCAATTAATTTTGAAGGTGTAAAAAGTATATATAAAAAGTGAATAGTTTAAAGTGTTTTATTTTCAAATTTCTTTGAAGATCGAACCATGTGGGAAATCGAATAGTTAATTAAATTTGATTCACTTTAAAATAGTAGGTTATCTTTAATTATGTTTTTACCAAGCCTATGTAAAGTAAAAGCATAAGTGTGGCATTTTCTCCTTGGCATTTTTTTTTCCCACAGAAAAATTTAACTTACTAGTAATATACGAAATAGTAAAATATGTCTAACTATCATAAGAGTACATAGAAATACTAGACCAAACATTACAAGAGGTACCGGTCCATAGCCAAGAAAGGCGTGTTCACAAAGAGGAGCCAACCAAGAGCCCAAAGAATGGCCCAAAATATAACATATCCCCAAGGCCACAAAAATAACGGAACCGAGGGAGATCGAGTAGTCCATCAGCAAATCTGCCACCACAGATAACATGAATAATATTCGACATTCCAAAAAAAATACAGTAGTCTAGAATCGATACCAGCCGAAAAACCAATGGCCCATCAAATGCCATAGACGGATACAGGGAAAGATATCAGTTCATGCAGTCCCAGTATCGTATTATAACAAGTTCCAAGGTTCATAAAGTAAAAGCCTAACAACAAATTGTTAAGAAATAAATACAGCTGCAAAGATAGTTTTAAAAACTGGAAGCCCAACGAGGAGTTGGGATCAGCAGCAAAATTAAGGACCATGGGAAAAGAGAATGTCCTCCCGCCATTCCTACAAAAAAATGTGTCCCTCCAGAGAGGTCAAGGCCTGCTTGGAGAGCATATTAGCTTCAGTATTCACCTCTCTGAAGATATGAGAAAAATGTGTGTGTTCAAATTCGAGAATCAAACCTCGAGCCGCATCCGTCCAATGAGAAAGTAGCAGAACATTAAGAGGAGATTTTCCCTCTGCCCAAGAAATAATAGACATAGAATCACCCATCACCACGAGAGAGGATATCTATCGGGAGCGAGCAAAATATAGCAGGAGCCAAAGGGCGCATAACTCCCCGTGAGTATTGGATCCAATTCCTAGATTGAGCCAAATGTGGAAATAACAAGTGGTGGATATGTGTAATACTGCCCCAGCCCCACACACACCAGGCCCCCCAATAGCGGTGTAGGACCCCTCCTTTAGGGTCCCCTTGAACTGAACTTGAAACTTTAACAACTTCATACAAACAAAGTAGTTATTGGAAAAATAAAATAAAAGAGTGAATAACTTAACAAAAATAAGCAAAACCTTAACCTGTCAACCCGATCCAGCTGGTCCATTGTCGTCTGCGTCTTCCGTAGGATCCCTCCAGCAAAGCTCGTTTAACCATTGGCGAAGCAACCGTTAGCTTCGCCACCCAACCATAGGCTCATGCTTTCAGTCGCATGGCCTCCCCCGAGCTTTGGGTCGTAAAGTTCACACACAATTCTCAAGAAACCCAGCTTGGGTTTCCCCCCCACCAAGATTTCCAGCCAAACCCTCAATAGCAGCAAGTCATGAGGTAACTCAATATTACGATAGTCATCCAGGGTCTGGGTCCTTTACCCATCCCCAAAGTCTTGCTTTTAAAGGAAAATCCCCTGCGACACATGTCGCTTCATGCATAAATAATTATTTAATTAATTCTTAATGAAAAACAACTCACCCATCCAAGTGTCAATTTATCTAGGAGATGCACCAACATCCCTAAGTTTGCTCATGTTTGTCCCCTAGATATTTTACTTAAATCCTAGATTTGTGGTGTAGGTGGAGTTGGCTA
The DNA here is from genome assembly GCA_027924585.1 of Larix kaempferi. Taxonomy (NCBI): domain Eukaryota; kingdom Viridiplantae; phylum Streptophyta; class Pinopsida; order Pinales; family Pinaceae; genus Larix; species Larix kaempferi. The sequence continues at coordinate 13,187,041 of BSBM01000422.1, forward strand.
GGTGTCCATGCCTAGGATTCCATTTTGCTCCTAAATAAATATTTTTAATATTTTTAAGTAATCAGGAATATCCTTTCATGTGCAATTCCTAAATAACACTTAATATTATTTAAATGCCAAAGTAATCATTTATGTGCAAATGCCTAAAGTACTCAATGCATTTCTAAGTAAAGTTCTAGGTGCAAAATTATACATTTCAACGCAGTTAAGTTTAGCAATCAACTTTTACTAGGGACCCGGTGCCCCGCCGTTGGGCCTCCTTGTTCCTTAATTTAATTTCCCTAACATGGCACCACTCTGTCGGGTCCAGTCATCCGTAGTTTCCATTCCTCGGCAAGGCACCACATCGTTGGGTCCTTGCATCCACTCTTTCTGTTCTTGGCAGGGTACCGCACCGTCGGTCCCTTCTGTCATCATCCTTCCGTTTTGACTTGCGGGAACTTCATGTAGGGATTTCAGGAGCCGTTACCTTCCATCCTCCGTCTACACGCTATTAGGGACTAATGGCATTGAGGAGTGAGTCCGTTCTCACTACACGCCCCCCAACTCGTACGTGACCAGCTCCGTCGTGGCCCACCTTGTACACCCTCACGCTTTCCTCTTGAGCAAGCGGATCAGTGCTTATCTGCTCAAGCATGGTATTCCGTCAGAAGTCGACATCGTCGTCGCTCTCCTTGTGTGTGATTTATTTGTACTCTACGACCCTTCATATTCCTTTGTGTGTCCGTCGGTGAACCATTTCACCTGTCGCTACACACATTTCTCACAAACGTAAATTAGTAGCACTGTCCTCAATAATCACAATTTGGTTTATAAATCTGTTGCTTCATTAAGCATCTATAATTTACTCAATCATTACTCATTCGTCTAATCACGTAATCAATTGCACAGCTAGTCGTTAAGCATCATTTATATGTAGAGTTTTCATATCAAAGTCAATCGTTAAACAACATGAAATCGTCCATTCACAATAACTACCCAAATGCACATATATCAATCAATCGTAATCATAAATATACTCAAAATAAAATCATAGGGTTATTTTATTAATGTTTCAAACAGTCGGGTGACTCTGCAGGTGCCCTCAATGTCTACAGTAGTCTAGGGGCACTACATACATCCCTACTTATTTAGAACTCCATCCCGAAGTTCAGAATAAAAATGGAAAGCTATGACACATCTTAGTTGCGTCCTCCCAAGTTGCAGAGCTAGGACTGTAATTGTCCTACTGCACTTTGACTTGATCAATCAGGGCTAATCATTAAGCAAGAACTAATCAATCAATTATACCACTCCACATATATAATTTAATTCCTTAATTCATTTATCAGTTATTGTCGTCATTCACATCTTCAGGTTTTCCTCAATCTTTTAAGACATATCAAGGCTCAAGAAACCACTTTATCGAAGTTTTTTAGCTAGGTCACTCGACAGGTGCCCTTAAGGTCCACAGTCATTTTAGGGGCATTACAAGCGGCCCCATCAAAGTAACCGCATGGGTACATCAAGACAGGAGGAGCCAAACGTCTATCCATGCCCAAAACAATCCTACTGATTCCATGACCATGAATTGAGGTATATTCCTTGAAAGCAGCCAGAGTTCGACAGCAGATCCAATCCCTGTGAGGCATAGAATCCTCAAAGATTTGGGCATTTCGAGACTTCCAGATCTCCCAAATCATGAAACAAGGAAGTTCATCACACGTATTTGTTTGACGAAACCATGTTTCAAGATAGATTTTAAGAGTGGAAGTTCTCCAGACGCATTGAATACCCGAGAGAGATGTAATTTGCTTCCAAAGACCCTGTATGAAAGTACAGGAGGAGAAGAGATGGTCAATAGTTTCTTCCTGAGAGCACCAATATGGGCACCATCCAGGGCCATTGAAGCCCCTGTGGCATAAATTGTCCCATGTAAGTATTATGTTGCAGAGAGCCAACGAAATAAAACATTTTATTTTAAGCGGAATAGCCAGTTTCCAGACAGCTTTTTGCCACCAATAAGTCTCAGATTGAATATCAGCAAACAATGAATCATGCGCCATTTTGGCAGAAACTATTCCACGGGCCACATCCCACAACCAAGCTAAAATATCAGGCTTCTCAAATAATTGTATATTGGATTGGCACAAAGGTCGAATGTATTCTGCCCATTCAATCCCCATATTTCCAACAAGTCCCAACTGTGTAGCCAAGATCCACTTTGAGTGTCCATCCATATATAGACCAGTCGCATGTGCAAGGGTACAAAAACCTTTAGCTTGAAGGTGTGTCCTCAATTCCAGGGTTAAAATATGTGCATTGGATCCCCCTAGAATAAGATCAAGACCCAACCTTATATCACGACCATTACCAAGGATCCAAGTTATCCATTGATCTATCACATTGAAAGAACCCATCAAACCATTCCAAAAATTCGAAACACCAGTAGTAGTCAGAAGACCCTTGCGAAGCCAATTTGCAACAGAAGAATTCTGCAGGTATTTAGCTTTGATAATCCTCCCCCAGATAGATTTGTTAAAAAGAACACACCATAAACTTTTTGCATGCAAAGCCATGACAAAATGGTCCAAGTCCTTAATATTCCATCCCCCCAAAGTCCAGGGATGGGCTAGCATGGACCATTTTATGAGGTGAAACTTTTCCTACATTCCACCACCAGAAACAAAAAATCTTCCTTCGTATAAGACAGAGAATGGATCTAGGAGTTTTACAAAGTGAAAACTAGTAGGCCCCCAGATTCTGGAGGACCGCTTTTGCTAGCGTGAGTCTGCCACCAATGGATAAATGTCATAGACTCCAGTGACCAATACGATTTTCAAAACGTCTAATAAGCCAGGACCAGTCATTAGTATGATAATTCGAAGACTTAATGAAAAACCCTAGATATTTTGTTCCATCAGCGAACTCTTTGAAATTTAGTGGAAAAATCGAGCTAATCGACTGTTCCACATCCGCCTGCAGGGAATGTTTCAAAAAAAGTGACTTGTTATAGCTCATGATCATATCAGTTACAGAGCAGAAAAAATCCAATATTCGCTTATACTGAATCCATTCCTCCAGGATGCCCAGGCCAAATAGCATAACATCGTCCACAAAAAATGAATGTGTGACAGAAATATCATTTGTAATCTTGATACCAACAATCTGACCCTCCCTTTTTGCTTTGTGTATAGTGAGGCTTGTTAATATTTAATATGCTAAGACAGAAAATAGCAGCATTCCATTCCATTTCACAATAATAGCATATACAGGATCACTGAAGAAACAACAAGCACAGCATAAACACAAGAGACAGAGATTTATCCTGGGAAACCCTCATGGGGTAGAAAACCCAGCAAAGCTTCCTCAATATAGATGACCAGCAATATACAAAGATGAAACCCTGAGACATGATCTCCTCCTCCACAATAACAGATCTCTCCTCCACAAGTGCGCTATCCTCAAGTGAGTGAGTGTGTGTATAATGAGGAACACACCTCCTCTATTTATACACTTCTCTGATATGTATTTTACACAAGTACATGTAGGCTCGTATTTAACCATTAGGTTAAATACCCCATTATAACTGACTGGGCCGACCCCTCTAGGGTGGTCTAATAACCCTTTGACCCACATAACACACTTAGGGCCGACCCCCACTAGGGAAGTCTAATAACCCGAGTTACCACATTCCGACGGAGGAATAAACATCTCCGGATATACAATAAGATCTTCACGGAGGAATGAATCATCTCCGGAATAATAAAGTACAAATATAATATTCTTTGAAGTTACAATATCTCAACACTCCCCCTTAACGAGAAGGATATTATAACAGCATCTTCCCGAGCAAGGAGTCATCAACATCATACATGATACATCTATAAATCATTGGAAGCTTTCTCAACATCATTAGTAACTCAAGCAGTTACTGGAACATCTTCAATACTGGAACATCGACATCTTCAGTATTGAGTCTTTATCTTCTGTAGCACTTGAACAGCTACAACAATATCATCATCTGGATCCTCACGATACACAATCATCAGCATCGTCATCTCACGATCATCAGCATCGTCATCACACGATCATCAGCATCGTCATCACACGATCATCAGCATCGTCATCACATGATTATCAGCATCGTCATCACACGATCATCAGCATCGTCATCACACGATCATCAGCATCGTCATCACACGATCATCAGCATCGTCATCACACGATCATCAGCATCGTCATCACACGATCATCAGCATCGTCATCACACGATCATCAGCATCGTCATCACACGATCATCAGCATCGTTATCACACGATCATCAGCATCGTCAACACACGATCAGTAATACAAGTATCCTCTCGATACAAGTAACCACATCATCAATACAAGTATCCTACCGATACGAGTAACCACATCATCAATACAAGTATCCTACCGATACAAGTAACCACATCATCAATACAAGTATCCTACCGATACAAGTAACCACATCATCAATACAAGTATCCTACCGATACAAGTAACCACATCATCAATACAATTATCCTACCGATACAAGTAACCACATCATCAATACAAGTATCCTACCGATACAAGTAACCACATCATCAATACAAGTATCCCACCGATACAAGTAACCACATCATCAATAAAATCACTTTCTCGGAGACCATTCGTCTACGGATCAATTCAGGGACCGAAGTCCGGGGATGATACAATCCCCATCACGTACATTTTGAACTAGTAGTTCCGGGATGATGCAATCCCCATCATGTATATTTTGAACTAGCAGTTCCGGGATGATGCAATCCCCATCACGTACATTTTGAACTAGCAGTTCCGGGATGATGCAATCCCCATCACGTACATTTTGAACTAGCAGTTCCGGGATGATGCAATCCCCATCACGTACATTTTGAACTAGCAGTTCCGGGATGATGCAATCCCCATCAAGTACATTTTGAACTAGTAGTTCCGGGATGATGCAATCCCCATCACGTACATTTTGAACTAGCAGTTCCGGGATGATGCAATCCCCATCACGTACATTTTGAACTAGTAGTTCTGGGATGATGCAATCCCCATCACGTACATTTTGAACTAGCAGTTCCGGGATGATGCAATCCCCATCACGTACATTTTGAACTAGCAGTTCCGGGATGATGCAATCCCCATCACGTACATTTTGAACTAGTAGTTACGGGATGATGCAATCCCCATCACTTTATTCTCGGAGACCTCACGTCTACGGCTCTCTTTAGGACTGAGAGTCCAGGGATGATCCAATCCCCTCAACTGTCCTCTAAGGAATTCATTCTCGGAGACCTCACGTCTACGGCTCTCTTTAGGACTGAAAGTCCAGGGATGATCCAATCCCCTCAACTGTCCACTAAGGACTTCATTCTCGGAGACCTCACGTCTACGGCTCTCTTTAGGACTGAAAGTCCAGGGATGATCCAATCCCCACCTGTCCACTAAGGACTTCATTTTCGGAGACCATACGTCTACGGCTCTCTTTAGGACTGAAAGTCCAGGGATGATCCAATCCCCTCAACTATCCACCAAGGACTTCATTCTCGGAGACCTCACGTCTACGGCTCTCTTTAGGACTGAAAGTCCAGGGATGATCCAATCCCCACCTGTCCACTAAGGACTTCATTTTCAGAGACCATACGTCTACGGATCACTTTAGAACAAGTGTTCAAGGATGATACAATCCCTACATGTATTCTCATCAATACATCTCATCATCAAAAGCATGTATTCTCATCAATACATCTATCATCAAAAGCATGTATAAGTAAAACTAAGTATTCTAAGTATAAGAGTCCTAAATCTAAATATTTCTAAGTATCTGGGTGTAGAGAACAAGTTACCTCATCGTCGACCTTGTTGTTCGATGAGACAATCTCATCAGCAATGACTATACTACTCCCCCTTTCGAGGAGGGTCCTTTTGAACTACACCAAGCTTGTCTCGGAAGTATTCAAATTTCACTCGAGACAGAGGTTTGGTTGGTAACTTCTTCACTTGACGTAGAGGTTTGGTTAGTACAACGGTAACCTGTTACAAATTCAAACTTTATAGTTCCTTTCTGCGTCATATCTTGTTAGATCCCTTTGTTCTTTGACTTATCATGGAACACTAGATTCTATGTCATCTTGATACAACTCTATTTATCACATAGGATCACAGTTGGTTCTATTTCTAAGTCAAACAATCCTGAAGCCAAACTTCTTCACAACAAGTAGAGCAAGCAGCCATATATTCCGCTTGTGTTGAGAGCCACACTAGACTGCTTCTAGCTAAACCACGAGATCATGGATAATCCCAGACAATAACATCCTCTCGATGTGTTCTTCCTGTCTGATACACTTTCTTCCCAATCACCATCTGAGTAGCCATCTGAAGTCATGATCTCCAAGATAGCATAGATCAAAGTCTATCGTATCCTTTATGTACCTCATCACATGCTTTACAACTATCGGGTGAACACATCTAGTTTCCACTAGATACTGACTCAAGGTGTTCACAACAAAGCATATATCTAACCTAGTATATGTTAGATACATCAATGACCCAATAATTTGACTGTACAGAGTTATATCCACTAACTCTGATGAGTCATCTCCTAACAGCTTCAAGTTGGAATCCATAAGAGTGGCCATTCCAACATATCAAGTCTTCTCAAGATTTCTCAGCATACTTTCTCTGGTTGAGAGAGATTCCTTCTGAGACTTTCCGTACTTTTAGACCTAGAAAGTAATCCATCAATCTGAGATCTTTCAATTTCATTTCTACAGTCATCTATCTGTGCCATCTCTCATCAGATGGTTCTATTGATATGACCCTCAATATCATTCGAACTCTGTGGTGAGTTCCTTCTTGCATCCATGTCATTTGTGTATAGAAACCATATTCAACCTTGTAGCAAAGGTTGAGATCCACATCACCCATGGTGATCATTAAGCTCATCAATTTATTATCGATCCTGGATACCCATACAGAACCTGATTCACACTTCTTCTTTAATTGCACCATTGAGAGAATGGTCTTTATCTATTCACTTGGAGCAAAATATCTCATCATGATTCTCTTCCTCTTTCTAAGATAATCTTCTAGCCACAAGCCTTCTATAGTGTGTTTGATTTGTAAATCTTTTGTTGAACATCCATCGCTTGTTCAGTGTTCATCATTCATCATGATCTTTCCTACAAATCAAAATTAGGTATAGGATTAGTAATACTTCATAATCATCAAATCATATTGACATGGTAACCTATTATGCATACAGATATCATTTACATAGTTATGCAACTGTTTTGACCAATACTTTGGCACAACACTTTTCCATATTCTGTATGCATACAGTGGCTATCTAGATGCCTTCCATCTCTACCAGAACATACTGTCGAGAGTGTGCACAGCTCTCAACATGTCAGCAAAGAGGTTTCATTCTAGACAAGCAACAATGGAATGTTTGTCCAACTTACCAATCATATGCATATTAGTAGTATATTGTTCAATGCTCTATGAATGTTTACACTCAGCATGATGTATTCTAGGAATACAAATATGGATACAAGCAATATCATTTACTATTTCAAATAACAATTCAAATACTTATCTTTTATGTTTGTGTGGTTGCCTCCCGCTTGATCTTCTATATGTCTTTTGAACTTCTATTCATTCTGTACCACTGTGCATCCTCAAGTGTGCACTAGTGTCATCCTCATGAACTCATACACAAACATACATTCATTAGTATATTCTCAAAACATTCTAATTCTAAATAATCTTGAATATGTACAGTCATGATCATTAGTATTCATAGTTTCAAGGAAGTCTTCTTTTACTCATGCATATTCTTGTTTGATCTAGTTAGTTAAATCATCAATCAAGATAAGAGACATAATATGCATAAACCATTGATTACTAACTTTATGAATAAGCATAACCAATCATACCAAGTATACTTATATAAGGGATCCTAACACAAGGTAAGATTCTAACATGACATAGGAAAACATACCTGGATCAATATACCTGCTTAGTTATGTACAACATACCTAAACAATCTCTTCAATGATTTAGAGATCCTGAGCTAGAACATGCATGTCTCATAGGTTAAGCATAATATAACAAAAGTCATACATACCTCATAAGTAGAACAAATATTATGGATGAGTCTTTGTCTTCATGTGGTCATGGTCATGGAACTTGATTTGTCTTTTGTGATGTACCTGAACCTCCTTGTTAGCAGACAACATCAACCTCACACAACATCATAATGCATTAGTACAATCATAAGTGTCAACACCCTAACCAATGAATATCTTCTATCATGCATTCATAATTTTGTTAAGGTGATACAACAAATCTAAAATCAAGATTGTACTAACCGTAATAACATGAAGACAAACATACCATAAACTTAATCATGAACAAATCTCAAAACATACCTTGATGAGTCATACCTGTCGAGATCGCTTGTAATCTCCTTATGTAAAGCCTTAGCCTCATCTCCCTCTGAAACAGGAACTCCTTCACTTATGCAGGTGACCAATCCATCTTCTTCTAGGATTAACCCTATCCACTTGACTTGCAAGAACTGGACCTAGAGCTGGATATGGGTTTGTCAGAGAAACCCCAAAAATTCAAACTTTGAATTTCAAACTTCCGAAAGGATAGAAATATGCGCCTTGATGAGCTGATCAAACTGATATATTCAGAATTTGAAAACTGCAAAGTTTCACTCCTCAATTTTTCCTTTGAAACTTCCGGATTCACTGGACGTGACCCTGAACTGGGGTTTGATGAATCCCACTCTTCTGCCCAATCAAAATGTTTGATCCAAAGCTCTAAGCTTCTATTTTTCTGAGGAGCTTCCAGCCATGGTCACAGATTTCAAAAATTCCCATTTTTTACAGAAGCCCTAATTTTCCACTTTTCTGATCAAAGTCCCGAACTAGGGTTTGATCAAGCCCGGCCTTCTACCCAACCAAAAAATCTGATATTGGTCTCTAAATTTCTATTTTGATGAGTAGCATTCAGCCGTGGTCTCCGTTTACAAAAATTCCAACTTTCTTCAAAGCCCTAAATTCCGGAAGCCATGAATGAAGGTACTCAAAAATAATTCTGTTTTGATAGAAATATGTACCTGATTGTTTCTGGTGTAACTCCAAACTTTTCAATCCACAGGGTCTGAAAATTTTTTCTGAGATAGCCTGACCTGTTATCTTTCCATCCTGACAGGTCTGACCTCAATTGGATTCTCTGAGAGAGAGTTATGTCAAATGTCGCAACGTGACCTGTTTTGGAATAAAACAAAAGAGCGAACTTGTACGGCGTGCCACGTGTCACTGTTTGAACTTCGGCCTCTGAACAAATTTCCTGAGGTATCTCGGCCTGTTATCTTTCCATCCTGACAGGTCTGACCTCAATTGGACTCTCTGAGAGAGAGTTATGTCAAGTGTCGCAACATGACCTGTTTATGGAATAATACAGGAGAGCGAACTTGTACGGAGTGCCACGTGTCACTGGTTCAACTTCGGCCTCTGAAAAAGTTTTCTGAGATATTGCAGACTGTGTGCTACCTGTCACTTTTTACGAAATTTTATTTGGAGCTTCCTAGCCCAAGATATGACCTTTTTTCCAAGGTCACCTGATTTTGACTCAGATCTGGAAGAGGCAGAAACCCTATATTGTACAGATCATAAATCACAAAGTACAACGAATTAGAGGTTGTCCTTTGGACAAAAGGTACCTGGAGATTTAATCGTCGTCCTGTAACAATTTCAGATCCGAAAACTTCGCCAAAACGGATTTATAGCGAAAGTGCAACGATGACTGGTTTTTGCTATGTAAAACCCTAACCTTCAAATTGTCGTAAGTAAAGCAAGTGTCGTTAGTGCCATACCTTGTCTTCCTTCAGGTTAGCTCTGATACCATGTTAAGATTTAATATGCTAAGACAGAAAATAGCAGCATTACATTCCATTTCACAATAATAGCATATACAGGATCACTGAAGAAACAACAAGCACAGCATAAACACAAGAGACATAGATTTATCCTGGGAAACCCTCATGGGGTAGAAAACCCAGCAAAGCTTCCTCAATATAGATGACCAGAAATATACAAAGATGAAACCCTGAGACATGATCTCCTCCTCCACAATAGCAGATCTCTCCTCCACAAGTGCGCTATCCTCAAGTGAGTGAGTGTGTGTATAATGAGGAACACACCTCCTCTATTTATACACTTCTCTGATATGTATTTTACACAAGTACATGTAGGCTCGTATTTAACCATTAGGTTAAATACCCCATTATAACTGACTGGGCCGACCCCTCTAGGGTGGTCTAATAACCCTTTGACCCACATAACACATTTAGGGCCGACCCCCACTAGGGAAGTCTAATAACCCGAGTTACCACATTCCGACGGAGGAATAAACATCTCCGAATATACAATAAGATCTTCACGGAGGAATGAATCATCTCCGGAATAATAAAGTACAAATATAATATTCTTTGAAGTTACAATATCTCAACAAGGCTCAGACACTCAATGACCAACAGGAAGAGAAGAGGAGAGAGGGGACACCCCTGACGAAGACCCCTGGAGGTCTTAAAATAATCCGTTGGTTGACCATTTATGATAATAGCAAAATTTACCGACGAGACACATGCCATAATCCATTTCATCACCTTCCAAGGCAGGCCGATCTGAATCAGAATTAACCTTAGTAGATTTGAATCAACACGATCATAAGCTTTCACTAAGTCCAATTGTAGTATACGTGCATCAAGTCTCTTCAGTTTAATACTGTGAAAAAATTCTTGAGTCACCCCCACAACATCATGTATCTGGCGGCCCTGCAGAAAAGCATATTGTTCCATAGAGATGTGTCTAGATAGAACCGGTTTGATATGATCTGCAATAATCTTGGAAATTATCTTGTATACTAAGTTATAGAGGACAATAGGCCTGAATTCATTAAAATTCTCCGGGTGGGAAGATTTCGGGATGAGAGCCAGATATGTAGAATTTAAAGCCCTAGAGACATGACCCAATTTCCGATATTCATCCACAGCTTCCCGGAGGTCTTCCCCCATGATGTCAAAAAAATAGAGAAATAGTTCCACAGTCCACCCATCCGGTCCAGGAGATTTATCCTTTGAAAAGCCCCGCAAAGTGTTCTCCACATCCGATAAAGAGACATCCTCAAAAATATTGTCCCCCTCCATCTCATTAAACATCCGAGGGTATTCCTTGATAATCTTGAATTGCTCTGCCAATGTTGTATTCTTAGGGTCACAATAGTATTCTTGAAAATGACGAGTTGCCTCATCCATTAAATCCACATCCCCCCTGATCCACTAACCAGAGTGATCATTCAGATCCCAAATAGTATTCTGGATCCTCTGAGAATCCGCAAATTGGTGAAAAAATTTTGTGTTCATGTCCCCAGCCTTAAGCCAGATAGCACAGCTTTTTAATCGCCAAGTTTCTTCCTAAGTGAGGACAATCTTTAGTTTCCTACACTCCATTGTTGAGAGTTTTTCACGATCCATATTTGTAAGACCAGGATTCACAGAACGATGCATCAATATACCAATTTCCTTTTCAATCTCCATGAGTTCTGCACTCAACATCTCTTTTTCTTCTTCTCCCACCCAATAGTATAGTCCTTTATGGACTTTAATTTCACCACCAACCTGTCCATTGCAGATCTTTCCCCATATACATCAATGTGTAACCAGTCTGTTCTCACACCCATAGTGTACTCATCATCAGTTAACCAAGTGGCGTTGAATTTGAATGGGAAATAACGATGAGTGAACTCAGTATCAAATTGTAGTATAATTGGGAGGTGATCACTAATATGAATCTGCTGTATCCATGACCTATAGTTTTGAAAACAGATAAGTAGTGATTCTGATATTAGAAATCGGTCAAGATGTTTTTGGATCAGATTCCCATCCTTCCTACCATTAGTCCAAGTCGGAGTCATTGGCCTCGGAGCAACATCAATCAGTGAAAATTTTGAGAAGAGGTTTCTTAAATATATGCCAAGGGGATCCCTCCTTGCAGAGTTTCCCCAAAATTCCTGATCCCCCCACGTGAAATTCAAATCCCCAACAAGAGCCAAATTTTCCAATTCCAGTAGATGACTCGTGACAGCCAAGTCCCAGAATGCGACCCTATCAACATATGGGCCATAGCAATTTATAATATTAATGTTTTTATCCGATCCCCTATATTTACTAGACAATAGAATACCCAGAGAGATAATAGATGGATTTAATCTCATAACCATTGGGTTCCAAGCAGCTAAAAGTCCACCAGCAAGGCCATCCGCATCCATAGTGCACATCATCCAACTGGGCTAAAAGTCCACCAGCAAGGCCATCCCCACAAACCATAGCTTCCTAGAGTAGTACCAAATCAGGATTGATAATATGTAAAACGCACTTAAGGGCCAATTGTTTAGGCAGCCCCCCCACACCTCGGATATTTTGAGTGAAAAAAATCATTTTCGAACCCTGGAAAGGGCTTTAACTCCTCTAAGAGCCCGGGTATCAGGAGAGATAGGGATATCCAAATCACATCGGTCCTCCACCACCCCCACATGGGAGACCTTCATATTCTTTCGAGCACCGCACGTCTTCAAAGGGGAGAAGTACGGAGCGAAACCACCCCGATGAGCCCCCTTTTGTACACAACATTCACCCAGTGTTTTTTGTTGATTTTCAGTTGGATTTTTACCAACAACTACCACCGGCTCAAGATTTCCCTGGATTGAGGAAGCCCCCAAATTCTCATCAGGTGGATTGTGTTCAATAACCACCCGATTCTTGTAAAATGTTGGGATGGGTGTCTTTTTCACCATTTCTGAATATGATGGAATATGTAAAAAATTTTCCAATGGCTCCAAATCTCCCACAGGCCTCAAAGGGGGACAATTTGAGCCCGATGGGTCCACAGGGAAATATTCGTTTACCCCCGCCAAACATATGTCAGGGACGGAAGAGGACTGCCTAGGATCCTTTATTACGTCCCCCCCCCCATCAAAATTTCAGTGCCAAGAGTAGGAACCTCAGAGTCTATGGAAATGAGGATAGTCGGGGAGGAAGAAAGGGGAATGTTGGGGGAGATAGACACAACCGGAGAGGAGTCAGAAGGGTAATTTTGTGTATTCCTCACATACGGTATTTCATTTTCAGAAGCGGGTCCCTCGTTTTTTGACGAATATTTGGACACATTCTCAGACCCAGAGGAGTTTGATAGCAAGGGAGAGTATAGTCGACGTCCCATATAGTTTCCATTATTCCCATTATTCAAGTCTAATGCATTTATAAAGGAAATGTCCAAATCATTTAACGAATGGAAGAAATTAGGGTCCTATTTTTCCAACTTACAGATTATTGCAATGTCTGGAGCCGAAGTGAAAGATATCCAGTTGGAGAAGCCGTCCAGTGAACCTGCCGCATCTAACTCCCTATGGCTACCATCATCCGAGGACTAGTATGTTCCCCCCTCATATGAACGGCCAGAAGATGAATTCTCCTTGCATTGACGCCATAAATGTCCCACCTGCTTACAATTTGAACAGCGGAAAGGGATGCCCCAATAGTCAATGATCTGCTTGAGCTTACGGCTGCGCCAATTGATGTGAAGAACATCAATGAGTCCCAAAGATATATCCACCTCAACAAGCATACGTCCAATACGTCGGTCAAAACCAGTAAGATGCTCCTCCTCCACATGAAGAAACCGTCCAATACTGTTGCCAATGGCTTCATATGCCCCCTGGTTCCATAGAGCCAGCGGAAGACCCGGAAGGAGGACCCATAAATGATGCAGACGAACAGTTGCAGTGTCCGGGTCAAAATCAGTATGCCATTTTTGGAGCATCAAGCTACCGGCACCATAGAGCCATAAATTATTTAGAATGGAGTTACAGTGAGCTTCTTGTTCAAACTTAAAGCCATACCAGCCACAAGCCATGGCAATAACCTGGGGAGTATAGTTTAAAATGGGTTTCAATTTTTCACAAACCCATTTAACAATGTCCCTGCAGTTCATAGCATGATATGAGAACTTACCCACCATAACCATCATGTTGAACTCCACGATTTCCTCCAGTCCAATATCTCTGCCCACTGTCAACCAGACTTCTCTAGGTCTGCAAAAATATTTTTCTTTCAAACGTCGAGCTGAGCGGGACGTTGGCAAGTGTCTTCCCCTATTTTTCGGACGCGGCACCACCCGTGCGCTACCAACAGATGGGTCTGAAGCAGCCGCCCCAATAGAAGTCCCCCCAAGGGTTAATTGTCCCTTTGCCTCCTTAGCATGCAGAGCCACCTGTCCCACACCAGAGCTATGAGCTCATTTCCCCTTCAGTTGATTTTTGAAGTAAATGTCCAGTTTGAATAAACCGGCCTCTTCTATCATGAATTCCGAGATATTTAGGTTATTGTCCGCCGGAACCACAGCTTGAGGCACGTTTTCACCCATTTCCGACAGTGGAATGACCCCAAAAAATAGGGATTTTGTATTTAACCAGGATCCAGGCAGAATGTATCCGGAATATGATCCTGTCAGGGAGAGGAACCCGGCAAACTTTGGACCAAATACAGTGATTATGAATAGCACGAGAACCAGCAGTCGAGAGACGGAAAAAAAAGCCTTGTCAAGTAGAGAAACCCTGGAAAACTGATGGACCCAAAATACAGGGTTTATGAGTATCACGAGAACCGGTAGCCGAGAGCCGGAGAAAACCTTGTCAGTAGAAGAAAAACCGGATAATAAACAATGATACAATGCCCTCACGGAAATCCAAAAATATGATGACACTGCCCATGATATTTACACCAGTTCAATAAAATGAGAAAAAACCAATATTTTTTAAAAGATATAATCTACATCTTGACCGGGTAGAGTTCTAGCTATCACTTTTTCGGTTCACCGGCGTCAACTGCCCCATGTTCCAACCACTCAGTGTGTAAAAAACGACAGCTCTCAGAAGTAGTATGCCTCCTCGTAAACCTCATACGCCATATTAGGAACCCCAGTCACACAAACCCTAGTCCACCCTCAAAACCCTAGTCTGCCATGTTTGTCTCCTCGCTTCCCAATAGCTACCCCCCAAATTCCTTGGCATTATATCCATATTTTGGTTTATAATAACATTTTTAGATAATAAGGATATGGATATAACATTTTGACCATAACATTGTTAATAAAGAATATGGAAGGACATTGATGAGCTTAGAAGTTTGTAAAGACTAAAAAGTGTGGAGATAGAGGAAATAACAACTTTAAAACATTAGAGGATAATTTTGACTTTTATCAAACCAAATGAAGATCATATTTATTTTCCTTGTTCCAAAATGTGTGACCTGCTTTGTTTTTATTTATTGTAATTATTGTGCTTACTTAATTAATCTCAATAACTATGAATTTAATGCCCATTTGGTTTAGTATCCATGAATTTCTAACAATTTTTTTTCTTTAAATTGAATCTTTGTTTGTGTTGAGAGATGCTTTATATAGCTTAGGGGAAGTGTAATTCCTTCTTAATATATATCATTTTAAAAATAATAAAATATTTATTTAACAAATATTTTATTAACTTTAATTAAAATTTGAAATTAAAGAGCAACACATATATATAGTTTTAATAAAAAGATTATGAAGGTTGAATACATATTGTGTAGCAATCTTAGAACCAATGTAGATCCATCTTAACTCCAAATTTATCATGGGATAAGAAGGATCAAATTCCTTTAGGTGCAAACCTTCCCTTAAACCTTACAGGAAATGTTTGCAACTAAAGGGATTTGATCCCTCTAAACCCATGGTAAATTCAAAGTTAAAGTGGACCTATGTCGTCAATGAGTTGGTGATCTAATGGTGGAGAGCTGTGAATTTCACTATCCCCACTAGGTTTCAAATCACTAATGAGCCATTGGCCTGTTGTGATAAGGCTAGAAGGGTAGGTGCCCCCTCGAGTGGGACCCCCATATTTGGGTGTGTCTTCGGATGTCTCGGCCCTTTTTAAGTCATGAGTTAGGTTATTGGATATACTCTTGGGTTATAGTGGGTTATACCTACAACTCAATTGTTAGTTTGTGTGAGTCATTGTTATTGTTTATTATGCATTCTCTTTCTTATATTGTAGTTCTAGATGCCACACACAATTGTCCTCTATGTAATTGCACGGGGGCTTCATTGGAAGGCAATATAATACCACGTTCATTCATATTGCAGTATTAAATATTCATGAAAACATAAAAATTATATTGCTTATATATTAAGGGGAAAATGGTTTTTTTATTTAATGTAACAGTACAAAAATACTTTGGGGTCTTTTTTATATGGGTGAGCTGACAAATATCCACCAAATGGAGATGGCGAGATCACAAACGGATGATAAATCAAGTTGAGGCAAGGCTCGAGCTTACCAGTACGCAGGGAAATCGCGTCTTGAGGCATGCTTGAGGCCAGGGGGTTTCATGGTGAAGTGGGTTTCCAGTCGATCATAGTCGAGAGACAGTGGTCATTCATAGCCAATTGTTACCAATAACACTCAGCCAGTTGTTACCAATAGCCTTGGGAGGCTCTAAGCCTCCAGGGCCTGTTATAGGCCCTCGATAGGCCTTACAGGCTTGAATACCCAACCACTCATTCCTATTATAGGCCTTGGGAGGTTTATTCAACCTCTTAGATCTTGTTACAGGCCCTGAGGGCTTGGATACCTAGCCCACAATAGGCTTAGTCAGCGATTGGGGAACTGTAACATCCAATCTAAATGTTGTACTATGTGCATTGGCTCTAGTGACATACAAGAAGTGATATCCTATCTCTTCATTAGACCATTATATGTTGCAAATCATAATGATATGTGGTTGAGTAATTGCATTGTGGGTCAATTAATGTGCATCCACAATATACATCAAAAGAAGCAAGGTGCATTATACAATGTATGTGGGATCATAAGAGGGGTATCATATCAATATACTAGGTAGAAATATAAAGGGGTATAAGAAATGTTAATGAAAAAATTGATACATACAATATCTAGTGAAAATAGGGGTTTTTTTTAAATTGGGAAGGCATATTGGGAGGGGGTTAAAAAATCGATTTTGGAAGGTATTTTCCAATATTTAGTGAAATTAGGGGTAGTGTTTCATATGCCACAAACGAACGTGCTATGATAGCGGTTTATTGAGTAAAGCCCCCATGTGTAATTGTAATACCTCTGGTTTGACCCTTGTAATGTATTTAATCGAATTATGAAAATGATGTGAATATAGTATGGATTCCTAGTGCAGAGCTCAAGGCCAAGTCCCAACTACTGAATGGCTAGACATGTATGATGTACATATTTTATTTCGACTATTTGGTTGGATTTTATGCTGATTTAGAATATTATGTGCATAAATAATAAAATGGTCCAACAATGGCTGTGTAAAGAGCACCAAAGGAGTTATGATTCCACCAGAGGGGAAGAGGAAAGGGGGTGCATGGGTGGCTAAATCCTTGCTGCCAAGTGCCAACCTTAGAACTCACCCAAAATTCTTTCATGTGATGAGAATAAGCCAATTATGTCCTTTTTTGACCATTTTCCAATCATTAATGCATGTGTGTGGTTGGTGGGAAAAGTCACCTCATGTAGTTATTGAAGCATGCAAACGACTGCACTTTTGTGATAGTTCTTTCATGACAGAAGTTAGTTTGCAGTTTCTAGGAGTCCTTTCTTCTAGTGTTAGAAGTTATGTCAGTTGTCTTTTCACCATTTTCTCATATCCCTTTGAGTCAACCCTCATTCTCTCATTCTTTCATGCATATCTACATTAGGCAGAGCTCTCCATTGTTGTCCATGAACTTACCATGCTCTTTTGAACCCAAAATTCGAATTTGGAGACCATGTTGCAAATTTGGAAGTGCAAATTGCTGGCTGTAGGTGAGAAGAGAGGTTGGGAAAGCTAGTAACCCTTAACCATTGATTTTTGTTGCTCGTAGGTGCTGAGAAGCCATGAATTGAGGCTATAGGTGGTTCTATAGCAGCCAATATCATATTGGACTTCTTCTATGCCACGGGGGGTTTACTCAGTGAACTTGTTACATAGCACGATCGTTCACATGATAATAAAGAATATCCCTAATTTCACTAAATATTGGAAAATGCCTCCTAAAATTATATTGTTGAACCCCCCACCCAATATGCCTTTCCAATTAAGAAAATCCCTACTTTCACCATATATTGTAGGTATCCATTTTTATCAACCCAATTTTAATACCCTTTTATATCATATTATCAAGTTGTAACAAACAGGAGCCCTAACATATCTTAGTATAAGAAAACAAGATGCTAAATAAAATAATAGTATAATGCTAATAATGATCCCACCAGGATTGTAGGGGAAATTGATCAATTTTTGGCATTGGATAGTGGAAAACCCAACGAAATAGGATCGAGGAAGTTAAAATGCATAAAAGAAAACCTAGTCAATAGATCACCATAACAAAGAATTCAAAAGTATGATAGTCCAATGGTTAGTGCAATGCTTAGAAATGATGAGAATTGCACATGTTTCGCATCCTACCAATCCACCAATTTTATATCATGTGAATACAAGTATAGCCATAAAAAGCTCATGTTTTCTATAAGCATAATAAATTAACTCCATAAAAATGCAAAATTGAAACCCTTTCCTATCAAAATAAACATCATTGATTTTTGAACCCAAATGAACATAGAAAAATTCCTCTTACTTTTCAATAACACCATATGATCACGTGAATAGCTTGAATGTGTGTGCAGCCTTTGAAGGTCTTAATGCAGTTATTTCGACTTGGATTTTTTATAACATGTAGAGCTTGTTGTCTACTAGTGCAACATACAATTTTTTTTTAAATGGTTTTGAAATGAAAAAGTTACGGAATAAACACTAGTAGTATGTTTTTGTACTTAAGGAGTGATGACAAAAGAAAATTAGGAAATAAATAGAAAATCTCAATATTTTTTTAAAAAAATTACATATTTGTAATCTACATAAAAAATTCTATCTATGCCTAAAATTTCGTCAATAATGGTCATGTATGTCATGCTATAGAGAGCAGTGAAAAACAAGCATATTGAGAAAATGGTGGAAATGTCTAATTAGCTATGGTTTAGTAAATTCCATAGCATAGGTTTGGTAAGTCCGAACCAACCACATAGGACTGTGGCTAACAGGCAGGCACGGGAGGAGTTGATGACTAGGTGCTCAGGAACGCGTGCGCGTTATGTTTAAATTCAAATAACGCACGCGTATTACGGTTAAGTTCATTTTTTTTTGTTTTTGCGCTTAATGTTATAGGAAACATGGGCACGCTTCTTCTATACAAACTGTGCGAGCGTTTTGTAAATACATAACGCGCGCGCGTTTGTAACTTCACAAATTTATTTTTTCAAGTGTTGGATGGAGATAAAGGGGGTGAGAGAAAGATGATGAAGATGATGAAGATGAAGATGATGGTGATGAAGATGATGAAGATGACGACGACGACGATGATGATGATGATGATGAAGATGACGACGACGATGATGATGATGATGATGATGATGATGATGATGAATATCATGTTGAAGATGATGATGATGATAAATATGGTCATGATGATGATGATGAAGATGATGATGATGATGATGATGATGACGACGAAGATAATGATGATGACGAAGATGATGATCATGATGTTAATTATGATGATGAGGATGAAGATGATGATGATGATGAAGATGATGAAGATGATGATGATGATGACCACAATGATGATGATGAAGATGGTGAAGATGACGATGATGATGAAGATGATGAAGATGGCGATGATGATGATGATGATGATGATGATGATGGAGATGATGACGACAACGATGACGACGACGACGACGATGATGATGATGATTATGATGATGGTGATCAGGATGATGATGATGATAAAGATAATGATGAAGATGACGATGATGATGATGAAGATGAAGATGATGGTGATGAAGATGATGATGATTATGATGATGATGATGAAGATGATGATGATGATGATGACGACGATGATGATAATCATCATCATCATCCTCTTCTTTATCTTAACCATCATTCATCATCATCATCATCATATTCATCACCATAATCTTCATCTTCATCATCCTCATCATCATATTCATCTTCATCTTCATCATCCTCATCATCCTAATCACCATCTTCATCATCATCATCAGCATCTCCATCTTCCTCCTCCTCCTCCTCCTCCTCCTCATCATCATCGTTGTGGTCGTCATCACCATCATCTTCATCGTCTTCATCATCCTCATCATCTTCATCGTCATCATGATCATGATCATGATCACCATCTTCATCATCATCATCATCAGCAGCAGCAACATCATCATCATCTTCATCATGATATTCATCACCAT
>BSBM01000422.1:15012500-15255000 GCA_027924585.1 Larix kaempferi
TGCGTGATTTTGTGATGATTATGATGGATTTGATTGAATACTATAAAAATGGATTGGAGCTGGTCAGAAGGCACCGAGAATTCAGTTTTTTTGTAAGATTGTGGCATGCCGCAGAGTATTGTTGCTGGTTCGTGAGTGTTGTGCTGCGTTGGGAGAGGCTATTGGCATTGTAGAGTGTTGTTTTCAAGTATAGTGAGGTATTCTAGGTGAGATGGAGACTATTGAGATCAATATTGAAGTCAATTCCCCCTTCATCCTAGTGATTGTTCAAGAAGAAACTGTGCCAGCCGTCAACCTTGAGGCAGAGGTAGAAACTATGCCGATGGGAGAATCCGTAATTCCTAAGAAGCGCTGGGGAGGTCAGCACTTAGAGTCCCCGCAGAGTAAGAGGGTGCTTCGGTTCTCCACTGTGATGGCAAGCGAAGCTCCAGAACAGGTGGGGCAGTCTAGTCGCCCCATTCATGAGTCTGACCCATGGGTGGGACTCTCTGCCGGTGACATCCTTGGGTACATCCCTCCAGTTCGGCCGGATGCCACCCCACGCAAGATAAACCCAAAACAGAAGTATGGTGTAAATATGCCAGCGCTCCCGGTTGGAATGGAATGCTCTATGGATATTGAACCGGCGTTGACACGCCTATTCTATGATGATCATGATATGGTGACCTACCCCGACATTGCACCTACCCCTTATGTGCAGCAGAAGCGCCTTTCCCCAACACCGACTGTATAAGACCGAGCACGAGTATTGAAGCAGGCCGGCTTATTAGGGCTTATTAATATGCCACATTTCGGGTGAGTGGCGTAAGTGAATGCCTTTGTAAAGCAGCTCCTAGCATGTTTTCATGGTGGGTCGTTATGGCTGGATAGAGAAGTCCCGGTCACCATCGACTTAATTTCATCCATAACCAGCTTTCCTAAGAATGGATTTGATCCGGCTCAGTTCATCCAGGGGAAGGCAAACAACAAGAAGCGGGTGCTGCAATTGGCAAAAAAATATGGCCTAGAAACGGATGGGTGTGGGTATCGCACCAGTAGCTGCAATGATCAGGTGGTGCTCACGGGCATTAAGATCCTGTCCTGCAAGGTGGTTAGGGGTGGTCGACCTAACCAATGCAACTTGGGAATTGTTGCATGCATTGAGCAATGTACGGAAGGGGTCCAAATGAATTGGTCCGTGTACCTCTTGAATCAATTAATGGAGGACACTGCGGTGGTCCAATCAGGAAAGGGTTCCTTTACATACAGTTGGTTGTTGTTGTTGATCGCTTTCGTCACATGGAAAGAGCCTAGCACGTACCAGGGCATGGACTGTTCGGCTGTAGTAGAATGACAGGGGGTGCGATATCAAAATCTATGGTATGTACGGGAGCCCGAGAGACTCTGGGATTGCCAATTGCATTTTTGGCTGTATTGGGAGATGCTTTGTGCCGTGGAAACACAGGTCCCATGAATATCTGAAGAAACTGTCGCGTGGTTCAAACCTGTTATGGCATTTGCAATTCAACCACATACCATACATATCCAAGCCCACTGTGATCCTGATCGGCAATGGTTGCAGACCTCGTATAAGGTGACGTCCGAATATTTGGAGGGTGATGTGAACGAGTGGCCAGAGGAATGCCGACAACCCATCAGTCCAGTAGAGATAGAAGTCGGTGGCCCACCGTTGGGCCCAGATGATCGGGTATCGGAACAGGATGAGTAGAGTCACCATGAATTAGGGCACCAATTGACCAAAACAATATCAAATGATGATAGTGACTGGGAGCTTGGAGAGAACTGCTCGAAAAGGTATCAGGAGCGTGCAACGATCAGTGGATTGTCTTTTCCCACCGAGGCACAGTTGGGCTGCCTCGTCACAGCGCTCAATACTGCATCCTCTATGGAAGTAGACAAGATGGAAAGGAAAGTGAATGAAGGATTCCATGCGATCACCGCTCGGTTAGACTCTTTGTATGACCTGGTTTTCGGTAAGGCACCAAAGGAAGCAGTAGCATCAACCTTTGACACAATCAGCACTGAGCCACGGGTTAGGAAGGTGGAGACTCCCCCAACTACAATTGTGATCAAAGAGGTGGCACTAACCACATTGCTTCAGCAGCTGCACACAACGACCATTAATGTGAAATCCTTTCCCACAGAAGGATTGACTACTCTACAGGATACTACCGACACAGACACGATAGACCGACTACGGCAGATATGCGGTATGTGTGCCCGCCTGCAGGCAAGCGAGGCCGATGTGTAGCGCACCATTGAATAATTGACTGCCAGAGCTACTTCCACACGGAAGGCAGTGGATGACCTTGAGGTACACATCAAGGAAGAATGGGTGGAGAACGCCCGCGAAATTGAAAGCCTGGAAAAAGAACATGATTTCCTTATTGGGGAAAAGGCTCGCATGTGGGATGACAGTGTCCGGGTTGACTGAGCGATCACAGAAGCTTATCAACATGTCACGGAGCCCACTGAAGAGGTAGATGTGCTGCACCGAGTGCAGTGACTGGGGGCTGCTATTATTCAGCTGCGACAGGAGAATCATGAATTGAAGGCCCAGTTGAAACCGGGTACGCCTCAGACCGAAGTGGATGAACGAAGAAGGGAAATTGAGGAATTTGCCACTCAGATGGAGGAGATGGAAACACAGGAAACCAGGCTCATGACTGAAATGGTACAATTCTGGGGCCGCATTGTTCAGGACGAGTAGGTTGAGAAGCTGATGAAGTATCGGCAGAAAATGGAGGGACAGTTGGCCACATTAAAATCCACAATGCGCACAATTCCACCACTGGAGCAAGTTGCTAGGTCTCAAGAGCTGAAAGACTTACAACACCGTGTCTCCAAGGTGGACGAGTGATAGAAGTTACGAGCAGCCCAGTTAGAAGAGTTCCAGGACACGGGTTGTAAATTTATGATGCAGGCTAGTGAAGCTCTGCACGCAGTGCAGAAGTGTCGACAACAGGTCATGGAAAAGCTTACAGATCACCCATCCGCACACGCCATGGTCGACAGTCAGGCAGCGACTATGGAAGCCAAGGAGTTGGTGCAGATAGTTGAACAGCCGTATGAGGACTTCAAAGTAAAAACGATGGCATGTACTATGTCCAGCAGTTGACGTGGCTCAAGGGCGAGCCACAAGATTATGTTGGGGGCC
The DNA here is from genome assembly GCA_027924585.1 of Larix kaempferi. Taxonomy (NCBI): domain Eukaryota; kingdom Viridiplantae; phylum Streptophyta; class Pinopsida; order Pinales; family Pinaceae; genus Larix; species Larix kaempferi. The sequence continues at coordinate 15,015,658 of BSBM01000422.1, forward strand.
TGTTGGCAGGCGGTTTGGTAGAGTGCTATCGCAGTATCTCTGATGCTGCAACAAGGTAAAAGATGTCGCGAATGGCGAGAAGATGACATGAATGGCGATGTGTCGAATGTTAGTTATGTATTTTGGGTCAATTGTACCGCGGAATGCGGGTTTTGGGTCATTTGGACCACATATTATGTAATGTTGAGTTAGTTATACCGCAGAATGCGGGTTTTTGGTCAGTTTTGTAACAAGTTAGTTAGATATTGGGTCACTTGTCCAAATTTCGGTTAGGAAATTGTTAGTAAGTGCACAAGCATTGTAATGGTGGAAGCCTATATATAGATAGGAGTCGTAGGTATTGAGAGAGAAAGGAGAGAGGGAGAATGAAGGTGAAGAGAAGCGCATGTTTGGGTTGTTTCTACGCATCTATGAGATATTGCCGATACCTGATCTTTGAGGAGATATTGTATCTAAGGTTTTGCAGTGATAATATGATATAATGAAACTGTTCTGGTACAATTCCTGGGTTCTTTATGTTTGTTTATGGTAATGCAATGTCGCACTTCATGAATAATGCTATGTTTCCTCGATGTAATGTTGCTTTACTGTTACTACTACTATGATAATGAATGCTGCGATCCAATAATGTGTTATGAATACATCCCTATTTAGTGTTGCAATAGAGTTAGTTCATATAGCCGCAACCCTCCTCCTTCCTTGGCGGAAACATGGTTTTGTCTGCTCTTCCTGGAAACATGGTTCTGTTTGATGGGGGGTGTTTGACGGTCTGTTTCACTCATACATTCACTTTTGCGGATGCCCTTACAGCTCATCCGCAATGTGGTACTTCAGGTTGTTCCGGTGGCCTACCCTGTCGATCCGCACACATACTATCAGGTGTTGTCTCTCATGGAATGCTTCAACATCATCGGTGGGCCAAAGGATGAAGAGGATCCCCGGAATGTCAACATTCCCGAGTCTGAAGGAAGTCACGATGTGGTACCACTTGCTACACCAAGTAATCCGTTCAGTCAACCATTGAAGCTTCGTAAGCTCAATATTGGCACAGAGGCCACTCCCATGTTTGCAAATGTTGGGGACTATTGGGATGATGAGATGATGAGTAAGGTCACTTATTTACTCCATGAGTTTCAAGACTTGTTTCCTACGAAGTTTTCTGATATGAAGGGGATCCTGGGTGATTTAGTGGAGATGAGGATTCCTTTAAAACCAGATGATAAGCCAGTCCGATAGCGACCTTATCGAATGAATCCATGACATAAGGAAAAGGTCAAGGCAGAACTTGATCGCATGTTGGATGCTAGTATTATTGAACCAGTGGAAGAGTCCGAATGGATCAGTCCTATGGTGGTGTAGGACAAGAAAACAGGTGAGGTGCGCATTTGTGTTGACTTGCAGAAGTTAAATGATGCGTGCTTGCATGACCCTTTTCCAACCCTGTTTATTGACGAAGTACTTGAAGGGGTGGGTGGCCAGGATATTTACTCATTCACCGATGGGTTCTCTACCTACCATCATATTCGCATTCCCAAAGAAGATCGCCATAAGACAACTTTCGTTACTGAATGGGGCTGCTTTTAGTACACTATAATGCCGTTTGGTTCGAAGAATACACCTGCGATATTCTCCCAATTCGTTGTTGCTGCATTTAAAGACTTTATTCAGACGTTTTTGCAAGTATACATGGATGATTGGATAGCTTATGGGTTCATCCGCGATCATATGGTCAATCTGTAGTTAATGCTTGGGCGCTGTTGACAACACCAGATATCGCTGAACTTGAAGAAATGTATTTTTTGTGCACCATTTGGGATATTGTTGGGTCATATTGTGTGTAAGCAAGGGTTGTTGGTCGATCCGGCTAAGATTGCGCTCATCTTGAGTTTGCAACCACTGACCACTGTTAAGCAGTTACGCGTGACTTTGGGGCATACGGGGTATTATCGCAAGTTCATCAAGGGATATGGAGCGATCACCACCCCTATGGAGAAATTGCTGAAGAAAGATGCACTATTTCAATGGACTCCAGAATGTCAAGATAGTTTCGACACACTGAAGACAAAGATGGCTTCGGCACCAATACTGGTATTTCTAGATTGGAGTAAGGAGTTCCATGTACATGTCGATGCCTCATCATTTGCACTGGGAGTAGTATTGGCTCAGCCCAACGAAGGAGATCTTGATCACCCCATTGCCTTCACTAGTCGGAAGTTGTCGTCCGCTGAACACAACTACACCACCACTAAGCGGGAGGGTCTGGCATTGGTCTACACACTGCAGAAGTTCAGGCACTATTTGTTGGGTGGATACTTTAAAATGTTCATTGACCATTCCGCATTGAAATACCTAGTCAATAAGCCTGTGTTGGGGGGGAAGATATGCTGTTGGCTACTTCCTTTTTAGGAGTTCAATTTTGAAGTCATTGTGAAGCCAGGACGGTTGAATGTCAGTCCTGATCATCTGTCACGGATTGATACAGGGGAGGAACCAACTAATATTGAAGACGGGTTGCCGGATGCACAACTATTTAAGGTTGGTGTCGCTGATGACTATTCTGATGACATCCTCCATTTTCTGACAATGGGTACTGCACCAGACGAGTTCACCACCAGTTAGAAGAAGCAATTGGTAGTCAAGGCTGCAGACTTCCAGCTAATCACATGAGAGTTGTATAAAATGGGCATTGATGAGATATTATGCAGATGTGTCTTGCCACATAAGCAAGCGCCAATACTGGCTGAAGCACATGGAGGAGTTGCAGGAGGACACTATGGAAGTCGGGCGATGGCTAGGAAGGTGTTGCATGCGGGGCTGTGGTGGACTACACTGCATAATGATGTGATAGACTATGCGCGGTCCTGCAATATTTGTCAGTGAATTGGAAAACCATCTAGACGCAATGAGATGTCGCTGATGCCTCAAATAACATTGCAACCATTCAACAAATGGGCCATGGATTTTGTAGGACCGATCAATCCACCAGGGAAACACACGGGTGCACGGTATATCATCATGGCGACAAAGTATTTGACCCGATGGGCCGAGGCGGCACCTATAGTTGATTGTTCCGCGGCTACGGCAGTGGGATTTTTGTTTGATAGCATTATCACTCACTTTGGCTGCCCCAAGATATTGTCGAGTGATCAAGGTAGCCACTTTCTTAATTGCACCATCAGTGCATTGACAGAGGAGTTGCAGATACAGCATAAAAAGAGTACACCCTATCATCCATAGGCGAATGACACAGTCAAGGCTTTTAACAAGGTATTGGATCATGCGTTGACAAAGGTGTGCAATGTGAACCATGACGACTGGGATCTGAAAATCCCAGCAGTGTTGTGGGCCTATCGCACCACATGTAAATGGTTGATAGGACAGACACCATTTAATTTGGCGTATGGACAAGAAGCAATTATGCCAATGGAGTATATTGTTCCGAGTCTATGGATTGTAGCTGTCACGGGCATGGATGATGTCACAGCATTAAATGAGCATCTGGCGCAATTGGTGCAGGTGGAAGAAGATTGTTTCATCGCTGGGTTCCACCAAGGGGTCGAGAAGGATCGACAGAAGACATGGCATGATCGCCACATCAAAAATAAATAGTTTCAGCAAGGCGACTTGGTGCTATTGTATGACAGCAATTTTATGAAACATCTAGGGAAGTTGCAGATGCATTGGCTTGCTCCCTATTGCATCAGTAATATTACTTCCGAAGGAGCGGTTCAGTTGCAGCAGTTGGACGGGGCGATGCTCCCCATGTTGGTGAATGGTCATAGGTTGAAGCCCTACCATGGGGGCTTGGAACACTGCAATGCCTGAGTTGCATTGAAAAAATAAAATAAATAAAAATAAATAAGTAAAAATATGTTGATTGGTGGATGTCGCACCACCATGGATGAAATGCGGAAGCATGGAGGCTTCTGCCACAAGTTGGGAACGGTCAGAGACACATGGCAGCATAGCGACCGGGTCAAATCAGTAATAAATGCCAAAAGTTCAGACAGTTAATTAACAGCATTGTATGAATGATGGGCATAAATGACGGATCCGGTCGATCGACGGACCGGATCGACGGTGGATTTGTGTCATTAATACAGGATTTTGGTTGAGTTAATGCGTGATTTTTTGATGATTATGACGGATTTGATTGGATACTATAAAAATGGATTGGAGCTGGTCAGAAGGCACCGAGAATTCAGTTTTTTTCTAAGATTGTGGCATGCTGCAGAGTATTGTTGCTGGTTCGTGAGTGTTGTGCTCCGTTGGGAGAGGCTATTGGCATTGTAGAGTGTTGTTTTCAAGTATAGTGAGGTATGCTAGGTGAGATGGAGACTGTTGAGACCAGTATTGAATTCGATTCCCCCTTCATCCTAGTGATTGTTCAACTTTGAGGTAGAGGTAGAAACTATGCCGATGGGAGAATCCGTAATTGCTAAGAAGCGCTGGGGAGGTCAGCACTCAGTGTCCCCGCAGAGTAAGAGGGTGCTTCGATTCTCCACTGTGACGGCAAGCGAAGCTCCAGAATAGGTGGGGTAGTCGAGTCGCCCCATTCATGAGTCTGACCCATGGGTGGGACTCTTTGCCGGTGAGATCCTTGGGTACATCCCTCCAGTTCAGTCGGATGCCACCCCACGCAAGATAAACCCAAAACAGAAGTATGGTGTAAAGATGCCAGTGCTCCCGGTTGGAATGGAATGCTCTATGGATATTGAACCGGTGTTGACACGCCTATGCTATGATGATCATGATATGGTGGCCTAACCCGACATTGCACCTACCCCTTATGTGCAGGAGACGTGCCTTTCCCCATCACCGACTGTACAAGACCGGGAATTGTTGATGTATATGAAACTTCGGAATGTATTTCACATATATGTATATTGTATTCCTATAGAGATGGTATTATTCCTCTATAAGGAAGTGTCGTCATTTATATTGTAAGTGTCGTAACTTATACTTGATGGGTTATTAGACCACCTTATTTGGGGTCGGCCCTGTATAAGTCATGTGGGTCAAAGGGTTATTAGACCACCCTATTGGGGGTCGGCCCACTCAGCATTATGTTATGTGGTTAAGTTCGAGCCTACATGAGTTAGGTAAAAAGGCAAGTCAAGTCAAGTATAAATAGAGTGCGGGAGGCACTCTATTTGCTCACTCACTTCTCACACATGCACTCAAGGAGGAGTGGCGCACTTATGGAGGAGGAGGATCTGCTGCTAGGTTATGGCTATCTCTCTTGGTTGGTTGTATCATTGCTCTATCTATCTCTGAGGAAGTTATTGGGGTTTTTCACCTTTATGGTTTTCCCCAAGTAAATCTTTGTGTCTCTTGTGTGCTTGCATTATTGTCTCCATGATTGATATGTTGTAGATATGCTGTACATGTTGTTCTCTCAGTTAAGATCCTAGATCATATTGAAGTAAATTCTGAAAATTTAACATGGTATCAGAGCTAGCCTAAAAGAAGGCATGATATGGCATGTATGACACTTGTTGCACTTACGATGCTAGGGCTTGATATAGCAAAAACCAGTCATCGTAGTACTTTCGCTATAAATCCGTTTTGGAGAAGTTTTCGGATCTGAAATTGTTACAGGCCGAAACTAAGATCCCCATGTATCTTTTTTCCAAAGGACAACCTCTAATTCGTTGTACTTTGTGATTTATGATCTGTTCAATATAGGGTTTCTTCCTCTTCCAGATCTGAGTCAAAATCAAGTGACCTTGGGAAAAAGGTCATATCTTGGGCTAGGAAGCTCCAAATGAAATTTCGTAAAAAAGTGACAGGTAGTACACAGTCTGTACTATCTCAGAAAACGTTTTCAGATGCCGAAGTTGAACCAGTGACACGTGGCACGCCGTACAAGTGCGCTCTCCTGTATTATCCCATAAACAGGTCACGTTGCGACATTTGGCATAACTCTCTCTCAGAGAGTCCAATTGAGGTCAGACCTATCAGGATGGAAAGGTAACAGGCCGAGCTATCTCACAAAACTTTTTCAGAGGCCGAAGTTAAAACAGTGACACGTGGCACGCCGTACAAGTTCGCTCTCTTGTTTTATCCCAAAACAGGTCACGTTGCGACATTTGGCATAACTCTCTCTCAGAGAATCCAATTGAGGTCAGACCTGTCAGGATGGAAAGATAACAGGTCAGGATATCTCAGGAAACTTTTTCAGACCCTGTGGATCAAAAATTTCGGAGTTACACCAGAAACAATCAGGTACATATTTCTGTCAAAACAGAATTATTTTTTGGTACCTTCATTCATGGCTTCCGGAATTTAGGGCTTTGAAGAAAGTTGGAATTTTTGTAATCGGAGACCACGGATGGATGCTACTCATCAAAATAAAAATTTAGAGACCAAGATCAGAATTTTTGGTTGGGCAGAAGGCTGGGCTTGATTAGACCCTAGTTCGGGACTTTGATCAGAAAAGTGGAAAATTAGGGCTTCTGTAAAAATGGGAATTTTTGAAATCTGTGACCACGACTGGAAGCTCCTCAGAAAAATAGAAGCTTAGAGCTTTGGATCAAACATTTTGATTGGGAAGAAGAGTGGGCTTCATCAAACCCCAGTTCAGGGTCACATCCAGTGAATCCGGAAGTTTCAAAGGCAAAATTGAGGAGTGAAACTTTGTAGTCTTCAAATTTTGAATATACCAACTTGATCAGTTCATCAAGACACATATTTCTATCCTGTCAGAAGGTTGAAATTCAAAGTTTGAATTTTTGGGGTTTCTCTGACAAACCCATATCCAGCTCCAGGTCCAGTACTTGCAAATCAAGTGGATTGGGTTAATCCCAGAAGAAGATGGATTGATCATCTGCATGAGTGAAGAAGTTCCTATTTCAAAGGGAGATGAGGCTAAGGCCTTACATAAGAAGATTACAAGCGATCTCAACAGGTATGACTCATCGAGGTATGTTTCGATATTTGTCCATGATTAAGTTTATGGTATGTTTGTCTTCATGTTATTACGGTCAGTACAATTTTGATTTTAGATTTGTCGTATCACCTTAACAAAATTATGAATGCATGATAGAAGATATTCATTGGTTAGGGTGTTGACACTTATGATTGTACTAATGCATTATGGTGTTGTATGAGGTTTATGTTGTCTACTAACATGAAAGGTACACCAAGAAAGACAAATCATGTTCTGGTCCAAGAACATATGATCATGAGGACAAAGATTCATCCATTGTCATGGATCTCATAGAAGATCCATTTACGAGGTATGTATAACTTGGTTTTGTAATAGTTAACCTATGAGATATACAGGTTACTAGCACAAGTCATTGAAGAAGAACAAGAAGACATCATGTGAGTATGTTAGACATAAATAGCTAGCATGCTAATACAGGTATGTTTTTCCTATATCAAGTTAGAATCCTACCTTGTGTTAGGATCTTATACTGTTGTTGATAATGATTATTCATGAATTCATAGGTTTGAATAATCATGGTTGTATGCATATTATGTTTCTTACCTTAATTGATGATATGACTAACCAGAAGAATCATGAAGGTATAGGTTTGAATAATCACAGGTCTTATGCATAATATATCTCTTATCCTGATTGATGATTCAACTAACCTGAAGAGTCATAGGTTTGAGTAATTACAGGTTTAGACATGTTATGTTTCTTATGATTTGACTAACCTTAAGAATTCTACATAAACCTTGAATGCTAATGCTTATTATTTTCTGTTTGAAATGATCATGACTATACATGCTTGAGATTATTGTGTTTTAATAGTATACTAATGAATGTATGATTTTATATGAGATCACAAGGATAACACAATCATGATACTAATAAGCATGCATAGGAACCAAGGATGAATGTAAGTTCAAGGACAGGTAATCCAGGAAGCAAAGATCAAGAGGGAGTACACTCCAGTGGTTTATGAAAGGATGCAGATATTCAGAGGGAGTTGACCATCTCTCTACATCCCACAACAGAAAGGTGTAGAAGAAGCTACTTCAGATTAGGACTCCAGCAGCTCCTGCAAGGAAGCGAAGACTCAGAGGGAGTCCACCCAACGAACAAACAAAGATAAGTATTTGAATTGTCATTTCTTAAATAATACTGTTCAATAATGTATATACTGATGTTCCTAGAATTAGGTTGTGTATTATGCATATTAGAATACTTGCATTGATGAACAGTATACTCCTAATATGCATGGGTAAGTGGCCTATGGCACTGTACAACATTCCATTGCTACTTATCTAGAATGAAACCTCTTTGATGACATGTTGGGAGTTGTGCACACTCTTAACAATGTTCTGGTAGAGATTGGAAGGCATCTAGAAAGTTACGGGATATGGATAAATGTTGTATTGAAGCATTGGCAAAGATAATTGCATGACTGTATGACATATTTCTTTATGTGTAAGAATTTGTTCTGAAAATTATGAGATGTTTCTAATCATGCAATTTAACCTATTTTGTAGGAAAGACCGTATATCTTCACCTACAAAAGGACTACAACATTTGTTCCAGCAACAAAGATATCTATTGAAGTTCCCAGGATCTGGGATGAAGAAATGAAATGCCATGATCTGTCGATCATGAAGAATGATGTTTGGGATGTAGTCCCAAGACCTGAAGGGAAGTTTGTTATGACTTCCATACGGAACTATCAGATCAAGCATGTTGCAGATGGCAGCATAGAGAAATATAAAAGTGATGAAATAGAAGATACACCAGATGGATTCAAGACAGCTTTCTTGAATGGTGTAGTTGAAGAAGAAGTGTATGTGGAGCAGCCACTTGGTTCTGAGACACATTATAGGAAATCATATATGTGCAGAACTTGGTATGGTGAAGATAGATTGATTGCCAACACGCAGCGGAAGCTTACTACTGAGTTCGAGATGAAGAACTTGGGGATGATGCACTATTTGTTTTTGGCATGGAGGTGTGGCAGAGTGTAGATGGAATCTTCCTTGGACAAGGGAAGTATGCAGTAAGAGATCTTGAAGAGGTTCGGGATGATGAATTGCAAGGCCATGGCCACACCTATGACATCGAATCTAAAGCTTCTATGTGATGCTTCATCTGAGCCAGTTGATGTCTCTATGTATCGTCAGATGATTGGGTCCTTGATGTACCTGACGAACACGAGACCAGACATTTGCTTTGCTGTGAACACATTGAGCTAGTTCCTGACGGATCCGAGGAGTGTTCACCTGGTTGCTGTAAAGCATGTTCTGAGGTACCTGAAGGGTACAGTGGATTATGGGCTCAAGTATGAAGCGAATCAAAAGTTTAACCTGCAGGGTTATGTTGATTCAGATTGGGCTGGTAGTGTTACAGATAGGAAGAGCACATCTGGGTGTTGCTTCAGTATGGGATCAGGTGTGATATCTTGGTTTAGCAGGAAGCAGTCCTGCGTAGCACTGAGTACAGCTGAGGCAGAATATGTTGCAGCCTGCTCAGCTAGTTGCGAGGCAGTATGGTTATGGAAGCTACTGTCTGAGTTATTTGATCTCCCGTTGGAGGCTACTGGTATCTTCTGTGATAACCAAAGTTGTGTGAAGCTGTCCGAGAACCCAGTGTTTCATGACAGGTCGAAACACATAGAGATCAAATATCACTATATTAGGGATATGGTGCAAAGAGGAGCTGTGAAGCTCCTGTATGTTGCGACGAACGAGCATATTGCAGATGTGCTGACGAAGCCACTAGCCAGAGTGAAGTTCGAGTACTTCAGAGAGAGGCTTGGCGTTCTTCAGATCGAGGACACTTCAAGGAAGAAGTGATGGACACATTTGCTGAAGCCATTCCAAGCATGTTGGAAGGAGGATCCTTCACATGGTTGTGGATGTAAGCGCTGGATGATGAGCATCAGGATGATGTTTTGGTTTCTGCTTGGATATGATTAGTTGGATCATTTATGTATGTACGCATCATGTTGGATGTTGGATATGATCAGTTGGATCATTTATGTATGAACGAATCATGTATCTTTGTATGATCAGGTAGATCATGGATGCTGTTGGATACATTGTGTGGATCATGTATCTTTGTATGATCAGGTAGATCATGGATGCTGTTGGATACATTGTGTGGATCATGTATCTTTGTATGATCAGGTAGATCATGGATGCTGATGGATACATTGTGTGGATCATGTATCTTTGTATGATCAGGTAGATCATGTATGTTGATGGGTACATTGTGTGGATCATGTATCTTTGTATGATCAGGTAGATCATGTATGATTGATGGATACATTGTGTGGATCATGTATCTATGTGTGCATCAGATGGATGCATTGTATGATCAGGATGATCGTGGATGACGAGCTTCTCCAGATGACATGCAGCAGGATGTTGCAGTGATGATGATGAGTATCAGATGATACTTTGTGGCCGTGGATCAGGTTGTGCAGGAAAGCATGTAATTTGTTCCCTGGGAGATTTTGCAGATGGTCTTTCGAGGTTTTGCCTATGGCATGTAATTCGGTGCCCTGGGACATCTGGCAAATGCTCTTGCGAGGTTTTGCTTGGGAGGACATGTAATTTGCGCCCTGGGAGATCTGCAGATAGTCTTTCGAGGTTTTGCCTATGGCATGTAATTCGGTGCCCTGGGATATCTGGCAGATGCTCTTGCGAGGTTTTGTCCTATGGCATGTAATTTGCTCCTGGGAGATCTGGACAGGATGAAAAAGGCCTCAGATGCTTCAGCCAGGTTTTGCCATGACCACATGTAATTTGCTCCTGGGAGATCTGGACAGGATGAAAAAGGCCTCAGATGCTTCAGCCAGGTTTTGTGGTGGACCACATGTAATGTGCTCCTGGGAGATCCGATAGGTAGAGCTGTGTGCTCGTAACAGCCTGGGATGCTTCAGCCAGGTTTTGTGGTGAGATCACATGTAATGTGCTCCTGGGAGATCCGACAGGTAGAGCCGCGTGCTCGTAACAGCCTGGGATGCTTCAGCCAGGTTTTGTGATGGGTCACATGTAATGTGCTCCTAGGAGATCCGACAGGTAGAGCTGTGTGCTCGTAACAGCCTGGGATGCTTCAGCCAGGTTTTGTGGTGAGATCACATGTAATGTGCTCCTGGGAGATCCGACAGGTAGAGCCGCGTGCTCGTAACAGCCTGGGATGCTTCAGCCAGGTTTTGTGATGGGTCACATGTAATGTGCTCCTGGGAGATCCTATAGGTAGAGCTGTGTGCTCGTAACAGCCTGGGATGCTCTTTCGAGGTTTTGTGACGCACGTAAAAGTCCTGAGGATTCCACTGTATGGCCAGTGATGACGAAGACCTGCAGGTGGTGGGCCTACATCGAGTATGAAAAAGGACTGGCTCTGTAGAACTTCCTATGACGAGTAGATTCAGAGATTGATTGAGATAGAAGCAGCAGTGACGATGATGATGACTCGATGACGATTATCCAGTGACGATGACTTGTGCTAGAAGAACTGTGCTGAGAAATACCTTCCTAGTTAAGAGGGAGTGTTGATGTATATGTAACTTCAGAATGTATTTCACATATATGTATATTGTATTCCTATAGAGATGGTATTATTCCTCTATAAGGAAGTGTCGTCATTTATATTGTAAGTGTCGTAACTTATACTTGATGGGTTATTAGACCACCTTATTTGGGGTCGGCCCTGTATAAGTCATGTGGGTCAAAGGGTTATTAGACCACCCTATTGGGGGTCGGCCATGTGGGTCAAAGGGTTATTAGACCACCCTATTGGGGGTCGGCCCACTCAGCATTATGTTATGTGGTTAAGTTCGAGCCTACATGAGTTAGGTAAAAAGGCAAGTCAAGTCAAGTATAAATAGAGTGCGGGAGGCACTCTATTTGCTCACTCACTTCTCACACATGCACTCAAGGAGAAGTGGCGCACTTATGGAGGAGGAGGATCTGCTGCTAGGTTATGGCTATCTCTCTTGGTTGGTTGTATCATTGCTCTATCTATCTCTGAGGAAGTTATTGGGGTTTTTCACCTTTATGGTTTTCCCCAAGTAAATCTTTGTGTCTCTTGTGTGCTTGCATTATTGTCTCCATGATTGATATGTTGTAGATATGCTGTACATGTTGTTCTCTCAGTTAAGATCCTAGATCATATTGAAGTAAATTCTGAAAATTTAACAGGCATGAGGATTGAAGCAGGCCGGCTTATTAGGGCTTATTAATATGCCACATTTTGGGTGAGTGGCGGAAGTGAATGCCTTTGTAAAGCAGCTCCTAGCATGTTTTCATGGTGGGTCGTTATGGCTGGATAGAGAAGTCCCGGTCACCATCGACTTAATTTCATCCATAACCAGCTTTCCTAAGAATGGATTTGATCCGGCTCAGTTCATCCAGGGGAAGGCAAACGACAAGAAGCGGGTGCTGCAATTGGAAAAAAAATATGGCCTAGAAACGGATGGGTGTGGGTATCGCACCAGTAGTTGCAATGATCAGGTGGTGCTCACGGGCATTAAGATCCTGTCCTGCAAGGTGGTTAGGGGTGGTCGACCTAACCAATGCAACTTAGGAATTGTTGCATGCACTGAGCAATGTACGGAAGGCGTCCAAATGAATTGGTCCGTGTACCTCTTGAATCAATTAATGGAGGACACTGCGGTGGTCCAATCAGTAAAGGGTTCCTTTACATACAGTTGGTTGTTGTTGTTGATCGCTTTCGTCACATGGAAAGAGCCCAGCACGTACCAAGGCATGGACTGTTCGGCTGTAGTAGAATGACAGGGGGTGCGATATCAAAATCTATGGTATGTACGGGATCCCGAGAGACTCTGGGATTGCCAATTGCATTTTTGGCTGTATTGGGAGATGCTTTGTGCCGCGGAAACACAGGTCCCATGAATATCTGAAGAAACTGTCGCGCGGTTAAAACCTGTTATGGCGTTTGCAATTCAACCACATACCATACATATCCAAGCCCACTGTGATCCAGATCGGCAATGGTTGCAGACCTCGTATAAGGTGACGTCTGAATATTTGGAGGGTGATGTGAACGAGTGGCCAGAGGAATGGCGACAACCCATGAGTCCAGTAGAGATAGAAGTCGGTGGCCCACCGTTGGGCCCAGATGATTGGGTATCGGCACAGGATGAGTAGAGTCACCATGAATTAGGGCACCAATTGACCAAAACAATATCAAATGATGATAGTGACCGGGAGATTGGAGAGAACTGCTCGAAAAGGTATCAGGAGCATGCAACGATCAGCGGATTGTCTTTGCCCACCGAGGCACAGTTGGGCTGCCTGGTCACAGTGCTCAATACTGCATCCTCTACGGAAGTAGACAAGATGGAAAGGAAAGTGAATGAAGGATTCCATGCGATCACCGCTCGGTTAGACTCTTTGTATGACTTGGTTTTTGGCAAGGCACCAAAGGAAGCAGCAGCATCAACCTTTGACACAATCAGTACTGAGCCATGGGTTAGGAAGGTGGAGATTCCCCCAACTGCAATTGTGATCAAAGAGGTGGCACTAACCACATTGCTTCAGCAGCTGAACACAACGACCATTAATGTGAAATCCTTTCCCACAGAAGGATTGACTACTCTACAGGATACTACCAACACGGACACGATAGACCGACTATGGCAGATATGCGGTATGTGTGCCCGCCTGCAGGCAAGCGAGGCCGATGTGTAGTGCACCATTGAAGAATTGACTGCCAGGGCTACTTCCGCATGGAAGGAAGTGGATGACCTTGAAGTACACATCAAGGAAGAACGGGTGGAGAACGCCCACGAAATTGAAGGCCTGAAAAAGGAACATGATTTCCTTATTGGGGAAAAGGCTCGCATGTGGGATGACAGTGTCCGGGTTGACCGAGCGATCACAGAAGCTTATCAACATGTCACGGAGCCCACTGAAGAGGTAGATGTGCTCCACCGAGTGCAGTGACTGGGGGCTGCTATTATTCAGTTGCGATAGGAGAATCACGAATTGAAGGCCCAGTTGAAACCGGGTACGCCTCAGGCCGAAGTGGATGAACGAAGAAGGGAAATTGAGGAATTTTCCACTAAGATGGCGTAGATGGAAACACAGGAAACCAGGCTCACGACTGAAATGGTACAATTCTGGGGCCGCATTGTTGAGGACGAGTAGGTTGAGAAGCTGATGAAGTATCGACAGGAAACGGAGGGACAGTTGGCCACATTAAAATCCACAATGCCCACAATTCCACCACTGGAGCAAGTTGCTAGGTCTCAAGAGCTGAAAGACTTACAACACCGTGTCACCAAGGTGGACGAGTGATAGAAGATACGAGCGGCCCAGTTAGAAGATTTCCAGGAGACGGGTTGTAAATTTATGATGCAGGCTAGTGAAGCTCTGCACGCAGTGCAAAAGTGTCGACAACAGGTCATGGAAAAGCTTACAGATCACCCATCCGCACACGCCATGGTCGACAGTCAGGCAGCGACTATGGAAGCCAAGGAGCTGGTGCGAATAGTTGAACAGCCGTATGAGGACTTCAAAGTAAAAACGATGGCATGTACTATGTCCAGCAGTTGACGTGGCTCAAGGGCGAGCCACAAGATTATGTTGGGGGCCTGTTGGTAGGCGGTTTGGTAGAGTGCTATCGCAGTATCTCCGATGCTGCAACAAGGTAAAAGATGGCGTGAATGGCGAGAAGATGACGCAAATGGCGATGAGCCGAATGTTAGTTATGTATTTTGGGTCAATTGTACCGCGGAATGCGGGTTTTGGGTCATTTGGACCACATATTATGTAATGTTGAGTTAGTTATACCGCAGAATGCGGGTTTTTGGTCGGTTTTGTAACAAGTTAGTTAGATATTGGGTCACTTGTCCAAATTTCAGTTAGGAAATTGTTAGTAAGTGCACAAGCATTGTAATGGTGGAAGCCTATATATAGATAGGAGTCGTAGGTATTGAGAGAGAAAGGAGAGAGGGAGAATGAAGGTGAAGAGAAGCGCATGTTTGGGTTGTTTCTTCGCATCTATGAGATATTGCCGATACCTGATCTTTGAGGAGATATTGTATCTAAGGTTTTGCAGTGATAATATGATATGATGAATCTGTTCTGATACAATTCCTGGGTTCTTTATGTTTGTTTATGGTAATGCAATGTCGCACTTCATGAATAATGCTATGTTTCCTCGATGTAATGTTGCTTTACTGTTACTACTACTATGATAATGAATGTTGCGATCCAATAATGTGTTATGAATACATCCCTATTTAGTGTTGCAATAGAGTTAGTTCATATAGCCTCAACCATCCTCCTTCCTTGGGGGAAACATGGTTATGTTTGCTCTTCCTGGATGCCTCAGGTGAGACCTCATCTGCTCTTCAGGTGTTGCTGGGCAGGATAAAACCTACTTGGGTCGGTGCCCAGGGAGACTGCGGCATGTGTCAACAATGAAGTGGAACCCCTGTCGACTGGAGTCACGTTGGTCAACACCATCGTAATGCCTAAGCAAAAATAACCTACAACATATATACAAGCACGGCATTGCCCGAGTTTCCTTATCAAACATCGTTTCAAGAATTAACCAAAACAATGCACAAGCGATGGGAGTTAGCTATGGCTCTGCCCGCAGAAAACCTAAGACAAAATTAAAATTACTTGACAGATCCATTACGGCTTAAGAATTTCCTTTCACCTTTAAAATTAAACAACCGGCGTAAAAGAAAGAGGGCTCTGCCCAGGAGTACTTTCATTATAAAAACAAAGAATTGAAATTACATTTGACATGAGGTTCAAAACCCTGAACACATCAAAATTTCACAATAGGAATTTGAATTAAGACTAGGTACCTTTTTATTTAAAATATTAACCAAAAATGACAGTATATGAATCGTGGCTCTAGGGTTTCAAACTCTATGTGCTCTTAACAAGATTTCCAAACGGCTTAAACATATTAAACAACATAAATAGAGAAATCTTAAGCATGTTCATTTCTTCCATCACGTTGAGACTATACTGAACCAACATCAATACCATACACAACCACGAAAAACACAGAATAACATAGCGTTTGGGTTGTAGACAATCCAGGGTTTTCCCAAGGCTTACCAAGTCTTACAACTAACACCTCATAGGAGCAGATGCCCCCTTCTTCAGTTGTAATCTTGGCTGAGAAGTAACCCTGGCACTCAAGTATTTTAACAACACATGGTTCAGTTTTATTTCAAAAGAAAATGTAAATATTACAAATCATACCAACTATTTTATAAGCATTAACATAAGCTTACCAATCTAGAATCCAAAACAATGAGATTCGACCATCGAAACCCTGGAAGGAGTTGGGCATTCAAACCTCGATTATGCCGAGAGTCCGTCGGCTCCTCGAGCAAACAATGTTAAAACAATGAGTTAACCGATGGAGGAGTGGTCATTCAATGCATGGCTATGGTTTTTCCAAAACCCTATGTTCTTCACGTGGGCCTTGCCCAGAGGGCATTCCACTAGGTTTTAAATTATTCTGCCTTTGTGTATAGTCAAGAATCCTGTCGATACCAAAACCTTTATCACCTTATGAATTCATTTATCCAAGTTTTAGTCTATAGTTTAGGGTTAACCATTTTGGAATGTATACCTATAGTCATAATATAAACATACCACCTAATAAGTAATATAAGATATATATCAATATGATATAGTATATTAACCTTTTACAAATGCAAGTTTATCGTATGTCTTACTCTAATACAAGTAGAGGACACTAATGTATTGAACCCTATGTAATAACCATGGTATAGACTTGAGTTATAACATAACGTTATCATAATTGAAATCATGGCTAGGGCATGTATCTCCCTAAGCATTAAGTTAAGCTTTCATGCACATGACAAGGACATAAAATCTAATATAAGAGAAATAAGATAGAATGATGTACACCATATCAGTATTCGATCGCCAAATTCTTAAAAACTTGGACAATACTTTTCTTACCTGCAGATCTGTATAGGAATAGTAAAGTGCATTATCTAGAGAATAGCTAAGTAAGCCTCAGGGTATCCATAGAACCCCTTTGTTAAAAGAAAAACAAAAGATTAGTATCCATGATCATAATTATAGGGTTGTAAGAGACAATTTAAATGCCAAACTATGCTTTTATCGAATAACGATAAAACATGATACGTAAATATTTAGACAAATGTATTTATTAAAAAGTAGATTACGACTTAAATAAAATAATTACAACATTATGACGCATGACACATTTAATGATTATTGTGAATAAGTGTCATAATTATAACCATAACTAATCTGATATTAAAATGATTAAATTATTATTATCATACTTTCCGCATAACAAATATTAGCATTAAATACTGCACATAATTTTTTTTAATTTTTATGAAAATTTGGAAATGTTACACACCTATTACCTTCTAAAAAAGAAACGCATGGTCATTACCATTTGCATATATCAAATATATACAAATACCTAATAATAATAATTAAATCCCTCAATATCCAAAACTTTATTCAAATTTTACTTATAAATATTTAAAAATAAATAAATTTTAAATATCCGTCTTCACTATTTTAACCATGATTTTATATTAATGCTTTTGCGTAGGTCACTTTGCCATGTCATGTTTATGTGATAATAATTTCGTAGACCTAAAGTGGTTTGAAATTTGGAAAATGTAAGGAATTTTAATACGTTTTACATAACATTATTGAGACATGTATTTACATCTTAACAAAATATTTTGTATACATTTACATTAATTTAAATATTTTATAT
The DNA here is from genome assembly GCA_027924585.1 of Larix kaempferi. Taxonomy (NCBI): domain Eukaryota; kingdom Viridiplantae; phylum Streptophyta; class Pinopsida; order Pinales; family Pinaceae; genus Larix; species Larix kaempferi. The sequence goes on from BSBM01000422.1 coordinate 15,033,377, forward strand.
TTTTATATATTTAAAAAATAATAATTTAAAAATATTTTATTTTAATAATTAAAAATTTTCTTAATTTATATATTTATAAAATTAATTTGTTGTAATAATTTATTTTTGTAGGTTCTAAATGTAATTGTAATTTTTAATTGGTGTAATAATTTTTTAATATAATAATAAATTCAACTTAAAACCTGAAATTTAATTTTGTAATGTAAATAAATATTATATACAAAATTTTATAATTCAAAATTATTTCTACTATTTTAATAAGAAATAGCAATTTTTTTATTAATTTAATTAACTAAAAAACAAAAATATAAAATTAAAATTAAAAATGTTTTTATTCTAAATATTATGTACACAAAATCTAATAAAAATATTAAACTAAATACAAATTTTCTTTAGCAAACAAAGAATTTTCATTTAAAACCTTAAAACATCACATCTTCATTAACATTAGTATATATCCATCTTAAATATGGATCTACCAAGCATGAGAAGGATCCAATTAATTGAGGTGCAAATTTTTTTTATCTTAAATTTTTTACATGTTCAAAAAAATTTACACCTCGAGAATTTTGATCTCCTTGATGCTTGGTAAATCCTAGTTTAACATGGTTTTTTTTAATTACTTTTAGTTTGGTTTCAATTTTTATTTTATTTTATGGGTTGACATGAATTTTTTAATTACTTTTTACTTTTTGTAATGTAACATAACATTACTTTACGTTATATGACAACATCTCCCATACTAAGTTGTAAAGCACCTCACTAATCTTGGTGCAACAAATTCATGGAAAGATATGAAATTTAAAAAAGAAAACCTCATATAAATATGAAATCTAAAAAACATTATAGATTATTAAAAAATTGAAAAAATGGAAAGAGTAGAGAAAAAATACTAAAATTTTCATAAAATATTCTATATATACAATCATGTAAAAATAGGAAAATTGAAAATAAAAATAATATACAAATATGAAATAAAAATAATGATAAAATCTTAAAGATGGTAAGTATTGAAATGTAACAACCCCATAATGTGAGAGAGTATTCTAGTGAACTTTTCGAAACTTTTCACTATGGCTGCATAATTTCATAGGCTATATTCATCACTTAAAATAACATAAGATTCCGTACATTCTTTTTCATTTCGTTCTAGTAATTAATATAGCAAGAAGGGAAACATCTACTTTTATCTTTTCAAACCATACGTTAATACAGAACCGTTCCTCCTATGGTGTAAGAGAATTACCCAAACAATAATGCTCACAATCCTACTTTATTCATCCATATGAAACTCTTACTTATTAGGGGTTAAGAGAATTACCCAAACAATACTGCTCACAATCCTACTTTATTCATCCATATGAAACTCTTACTTATTAGGGGTAAGCTTAGTACTTTTGACCAAAAACTTAAATACATCTATGAAATCACCATATGACTATATGAACAATCATAACACATGGACAACATGAATAATCACAATTATCTTTTATCAAATAATCACTTGACAAGAACATGTACTCACCATGAACAATAAAACCACCTTAATCATAACACCACCATAATCACCATAATCAGGGCCTAGGAATTTACTATTTGCTTGTAACAAATAGTTACTTCCCTTAATCTTAACATGACTCCTAAGACCTTTAGGAAAACCAAGTAACCCGTTACTTTTATTTAAGTGCATTCTAGATTTTCATGGCTTCCTAGCCATACGACCTCTATTTTACTCATTGTTTAGTTGCCCCTAAACCTTCAGTCTCCTAAGTTTATACATCCAAAAATTACAACTTAGGAATAAATAGCAATGCTTACAATATTTACTAGTGGGGCCTTGTAATGTCCCCATTCAAATAATTGCATAGCAAGATAATCCCATCAATTCTACCAGTTCCTTAGGTTGAATGGGTACATTTGGAGTTGTAATAAGGGAGCACATGAATAATGTTTATACATTATAATAGTTCAAATAGTTAATAAAGAGATTGAATAAATAAATTCAAGAGAAATTCTAGGGGGCAAATGGTTTTGAAGACATATGGAGGATGTGGGATCCACTCTAGCTTGATTTCTCACTGCCACATGGCATATCTCTCTTGCCATTTCAAATCCATGAGAAGTCCATCATTATTGGGTGATTTGGTAAGTTCATACACATGGCATTGAGCATCTTAGGTCGAATTGGGATGGAATGGAAACCTCCATGGAAGAGGAAGGGTCAAATTGTAAGCTTGTGGACACTTGGGCTAGATTCCCTAGCACCTATGAAAACAATGATGGAGCATCTATGACATCTATGACAAATTTCAGATCTGAACTTTGACATCTGACCATTATTACATGTCAGCCACAAAAATAGGCTCCAAGAAGGCGCTCATGGGAGTTGAATAAGCCAAAGAGACTCCCACTCGAATTGGTGGAAGGTGGAAGGCTAGGAAAGATAGGACACATGGCAAATCTTGAGCCCTTACCCTAATTCGAATTGGATTGAGTCTATGGATGGATTGGGAACCTTAGAAGGCCAAGGATGTTTATAAAATATAGGGATAAACCAAGAGAAGAGTTTTTGATCATTTGAGAAAAATTACATTTGTGAAGAGAGAGCTAGTGGATGACTAGTTTCTTGCCTTATCCAATTTCGAGGGTGAAAGATTCCCATCCAAGTTCGTGTTTGGAGAGGACATTCAGGTCTTTCATGGAGCTTTAATTGAGTTTGTATTTGCAGGTATCAGCTATAGGGAATCTCGTGGTTTCATCTAATGCATCGCATCCCCTCAACCATTTCTAGTTTTGAAGGCATATTCATGCTCCTTGATGGATTGCGCTTTGGGTGAGCTCTTGTACTCCTTGGGAGAACTTATCATGATTTTAATAAGCTTAATATAATCTATTCTTCATATTTATAAAGTATCAGGTCAAAATACCAAGTGGTTGTATGTAAAAATGATTATTAATGAGCAAACAATGACCATTTCCCCACTCTATTGATGTATGCCATTGTAATGCTGAATATTTCGAATAAAAGGATGTTTCTTTGATACATTTATGATTAATGGACTGCAATTGATGAGTTTTACAAGTTTCATGTTCAGCACTTAAGCATTTGAAGTCATTTTACTCAATTTATTTACATTTGGAGAAGATTTGGTGCCATTTCCCCAAGGGTCGAATTAGTGATTTTTTGCAGCTGTTTGTGGGAAGGTTAGAATAGACTTAATAACTGATTAATGTTTCATATGAGACCTTAATAAAATACCTGAGACATTCCCTACATTTTTTTAGAAATTCGAGTGGGTTTGGAGGCATTTGGAAAGCCAATTTCAGTCATTGCCCTGGGGGGATTTAAACCTCCAATTGCTAGTAAAATTACATACTTTGTCCGGAATCTTAAGGGAGTTTGCAGAGGCATTTTGGTGGCCATATATCATCCCTGAATAGCATAATCAAGTCCTATTATCATTCATATACCTTCTCAGAATATTTGGGATCATTTGGGGCAAATTGGAGACCTAGGCATTAAAACTAGTCAAAGGTCGAAATTGGGGGAAAAGTGAAAATTGGACATTTTAAAAAAAAAACAAAAAGGGACATTACAAGTGGTATCAGAGCATGTTCTTGGCACCTGATGGTATTAACAAGAAGTCAAAGAAATAGACCACTACCCTTAGAACCAGAAGTTGAAGTTGTTGTTGTTGAGGAAGAAACAGTAGGAGAAGAAGAGACTTTTGTTAAAACCATGGGTAGAGAGGAGGATGAAAACTTCAGACAAAAGGAGGAATTTGTTGCAGCCTTAAAACCATATTTTTATGAACTTTTCATGGGTATGAAATACATGAGTAAACATATGATGAAAGGATTTGAATTGATGGTTAGACAACTTGGAAGCAAAGGGATAATAGGAGACAACAATAGTTCACACTCAGAAGAAAAGACGAAAATGGGTGAGCATATTTTCTCAAGCACAGGACCCCATAATAGACCTGATGAATTTCAAAACATACCAAGGTCTACTGCACCTAGATTTCTTACACCCAAAGAAGAGCTTGACATTCAAGTGGATCTTAGTACAATAACAAATGAATGGAATGATTTGAGTGAAGATTGTAAGAGAAGTCTACCATTTGGTACATACCTTGATGCTGCACAGAAACTAAAAAATAAGGAGGACAATAGGGCTCTATTCCAAAACAAAGAATTAAATTGTGCTATTGGTAAAATGTCACTTCCTACTTTTGATGGTTCCTCTCAAAATTCTGCTAACACTTGGGTGCAAAAATTAGGTGTGTATTTTCAGTTGAATCCTATGGTGGAAGTGGATGCACTAAAAATGGCCATTTTGCACTAGGAAGGAGATGCCAATGAATGGTGGTTTCATGGCTTGAAAATTTTGGGTCATGATCATGTTAAAACATATGGATAATTTGTTGATAGGGTACTGGAGAGATTTGAACAAAAAGATCCAGAATTGTCTTTCAAAGAACTAGCTCAATTAAAGCAAACTGGGACCCCTATTGAGTATATGTTGGAATTTCAAAAATTATCAGTCAAGGTGGCTGATGTATCTATGGGAAGGTTGGTATTGTTGTTCACTGAAGTTTTGGTCAAATCCCACAAGCCAACTACATTAAAATATGTAATGAGCTTGACTGGGATCTCCAAAATGTGCTTCCTAGAACAAGATTTCCTCCCAAGCCTAACTTCAAATTTGAAAAGAAACCTTGGAAAAGAGATTCATTTGAAAAGAATAAAAAATAAGGACTAAATAGGGATGAACTTCGAAAGAAGAAATTGTGCTTCACATGCTTTAAACCATGGACACCGGGGCACAAATGTACTAAAGGAAAGGATCAATACATAGAAGTATTTTCTCATAATGATGAATATGATGGGGGCATAGATGAAGATGTACATATTTCAGATCAAGAGGAGGCATATGAGACAGAAGTAGAAGAGGAAAGACAAGAAGAAAAACATCTGTCACCAGACAAAGCAAGAATGGCAGTACTTTCAGTAGTACCTCGCTATCATACTATCTGATGCAAGGGTGTGGTACTAGAACAAAGAGATTCAGTTTTGGTATATGGAGGAGCCACCCATAACTTCATTGATGCATAGATGGTGGAGAAAATAAAGATACCTATTGAACCATTCGATGGCTTCACAGTTGTCATTCCCAGTCATAACACAATGCAGTGCAAAACATGGGTTCGAATTCTGCAAGTCACCGTAGGTAACTATACTTTTGTTGATAGTTTATATGTGGTTGATGTTGCTAATACTAAGGTGGTTTTGGGAGTGCAATGGTTGTATTCAATAGGAGAACATACAGTAAATTATCAAATTCCTGAAATGAAATTCCAAGATTCAAAATGAGTACTAAGGGTTATGAGAGGGTAGCACACTTATCCAATTCAAATAGTGACTTGCAATAGTATGAGATCTATATTGAGGCATGTGAACATAGAATGGGCTGCTGAATGTCATATTACATCTCCCAAGCCAAATATAAAGGTTGTTGAACAACCAAAGGAGATAGAGAGACAAGTACAGAAATTTGAATTTTTTTTTAGAGATCTTCCACATGGTAGACCACCAAATGGGGGGGTTGAGCACAACATTGTTTTGGAGGAGGGTACTTCACCCATTCAGATACCACCTTATAGAAATCCTAAAAAGTTCAGAGATGAGATTGAAAAATCCATCCAAGAACTCCTAGAGTTGGGACTCATTAGACTGAGCTCTAGCCCTTATGCTTCTTCAGTAGTGCTAGTGAAAAAAAAAATGGAACATTGAGAATGTGCATAGACTTTAGAGCCTTGAACAAAAATACTATCAAGAATAGGTATCCTATTCTTAGGATTGATGAGCTCATGGATGAGCTACATGGGGCCAAATACTTCTCCAAAATTGACCTTAGATAATGATATCATCAAATTCGAATCAAAGATAAAGATGTGCAAAAGACTGATTTTCAATGTCATTATGGCCACTTTGAATTTCTTGTCATGCCTTTTGGGTTAACTAATGCTCCAGCCACATTTCAATCATGCATGAATAGGATCTTTTGCAAGCAACTAATAAGGTTTGTTTTGGTTTTCTTTAATGACATTCTCATTTACAGTAAAACATGGAAAGAACATTTGCAACAATTAGATATTGTGTTAAAAAATTTGCAAGAACGGTCAATATTTGATAAGTTATCAAAATGTGAATTTGGGATGAAAGCACTATTGTATCTTGGGAACATTATTGGGCAAGAAGGAGTGAAGGTGCACATGGAAAAAATCAGGGCTATCTTGGAATGGCCATCACCAAAAAATATTACAGAACTAAGAGGCTTCATTGGGATATGCACCTATTACAGAAAATTTGTGAAAGGGTTCTCCAAGTTGACTTCTCCACTCACTGATTTGACTAAGAAGGATGCTTTCAAGTGGGATGAAGAGGATGAAAAGGCCTTCCAAAAGATGAAAGAGGTAATGAGTAGTTGTCCCATACTTGCACTTCCTGATTTTACTAAACCTTTTGTTGTGGAATGTGATGCTTCAGGTGGAGGAATAGGGGTTGTCGTAAATCAGGCCAACACCCCATAGCCTTTGAGAAAAGAAAGTTGTAGTCTCATGAAAAACTTTACTCCATATATGACAAAGAAATGCTGGCCATTATGCATGCATTGGCCAAATTCAGACAATACTTGGTGGGAAACAAGTTTGTGGTGAAAACTGACCACAATAGTCTAAGACACTTTCTCACCCAAAAAGATCAAAATGAAAGGCAAGAATAGTGGGTAAGAAAGATTCAAGCTTATGATTTTGTTATTCAATATGTCAAAGGAAAGAACAATATAGTAGCAGATGTTTTATCTAGAAGACATTCTTTTTCTCTCATGGACATTGCCAAGGATTGGAAAAACATGCTACTAGTTGAATATGCCAAAGACAAATTTGTTTGCAATGTGTTGGATGGAATCAAATGGGATGATAACTATAGGATTTTGAATGGGCTGATATATTATAAGGGAAGAATTTATTTCGTTCAAGATTCAAAACTCAAGTACAAAATTTTGCAAGAAGCACATGATTCCCCACTGGCTGGCCATCCGGGGATCTTCAAAAATTATAGGCAATTGAGGCAAACAATTTGTTGGAAGGGGCTGAAGGAAGATGTTCAGAAATATGTGAATGAATGTAAAGTATGTTGGCAAAACAAATTAGAACTTAAATGCCCAACTGGCCTATTGCAACCATTGCCTATTCCAGAGCAAAAATGGGACAGTATCTCAATGGACTTCATCACCCGGTTTTCCCAAATATTTGGGTAAGGATTGCATATATGTGGTAGTGGATAGGTTGACAAAACTTGCTCATTTCTTTGTTGTTACATCATCTTTTAGTGCTGCACAAGTGGCTGATATTTTTTTCAAAGAAATCTTCAGATTGCGTGGCCTCCCCAAGAGCATTGTTAGTGATAGAGATAGTAGATTCATGGGTGCTTTTTTGAAAGAAATTTTTAGATTGGTGGGAACTCAATTGACCCCAAGTACTAGCTATCATCCACAAACTGATGGACAAACAAAGAGGGTGAATCAATGGTTGGAAGGGTACTTAAGAAACTATGTGGGAGAGTAGCAAAAAGAATGGGCAAAATGGATACACTTGGGTGAGTTTCGCTACAACACCACTTATCATATTTCAATAGGGATGTCTCCTTTCAAAGCATTATATGGTTATGATGCACTTACATTTCTTGATTGGGTGGAAGAGAGCCAATAAATTTTAAAGCTTTTGAAAGACGATTTGCAGGTTGCTCAAAATCAACAAAAACAATATGCCGATAGACATAGAGAAGAAAGGACCTTTCAGGTTAATGATTTCGTATATTTGAGTTTGCATCCATATAAACAAACATCTTTCAAAAAGAATGGAGCAAATAGCTAAAACCAAGGTACTATGGGCCATACAAGGTAGTGCAGAAGGTTGGAGAAGTAGCGTATGAATTAAAACATCCGAAAGGGAGTAAAATCCATAATGTATTTCATGTTTCTTGTCTCAAGAAGGCTCTTGGTCAACAAATTATCACTTCAGAAATACTTCTTCCTTTAGATGATGAAGCTCAACTCACACTTGTTCCGGAAAAGATTTTGAAGACATGGGAAATGAGGTTGAGGAGTAGAATTATCAAAGAATATTTAGTACACTGGAAGGACTTACCAAATGAAGATGCCACATGGGAAGAGGAGAATATTTTGCAGCATCCAAATATGAAATTGCTTAAGGACAAGAAATCTTCAGTGGGCAGGACTGTAATGTCCCCATTCAAATAATTGCATAGTAGGACAATCCCATCAATTCTACCAGTTTCCCTAGGTTGAATGGGTACATTTGGAATTGTAATAAGGCAGCACATGAATAATGTTTATACATTATAATAGTTCAAATATTTAATAAAGAGATTGAATAAATAAATTCAAGAGAAATTCTAGGTGGCAAATGGTTTTTTGAAGACATATGGAGGATGTGGGACCCAATCTAGCTTGATTTCTCACTGCCACATGGCATATCTCTCTTGCCATTTCGAATCCATGATAAGGTCAGCATTATTGGGTGAGTTGGTAAGTTCATATGCATGGCATTGATCATCTTAGGTGAAATTGGGATGTAATGGTAACTTCCATGGAAGAGGAAGGGTCAAATTGAAATTTTGTGGACACTTGGGTTGGATTCCCTAGCCCCTATGACAACAATGATGGAGCATCTATGACATCTATGACAAATTTTAGATCTGACCTCTGACATCTGACCATTATGAAATGTCAACCCCAAAAATTGGCTCCAAGAGGGCACTCATGGGAGTTGGAGAAACCAAAGAGACTCCCACTCGAATTGGTGGAAGGTGGAAGGCTAGGAAAGGTAGGACACATGGAAAATATTGAGCCCTTACCCTAATTCAAATTGGATTGAGTCTATGGATGGATTAGGAACCTTAGAAGGCTAAGGATGTTTATATAATACAGGGATAAACCAAGAGAAGAGCTTTTGATCATTTGAGAAAAATTGCATTTGTGAAGAGAGAGCTAGTGGATGACTAGTTACTTGCTTTAGCCAATTTCGAGGGTGAAAGATTCCCATCCAAGTTAGTGTTTGGAGAGGCCATTCAGGTATTTCATGGAGCTTTAATGGAGTTTTTATTTGAAGGTATCAGCTATAGGGCAACTCGTGGTTTCATCTAATGCATCACATCCCCTCAACCATTTCTAGTTTTGAAGGCATATTCATGCTCCTTGAGGGATTACGCTTTGGGTGAGCTCTTGTACTCCTTGAGAGAACTTCTCATGATATATTCATGATTGTAATAAGATTAATATACTCTGTTCTTCATCTTCAGAAAATCTCAGGTCGAAATACCAAGTGGTTGTATGTAAAAATGATTATTAATGAGCAAACAATGGTCATTTCCCCACTCTATTGATGTATGCCATTGTAATGCTAAAGATTTCGAATAAAAGAATGTTTCTCTAATACATTTATAATGAATGGAATGCCATTGATGAGTGTTACAAGTTCCATGTTTAGCACTTAAGCATTTGAAGTCATTTTACTCAGCTTATTTACATTTGGAGAAGATTTGGTGCCATTTCCCCAAGGGTCGAATTAGTGATTTTTGCGGCTGTTTGTGGGAAGGTTAGAACAGACTTAATAATTGATTAATGGTGCATATGAGACCTTTATAACATCCCTGAGACATTCCCTACCTATGTTCAGAAATTCGAGCCAATTTTAGTCATTGCCCTAGGGGGATTTGAACCTCCAATTGCTAGTAAAATTACATACTTTGTCCAAAATCTTAAGGGAGTTTGCAGAGGTCTTTTGGTGGCCATATATCATCCCTGAACAACATAATCAAGTCCTATTATCAGTCATATACCTTATTATAATCTATTCTTCATATTCATAAAGTATTAGGTCGAAATACCAAGTGGTTGTATGTAAAAATGATTATTAATGAGAAAACAATGACCATTTCCCCACTCTATTAATGTATGCCATTGTAATGCTGAATATTTCGAATAAAAGGATGTTTCTCTGATACATTTATGATGAATGGACTGCAATTGATGAGTGTTACAAGTTTCATGTTCATCACTTAATCATTTGAAGTCATTTTACTCAATTTATTTACATTTGGAGAAGATTTGGTGCCATTTCCCCAAGGGTTGAATTAGTGATTTTTGCAGCTGTTTGTGGGAAGCTTATAATAGACTTAATAACTGATTAATGGTGCATATGAGACCTTAATAACATACCTAATACATTCCCTACATTTTTTTAGAAATTCGAGTGGGTTTGGAGGCATTTGGAAAGCCAATTTCAGTCATTGCCCTGGGGGGATTTAAACCTCCAATTGCTAGTAAAATTACATACTTTGTCTAGAATCTTAAGGGAGTTTGCAGAGGTATTTTGGTTGCCATATATCATCCCTGAATATCATAATCAAATCCTATTATCATTCATATACCTTCTCAGAATATTTGGGAGCATTTGGGGCAAATTGCAGACCTAGGCATTAAAACTAGTCAAAGGTCGAAATTGGGGGAAAAGTGAAAAATTGGGCATTTTAAATTTTTTTTTTAAAAGGGACATTACAAGTGGTAGAAGAGCCTTTTGTTAAAACCATGGGTAGAGAGGAGGATGAAAACTTAAGACAAAAGGAGGAATTTGATGCAGCCTTAAAACCATATTTTTATGAACTTTCCATGGGTATGAAATACATGAGTAAACATATGATGAAAGGATTCGAATTGATGGTTAGCCAACTTGAAAGCAAAGGGATAATAGGAGACAACAATAGTTCACACTCAGAAGAAAAGAAGAAAATGGGTGAGCATATTTTCTCAAGCACAGGACCCCATAATATACCTGATGAATTTCAAAGCATACCAAGGTTTACTGCACCTAGATTTCTTACACCCAAAGAAGATCCTAACATTCAAGTGGATCTTAGTACAATAACAAATGAATGGAATGATTTGAGTGAAGATTATAAGAGAAGTCTACCATTTGGTACATACCTTGATGCTGCACAGAAACTAAAAAATAAGGAGGACAATAGGGCTCTATTCCAAAACAAAGAATTAAATTGTGCTATTGGTAAAATGTCACTTCCTACTTTTGATGTTCCTCTCAAAATTCTGCTAACACTTGGGTGCAAAAATTAGGTGTGTATTTTCAGTTGAATCCTATGGTGGAAGTGGATGCACTAAAAATGGCCATTTTGCACTAGGAAGGAGATTCCAATAAATGGTGGTTTCATGGCCTGAAAAATTTGGGTCATGATCATGTTAAAACATATGGAGAATTTGTTAACAGAGTACTAGAGAGATTTGAACAAAAAGATCCAGAATTGTCTTTCAAGGAACTAGCTCAATTAAAGCAAACTGGGACCCCTACTGAGTATATGTTGGAATTTCAAAAATTATCAGTCAAGGTGGCTGATGTATATATGGGAATGTTGGTATTGTTGTTCACTGAACGTTTGGTCAAATCCCACAAGACAACTACATTAAAAGATCTAATGAGCTTGACTGGGATCTCCAAAATGTGCTTCCTATAACAAGATTTCCTCCCAAGCCTAACTTCAAATTTGAAAAGAAACCTTGGAAAAGAGATGCATATGATAAGAAACCTTGGCAAAGAGATCCATTTGAAAAGAATAAAAAAGAAGGACTAAACAGGGATGAACTTCGAAAGAAGAAATTATGCTTCACATGCTTTCAACCATGGACACCGGGGCACAAATGTACTAAAGGAAAGGCTCAATACATAGAAGTATATTCTCATAATGATGAATATGATGGGGGCATAGATGAAGATGGACATATTTCAGATGAAGAGGAGGCATATGAGACAGAAGTAAAAGAGGAAAGATAAGAAGAAAAGCATCCTTCACTAGACAAAGCAAGAATGGCAGTACTTTCAGCAGTACCTCGCTATCATACTATCCGATGCAAGGGTGTGGTACTCGAACAAAGAGCTTCAGTTTTGGTATATGGAGGAGACACCCATAACTTCATTGATGCATAGATGGTGGAGAAAATAAAGATACCTATTGAACCATTCGATGGCTTCACAGTTGTCATTCCTGGTCATAACACAATGCAGTGCAAAACATGGGTTCCAATTCTGCAAGTCACCGTAGGTAACTATACTTTTGTTGATAGTTTTTATGTGGTTGATGTTGCTAATACTAATGTGGTTTTGGGAGTGCAATGGTTGTATTCAATAGGAGAGCATACAGTAAATTATCAAATTCCTGAAATGAAATTCCAAGATTCAAAATGAGTACTAAGGGTTGTGAGAGGGCAGTACACTTATCCAATTCAAATAGTGACTTTCAATAGTATGAGATCTATATTGAGGCATGTGGACATAGAATGGGCTGCTGAATGTCATATTACATCTCCCAAGCCAAATATAAAGGTTGTTGAACAACCAAAGGAGATAGAGAGACAAGTGCAGAAATTTGATATTTTTTTTAGAGATCTTCCACATGGTAGACCACCAGATGGGGGGGGTGAGCACAACATTGTTTTGGAGGAGGGTACTTCACCCATTCAGATACCACCTTATAGAAATCCTAAAAATTTCAGAGATGAGATTGAAAAATCCATCCAAGAACTCCTAGAGTTGGGACTCATTAGACCAAGCTCTAGCCCTTATGCTTCTTCAGTAGTGCTAGTGAAAAAAAAAGATGGAATATTGAGAATGTGCATAGACTTTAGGGCCTTGAACAAAAAGACTATCAAGAATAGGTATCCTATTCCTAGGATTGATGAGCTACATGGGGCCAAATACTTCTCCAAAATTGACCTTAGATCATGATATCATCAAATTCGAATGAAAGATGAAGATGTGCAAAAGACTGATTTTCGATGTCATTATGGCCACTTTGAATTTCGTGTCATGCCTTTTGGGTTAACTAATGCTCCAGCCACATTTCAATCATGCATGAATAGGATCTTTTGCAAGCAACTAATAAGGTTTGTTTTGGTTTTCTTTTATGACATTCTCATTTACAGTAAAACTTGGAAATAGCATTTGCAAAAATTAGAGATTGTGTTAAAAATTTTGCAAGAATGGTCAATATTTGATAAGTTATCAAAATGTGAATTTGGGATGAAAGCACTACTGTATCTTGGGAACATTATTGGGCAAGAAGGAATGAAGGTGCACATGGAAAAAATCAGGGCTATCTTAGAATGGTCATCACCAAAAAATACTACAGAACTAAGAGGCTTCATTGGGATACGCACCTATTACAGAAAATTTGTGAAAGGGTTCTCCAAGTTGACTTCTCCACTCACTGATTTGACTAAGAAGGATGCTTTCAAGTGGGATGAAGAGGCTGAAAAGGCCTTCCAAAAGATGAAAGAGGTAATGAGTAGTTTTCCCATACTTGCACTTCCTAATTTTACTAAACCTTTTGTTGTGGAATGTGATGCTTCAGGTGGAGGAATAGAGGTTGTCCTAAAGCAAGGCCAACACCCCATAGCCTTTGAGAGCAGAAAGTTGTAGCCTCATGAAAAAATTTACTCCATATATGACAAAGAAATGCTGGCCATTATGCATGCATTGAACAAATTCAGACAATACTTGGTGGGCAACAAGTTTGTGGTGAAAACTGACCACAATAGTCTAAGACACTTTCTCACCCAGAAAGATCTAAATGAATGGCAAGAATAATGGGTAAGTAAGATTCAAGCTTATGATTTTGTTATTGAATATGTCGAAGAAAAGAACAATATAGTAGCAAATGTTTTATCTTGAAGACATTTTTTTTCTCTCATGGACATTGCCAAGGATTGGAAAAACATGCTACTAGTTGAATATGCCAAAGACAAATTTGTTTGCGATGTGTTGGATGGAATCAAAGGGGATGATAACTATAGGATTTTGAATGGGATGATATATTATAAGGGAAGAATTTATTTGGTTCAAGATTCAAAACTCAAGTACAAAATTTTGCAAGAAGCACATGATTCCCCACTAGCTGGCCATCCGGGGATCTTCAAAACTTATAGGCAATTGAGGCATAAAAAAATTTGGAAGGGGCTGAAGGAAGATGTTCAGAAATATGTGAATGAATGTAAAGTATGTCGACAAAACAAATTAGAACTTAAATTCCCAGCTGGCCTATTGCAACCATTGCCTATTCCAGAGCAAAAATGGGACAGTATCTCAATGGACTTCATCACCGGTTTTCCCAAATATTTGGGTAAGGATTGCATATATGTGGTGGTGGATAGGTTGACAAAACTTGCTCATTTCTTTGCTGTTACATCATCTTTTAGTGCTGCACAAGTGGCTGATATTTTTTTCAAAGAAATCTTCAGATTGCGTGGCCTCCCCAAGAGCATTGTTAGTGATAGAGATAGTAGATTCATGGGTGCTTTTTGGAAAGAAAATTTTTAGATTGGTGGGCACTCAATTGACCCCAAGTACCAGCTATCATCCACAAACTGATGGACAAACAAAGAGGGTGAATCAATGGTTGGAAGGGTACCTAAGAAACTATGTGGGAGAGAAGCAAAAATCATGGGCAAAATGGCTACACTTGGGTGAGTTTTGCTACAACACCACTTATCATATTTCAATAGGGATGTCTCCTTTCAAAGAATTATATGGTTATGATGCACTTACATTTCCTGAAATTATCTTTGGTGATAGTAGAGCCCCGAAGGCTAAAGATTGGGTGGAAGAGAGCCAATAAATTTTAAAGCTTTTGAAAGACAATTTGCAGGTTGCTCAAAATCAACAAAAACAATATGCTAATAGACATAGAGAAGAAAGGACCTTTCAGGTTAATGATTTCGTATATTTGAGTTTGCATCCATATAAACAAACATCTTTCAAAAAGAATGGAGAAAAAAGCTAAAACCTAGGTACTATGGGCCATACAAGGTAGTGCAGAAGGTTGGAGAAGTAGTGTATGAATTAAAACATCCGAAAGGGAGTAAAATCCAGAATGTATTTCATGTTTCTTGTCTCAAGAAGGCTCTTGGTCAACAAATTATCACTTCAGAAATACTTCTTCCTTTAGATGATCAAGGTCAACTCACACTTGTTTCGGAAAATATTTTGAAGACAAGGGAAATGAGGTTGAGGAGTAGAATTATCAAAGAATATTTAGTGCACTGGAAGGACTTACCAAATGAAGATGCCACATGGGAAGAGGAGAATATTTTGCAGCATCCAAATATGAAATTGCTTGAGGACAAGGAATCTTCAATGGGCAGGACTGTAATGTCCCCATTCAAATAATTGCATAGCAGGACAATCCCATCAATTCTACCAGTTTCCCTAGGTTGAATGGGTACATTTGGAATTGTAATAAGGGAGCACATGAATAATGTATATACATTATAATAGTTCAAATATTTAATAAAGAGATTGAATAAATAAATTCAAGAGAAATTCTAGGTGGCAAATGGTTTTGAAGACATATGGAGGATGTGGGACCCACTCTAGCTTGATTTCTCACTGCCACATGGCATATCTCTCTTGCCATTTTGAATCCATGATAAGGTCAACATTATTGGGTGAGTTGGTAAGTTCATATGCATAGCATTGATCATCTTAGGTCAAATTGGGATGTAATGGTAACCTCCATGGAAGAGGAAGGGTCAAATTGGAAGTTTGTGGACACTTGGGTTGGATTCCCTAGCCCCTATGACAACAATGATGGAGCATCTATGACATCTATGACAAATTTTAGATCTGACCTCTGACATCTGACCATTATGAAATTTCAACCCCAAAAATAGGCTCCAAGAGGGCCCTCATGGGAGTTGGAGAAACCAAAGAGACTCCCACTCGAATTGGTGGAAGGTGGAAGGCTAGGAAAGGTAGGACACATGGAAAATATTGATCCCTTACCCTAATTCAAATTGGATTGAGTGTATGGATGGATTAGGAACCTTAGAAGGCTAAGGATGTTTATAAAATACAGGGATAAACCAAGATAAGAGCTTTTGATCATTTGAGAAAAAATGCATTTGTGAAGAGAGAGCTAGTGGATGACTAGTTACTTGCTTTAGCCAATTTCGAGGGTGAAAGATTCCCATCCAAGTTGGTGTTTGGAGAGGCCATTGAGGTATTTCATGGAGCTTTAATGGAGTTTTTATTTGAAGGTATCAGCTATAGGGAAACTCCTGGTTTCATCTAATGCATCACATCCCCTCAACCATTTTCAGTTTTGAAGGCATATTCATGCTCCTTGAGGGATTACGCTTTGGGTGAGCTCTTTTACTCCTTGAGAGAACTTCTCATGATATATTCATGATTGTAATAAGCTTAATATACTATGTTCTTCATCTTCAGAAAGTCTCAAGTTGAAATACCAAGTGGTTGTATGTAAAAATGATTATTAATAAGCAAACAATGGCCATTTCCCCACTTTATTGATGTATGCCATTGAAATGCTGAAGATTTCGAATAAAAGAATGTTTCTCTGATACATTTATGATGAATGGACTGCCATTGATGAGTGTTACAAGTTTCATGTTTAGCACTTATGCATTTGAAGTCATTTTACTCAGTTTATTTACATTTGGAGAAGATTTGGTGCCATTTCCCCAAGGGTCGAATTAGTGATTTTTGCAGCTGTTTGTGGGAAGGTTAGAACAAACTTAATAATTGATTAATGGTGCATATGAGACCTTAATAACATCCCTGAGACATTCCCTACCTATGTTCAGAAATTCGAGCCAATTTTAGTCATTGCCCTAGGGGGATTTGAACCTCCAATTGCTAGTAAAATTACATACTTTGTCCAAAATCTTAAGGGAGTTTGCAGAGGTCTTTTGGTGGCCATATATCATCCCTGAACAACATAATCAAGTCCTATTATCAGTCATATACCTTCTCAGAAGATTTGGGAGCATTTGAGGCAAATTGGAAACCTAGGCATTAAAACTAATCAAAGGTCGAAATTGGAGAAAAAGTGAAAAATTGGACATTTTAATAAAATTTTAAAAAATTGACATTACATACCTTTGCCTTGAGCTCTCGCGCATAAACAAGTAATCTTGGAAGAATTTTTTTTAAAATTAAATAAATATTTTGTTAAATAGAAAGCTAAAAAATTACTTCTATACATAATATATTTAATAAAACATTTTATCTTTGAATTAGAGTAATATGTTTTATTTATATAGATTCAAATAAAAACATCTTTAGTTAAAATGAATGAAATGTTTAATTTAATATTTTTATAAAATAAGTAAAATTTATCATAATTTAATTGTGAATAAAATAATTATAGATGATGACTATTAGTAACTGCAATCCTTTTCTAGATTGTTGATTTTGTCCATTCAATAGGCGTTAACATCTGCGAATTGGATGAACATAATCAGAAATATTAAAAAAAATGTTAATTGAGTTATTATAATTATTTGAAGAAAATGACGTCCTCTTTCAGATATAAAAGTAGAGAAACTAATTGATTTATCACCATTCAAAACTCATCACCCTAAAAAAAAGCACACACACCACCTCATAGATAATCCATAAGCAATTTATACAAAACCATTATTGGGAGCAATTCAAAAAACCAGACATGAAAATCTCATCACCTTAAAAAAAAAGCACACACACCAGCTCACAGATAATCCATAAGCAATTTATACAAAACCATTATTAAGAGCAATTCAAAAAACCAGACATGAAAATGGCTAATATCTCAAATAAAAAATCAATCAGTCAACCCTACACAAAGGTAAGGTCAATTGTACAATATAACCCTACAAAAAGGTAAGCTGGATTTTACAAACGGCGGCAACTAGAGACCCAATCATAGTGATAATAAAATAACGTCCCTCCATCAATATACAGTGCATTTCTGTTGATATTCAAAGCAACAAAACAAACGCTAAGAAGTGTAAATCTCCTCCGAGCCAAATTCTTAATATACATGGCATTCATCAATATTTCAACGCAAACTATAAGTATGATTATCATAATTATCAGTCTTGAAAAAGCGGCACAGACAGACAGATGGCCAGAAGCCGAGTAAAGCTTCTTATCTTCCTCTTCCCGTTTCCCAGCACTGAAAAATACATTTCTCAAATCTCCGCCATTTGGTTAAGCCTCCGCACCTTCCGACGGTTGAGATCGAGCATGGTGCAGATCAACGGCTGCCATCAATAGCGCTAATATAACTTGTGCACTAGTCCGACAAGGCCAAAATCTCTGCTATTTTAAAGGACCGCGCCATTCAACGGTTCAGATCGAGCTGGGAGATAGATCGACGATCGAAAGTTTGTTTCTCTGACAGGGTTTGCAGTGAATTTGATAACCAAGAAAGAAAACATCCTCGAGCCCGTCGTTGTTTCCTAAGTGGGAACATCGATCTCCAGCTGTCTTTGGATGGCTCTGGATCAGGAATGTCTAGATCATTTGTCATCATGTCAAGTGGTGAGCGATTATAAACAAATAATGATATGGGAATGCATTCAAGGCCAACACAATATCCAGCTCATGTATCCAAATTCTGGTCAGCGTGGAATGCCTTCTCATAAAAAAATTGCAGGACACAATTCATCTTCCCGGGTGCAAACTGGAAACATTCAAGGTTTGAAGAGACAGAGCGTCCGCCTTGTCAGTATATATGGGGGAAGTTTGCTTCTTGAGCATGCTCCATCTGAGTATCATAAGGTCTTTGAGAGACCTTTATTTCTAGTAGAGTATGGTTCTCATAAATTAGTTAATTTGATGGGAAAGATGCATGATGTCTTCATTACCGAAGGAAAAGGAAGCAATAGATTTTTATGTTTAAGAGAGTTAGCAAATAAGTGCATACAGGGAAAAATAAATGTTGACTCTTTTGCTGAGGGTTTTGGAGATGTGATTAAGAAGGGAGCCATGTGCTAAAAATTAGTGATGATGGTAATAACAAGAAGATTTTAATGGAATCACTTAAATCATTTGTCTGGGATTATGAAGAATATTAAGCAAAGGATAGGGAAGTTTTTGATTTGATAGAGCATCAGGTGTCAGCTGCAGCAGAGCTAGTTTGTTTTTAGTGGAGGAAGCTTTTTCAGTTACAGTCTAAGTTCACTTGCAAGATCAAAAGGGCTAGCAGGTTAAAGAGGTCGAGTTGCAGGAAGTAGCACAGTTTTTAGTTTGAAGTTGGGAGCCACCCAATGGATCAGGCACTTGGTCTACGGTGTTCTTTGCTACCTCGGAGGGACGATAGCATCCCCGACTGGAGCCAGTTGTTAGCACCAGATTTGTGCTAAGCTAAAACCCGCCACCTAGGAGGTTTACATGTCAAATCCACACCCGCCACCTCAACACTCAAGTCCCAAAAATTCAAATTGCAAGACGAGAAGCCAAATTCAAAATCAAATGTGATATTACATGAAGGGCGGGCTTGTTTTTACCGAAAATGACTGTTTTAGTCATTGTTTTACAGAAGCTATATCTGCCAAAATGGGAGGAACTTCGAGAAACCGAGAGAGGTTTTTATTCATAACAAACCCATCTACAATAACCTCTCTCAGAATTTACACAGGTGTCATGGTTTGGGAGAATTGAAGGGTTTTTCAGAGGGTAATTTTTCAGAATTCACGTTTTCGGCGTGAGTCATCAACTTCCGGAGCAGATCTCGACCAGCTAGAGGAGAATCTAAGGAAACGGAAAGAGGTTTTTCTTCAGAATGGTCCAATATACAAAAACCTCTTTCCGTTTTCACACAGCTATCACCGTTTGAGATATACAGCCATGGCATCGAGAGGACAATTTGAGCAGTCTGCGGCCAGAATTGGGTAAAAGGTTGTTGTGGTCAGCTCTGTGAGTTGTTAAATCTCCTGTGCAGGTGTCCATTCTGTTGTAACAGCTTCCTATTGAGATAAGCTTGACCCTAGGGCTCAGTATATCTATAAATGAATTGTAATAGAAGTAAAACAGGTTGGAAAATCATTTTGGGTTGAGGCCTTGGGGAAACCCTGCTCTGTTTCTTGAAGCATTTTCTTTAATAAAATTGCAGTGTCTGAAGCTGGATTTCGACTGATATTCTCATGTAATTGGTCCTGTAGTCTGTTCTTTCTCCTTATCTTGTGTATTGTTTATCTTTCATTGTATTTCCAGTCTGTAATTTATTCTCATACTTGGTGCAGTTGTAGTAGTTAAATAGAATCCATAGAAATTATGCTCTGCTTGACTCTTTCCAAGTATTTCACCATTATTATTTGCTAAAGTTAATGTAGGACTCATCATCATAGGCCTTACATCAATGGATTGTTCGTTTCTTTTATGTTCACCAATTAAAATCACTTTGACTACAAGTTGATTGCTACCCTGCCTCTATGTGGATAGCTCATGCAGCAGCATTATATTTGTTTCATGTTTCATGTTTTGACTCCATTGCCCAATAGTTTCTTATGATTTTCTCTCCAAATGTTTAAATCATTTGTTTTCCAACAAAAATTTGATCTTCTGTATGTTGTAATTGAATATCTTGAATGAGAATGTTGGCGTGTTTCCTTCATTATTGACAATCTTGATGATTTCCAGTATTTTGTGAGTTTATAGAGAGAGCCCTCTCAGACTAAGCTGGGTCGGTAGCTTAAGTCTAAAGATTGGTTAGTGGTTACCCCGAATTGCCTTCTCCACAACCTAGGGGGTTAATTTGGGTGTTAACTCTCTCCCTGTAACATCCCTCCAATTTGACCCCACTATTATTATTAGTTTGTAAAGTAATTGTAATTATGTAAATGGCCTTGGTGAGGAGCTCAAGGCCAAGGCCCCACCAGTGGACATCGAGCTAGTGTTATGTTTATAAGTCTTAGTTTAAGCAAAAAATATTAAAGAATGATAATGCGACTAAACAATAAGTAACAAAAACCCACCTATAAGAAAAGATAATGACTAGGGAGCCATGTGTTGGTTGACCATATCATGACTTATCATATTGAATTATGATGGGTGGGGATATAAGTTTGTCTTAGTAGGATTATTATTCATCTTAAATATCTAGCTAATATAATATGGCTTAAGTCATTCTAATGCTATTATGATTAAGCCATAAAGATAGATATGTTGATGCATCATATGCATGTTGATCCATCATATGCCTGTGATAGATATGTTGATGCATTACTGTTTATATGTTTGCAAATATGATTTAATTCCACTGTATTTATATTTAGTATGAATTTGCACACAAAAGTTTTTATTTATTATGAATTTTTTAGTAATGTATGGGGCTAAGTTTACCAAATAAGCCTGGTAAGTTTGGTCATGTTTCCTCCCTTGCATTGGATTGATGGGAGGGGACGTGACATATTTAAAACATTTACAACAACATGATATAAAAATACACAAATTAGATAAACTAAAATGCTTCATCAACATTTACACTCTAAAAAGAGGTTTGCACTTTGAGAAATTTGGGTGCAACTAACATATGCAATGTTTACATTAACATGTTATTACATAATGTGTTCAATTAACTTATCCCTATGAATATGGTGTTCACTTTAGATGGACGGATTACAAAAGTACAATTTATTTGTATTTGAAAATCCTATGAATATGGTGTTCACATGAGATGGACAGCTTACAAGAGTACAATTTATTTGTATTTGAAAATTTTAAAAGAAAGGGAATTGTTTATAAAGTTTAAGGATTCCTTAAAATTGATAACCCAGTCGATTTTCAAATTATTTCTTATGGGCTCTACAAATAGTTGTATCCACCATATCCTATTATATTATATCCTTCTTTTGAGGAACATTAATTAAATATTGCAATACAATTAAGTGAAAGTCTGCATAATAATTCTTTTATTAACAATAGTCTGACAAAAGATTAACCTAATTAGCATGTTAAACATTAATTTTGATAGAAGATCAAGTGCACAAATTATAGACTAGATTTGTGAGAGTTGATGTCGACCATAAATATGCTTCGAAAATCAAATATCGAAATATGGGTGTATTTATTAATATTTAAGCATATTTTTTAGCATATCTCATAGATTTTAGTATATGACAAGTTTTGCCTATATGTTTAAGCAATTATATTGAATCGCTCTCTATGATGATCTCCGTAACTCTTTATCATTTTAAGAAGATAAGCAAAAAAATTGAGACCCAGAAAGAGAAATATTCACATCCGAATGCAATAGATATTATTGATTGCCACGATCTCTGTCATTTTTGACAATGCGCATGACACTAGTATGTTATAGAGAGTGAAATATAGAAGAAAAAAATTGAGGAATAAGTTTTATTTCATATATACAACCTTTATATATTACACCATAATCTAATTTTAACTGTTAATTGCACAACCCATCGTATAATATGAGGGACAATACAAGGTAACCATCACTCCCATGTTTGACGAGCATGACAATGGCTTATTACCAATGTTAGTTGTCAGGTCTTGCTTTGCGAATATTAGAATGTGTTTCAATGGCTTCGCGAGTTTATGCCATTCAATGCCTCAATCCGAGCGGATCTTCGTGACCAATTACGGCAGGGCTGTGGCCTAATGGATGAAAGGCCGAAACAGTTTTCTCCATTACTAGCTCTACCACATCCAATTTTACGGAAGGAAGGGTTGCCTGAAGAATTTCATTGGAAAGTTGATTTGAAGCGTTGGACTTTGCAGAAACATTTGGCTTCAAATTAACCTCTGAAGTAGGATGCTTCTCAAGTTCCGCTCTTGTAGTAAGACTTTTGTTCTCCTATACTGAAGATGCAGAATTTTGACTCAATACTGAAGATGCGTGTTAATTGACAACAAATTTATGTTTGATGTTGATGTGCAATATGGACAAACTTCATGGAATTTACCACAACCATGCGATATTAGTACATATTGTGGAACGATAATGTTCTGTACCAGTCAATAATGAAGAAGCATGTGAAGTGATAACAAAATTTACGTTGGACGTTAATGTGCAACACTACAATATGTAAAGACTTCATGGATTTTACCAAAACCAACTCAAATCTTGTTATGAGAAACTTGTATTCTATTTGTGCACATTCCTATAATACGTTTAACCTCAAATGTTTGTAAAAAATTCTACGAATATATTTGGTAAAGTTCACAATAGTTTGCTGCAAAATATGTTAGATCATCATGAGAAAACCTAAGATGGAAGTAAATTTTCCCAGTGTTCATTACATAGGTTTTTATAGATGGAAGATGGTGGCAATTTTGTTTACGGGAGTATGAATTCGTGTCTGCATCGATATTAAGAAACATGAAGCCTGTAGTATTTTCTCCTAGTTAGGAGGAGGAGGCATACTCGGTGGTGGCTGAAGGTTAGGAGGAGGCGGCGGCTTGGGCGGAGGGGTCGGAGGTGGCACGGGAGGAGGCTTGGGCGGTGGCGGTGGAGGCAAAGGTGGTTTGGGTGGTGTTACTAGTGGAGGGTTTGGTGGCGATGGAGAACGAGGTGGAGGAGCCTGTGGTGGTGGGGGAGCGGGGGTAGGCGGTGGGTTTAGCGGAGGTGCAGGAGCTAGCAGTGGTGGAGGCACTGGTGGCAGGGAGGAATAGGGGCTGACTTGTTTCGACAGGTGGCAGCTCCCCATAAGCCGTCGACAGAAGACGAAAACCCGAGGGGAGCTGGCCCCTTAATATATGCCTTCAGCGTAATGAAAAAAAATATATATATGTTCACAAAAATAACCTTTTCTGACCAATAACATTTTCTTTCATCTAAAATAACTTTATCAAGTGCTTTGAAGACGGTTATTTAGTTTATTTATTTACTCCTTTGGGTTTTCGGTTAATGTACATTTTAAAGGGAATGAATAAAACTTTAATTTTGTGAATATATAATATTATAAACCTTTTATTTATCTAACTTTGCACGAAACTTATTACGAAATAAAGACATGTGCAACACCTCCAAGATTTTGATTGAAGCGAAATGTTCTCCAAAATAAGTCATGTTGATAGCATGATTTCTTTTTAAAAAAGATTATCACAGATCAACGTATTTGCTTCAACACGTTAAATTTTGCACAATGAAAAAAACTAATCATGGAAGCAAAAAGATGACACGTTTAGACTCATGGAGCATAATGTTAGCCGTCAATAAAAAATCATGATTTTCATAGTTTTCATCATAAATGTTATCATTGACTTTACAAGATGCTTAATATTGATAACATTATATAATCTATTTACAGTTTTATCTTCATGCAGGTTTTACTAATAAAGAACCACGATCATAATCTATTTACAGTTTTATCTTCATGCAGGTTTTACTAATAAAGAACCACGATCAAAAGACAACGCAATCCATACAGAGAAGGAATTTAAGGATGACCATGGCTTGTACTCGTGTCAATGTCTTGTTGTGTCGAAGAGGCGCATTCTATAGTCAAGTGGGGGGAGATGTGTAACTCCTTCCGTGCTCATTCTAGAGTAAGTGTCCATTTTAAAAAATAATAAAATATTATAAAAAAATATGTCAGCTATTTAAAACATTTACAACCACATAGATATAAGACTACACAAATTACATAAATTAAAAATGATTCCTCAATATTTGCACTCCAAAAAGGGTTTGCTCTTGGAGAGATTTGATCCCTCTCGATGCTTGGTAGATCCCCTTTAAGATGGATCTATGCTGGTATCTATTGCCAGGTGGAGATGGCAATTGCATTGAATAAAACAAAGCAAATTTTTAGAATGACTACTGTCAAAGAAAATCTCGGATTTCAAGAAGATATAGTTGCCATGAGTTTTTTTTAAAATAAATTGCTTCTCCATCGTGTCATCTTATCAAAAAACCATCGGTTCATGGACTAGTCATATCATCAAATTTGACAAAGAAGATTTGAAGATTAGCTAGGATGGCAGCCCCCGTGATTTCCTTGATTCTATTTGGAGGATACCAGGGTGGTCAAGCCTATCACCAACTCATGTGAAAAAACAAAATTAACCGCATTGGAGAGAAATCAATATAAGACAAGTCATAACAATATATTATTCTCTATCCAAATGAGATCAGTCCAATTATCACCAAAACATAATTAAACCTGTTATGACCTTGCGTTCACAAGAACTTTGGTAGCCTTGGTGGTTGACTGTTAGTTGGACGCTCACTCAGACGGACGGTGTACTAGTGTGTTTGATCGTTAGGAGGACCAACGATCATGTCGAGTCAAGTAGGACGAGGCAACTAGCGAGACTCTAAGTAGCGGTCTCGACGAAGGATGACGCGACGAGTACCTCACATGTGTAGCATAACACTAGGTTAGAATAATATGTGTGGGTGGATGCCACATGGACACATCAATATGTTAGCATGTGGTTGGACTTGGGAGGTTGCAACTTGAACACCCTCAAAGCTCCCTCAAGAAATGTTACAAGCTGAGCATGTGTTGCACAGATTGGTAGGTTGTCGGTTGTTCAAGTGTTGGCTCGGGGGTGGCAATATGATAGACTATGATGTCCAAGGTTGGGTGACAATGAGGTTGTTGGCGCATTGTCTACGGTGAAACGAGCACATACATTCTGCACAGCTCGATGGTGCCTGATGCAGGTTTGGTCAGGCTAGTTTCGGTGATACTTGGGGTTGATGGCCAAGCCCAACTAGAAATATCATGCTAGTGTCGTGCGTGTTTAGGCTTTCGGACGGTATGGGACACTTGAGAGGGATAGAAAAATCCTAGGCCCGTGACAAATGGTATAAGAGCGCATGTTCGGTTTCGGCAAACGCGGAGGTGTCTCTTCACCACCAATGCCCCTTTCATCGGAGGCCCCGATGGAGCCGCATTGTGTTGATGACGACGTCAACATCTTTAAGTGGGGGAGAATGTTACAACCCTGAGTTCACAAGAAATTTGATAGCCTCGGTGGTTGGTTGTTGGTTGGTGCCTCATTCGGACAGACGGTGTACTAGCGTGTTTGATCGCTAGGAGGACCAAGGATCATGTCGAGTCCAGTAGGATGAGGCAACCGGTGAGACTCTAAGTAGCAGTCTCGAAGGAGGATGATGCAACAAGTACCTCACGTGTGTAGCATAACACTCGGTTAGAATAATATGCATGGGTGGATGCCACAGGGACACATCAATATGTTAGCATGTGTTTGGATTTGGTAGGTTGCAAGGACAACACCCCCAAGGCTCCCTCAAGTAATGTTACTAGCTGAGCATGTGTTGCACAGATTGGTAGGTCGCTGGTTATTAAAGTGTTGGCTCGGGGGGTGGCAATAAGTCAGATTGTGTTGTCCAAGGTTGGGTGACGATGAGGTTGTTGGCACATCGTTTACAGTGAAACGAGCACTTACATTCCGCACAACGCGATGGTGTCTGACACAGGTTCGACATATATTGGATGGTTTTGGTGAGGCGTAGTTTGGGTGATACCTGTGGTTGATGGCCAAACCCAACTAGCAATATCATGTTGGTGCCACGTGTGTTTAGGATTTCGGATGGTATGGGATGCTCGAAAGGGATAGAAAAATTCTAAGCCGGTGACAAAACCAGCTTACAAAAAAGGAGATGTCAGATCATCGGGGGATCATCATTGCACTATAGAGATTATGGTAGAGATAATTCAAAGTCGACAGATCATTATAGAACGTCGAAATTTACCTGGCAAAGAAGGAGACTGTTACAAAATGATATTAGTTTATTGAAATATTGCGCATTAAAAAGAGGAGTTCTCAGGAAAATTTGTTACAGGAGAGCGTTTGGAATGTTCACTGGAAGCCAAAGAAACTAAGGATCATTTTTAAAGAGATAACTGCCAGAATTCTCACGCACCTTTTCACCAAAATATGAGGGATCCGTATACATGAATCTAAAGAATCTGGAACTCAATCTCCCACGTCAATTGACTTCAGTTTGCAAGATGAGAGAATAGTCGAAGGAAAAAATCAATGTATGGGTAGGAGGAAGGTTACTTTCCAAGAATGTTATCAAAACGGTTATCAGAATGCCGCGATTGCCACAAATCTACAGAGATAACTTTAAAGGGATCTATTCAGTTGCCAATGCTCATGGAAAGGGAAAAAATCTCTGTCCCTCTCTTTCATTTTACCAAAAGTTTTAATTATTTGCTTCCTTGATTGATTTTTATTCATACAGTTTTCGGAATCAGTTATTTGTGGTTTGCTTTTAGATGTGCAGAAATTATGGAGCTTTGAATCTACATCAGGATCGAGCTATCAGATTATTATCTGGAAGATTGTGGAAACCGCGAAACTCTGAGATTTCAAAAATGAAGTCAGTTTCAAGATCTGGTTCCATCTTATGCGAGATTGCGAAGAAAGTACACAGGTTTGAAACTGATACGAAGATTGCTCAAAAGATGAGCAGATTTTCCTTGCCCTCTACCAGATTCAATTCGACCTATGTTACATCTCATTTTTCTATTTAAACAGAGGCAATTCGACAGTCCGGGGAAGCTTCTCTCAGTTCATCAAAGATTTAAATTGTTATTTCTTTTTCTGCACTTTCCTTTCAATGTAGTTGTGACTTGGAAGAATGGAAAATTGGAGAGATGCTATTGTAGTGTCTTTGTTCTCTCCAGAGCTATGTAATAGTTTATTTGTTCTATTCAGATCTATGTAATATGTCTGTGGAAGGAGGATCTTTTGGGAATAAGTGAGTGGTGACTGTTATTGCTATCATTTCGGGAATAAATGAGTGTGAAATGTTCTATTGATAAAATGATAGCATTTTTTTTCATGATGTCCAAGTTATAACTAATATCTTCCAAATGCATTTGAAATGTCTTCTTTTTATATTTCTATGCCTTTGAAATGTCTTTTTTTATATTTATACATGATATTAGCAAGCTTTTTAAATAATTGTTTTCTCTCAATGTCTTGAAGTTAAAGATTAATCAAATCATTATTTTATACATCAAATTTCATCTTTCAAATTTATACTTTGGATAGGATTTAGTATAGTTTAATTATTATTATTAATTTTAATTATCTTTTAGATTTAGATTTGCTTTTGCAGTATTCTAAGTCCTTCTTTGGACTTATTCAAGAAAAACAAATCATCTAAATTTATATATCTTTTTGTAAATCTTCATTTTAAATTTTTTAAGATTAGTTTTTAGTATTTTTTTACTTTAAATATATATAAAGATAAAAGAAAACCTTTTCCATAGAGTTTATATTCTTTATTAATTACTAAGAAGAAGGTGCTTAAAAGTTATGGTTTCCCAATAATTTTCTATGGTCTGAATTTGATTTTGGATCTTTTACTTCTATCATATATATATATAATCTTCGTTTTTATTAGTATATCAATATATATAAGTAAAAACTATTTTTACTCCAAATTAGTCTTTCAATAGGAAATGTCAGAATTTTTTTCCTTCTTCACATCATTAAAGTTTGAGATATTTATAATAATAATACTTAGATAATCTCTCACTTAGGATCATCTGGTAATACATATTTTTACATTTAAGGGTAAGTCCTAGGAATTTACTATTTGTTTGTAACAAATAGTTACTTCCCTTACTCTTAACATGACACCTAAGACCTTTAGGAAAACCAAGTAACCCATTACTTTTATTTAAGTGCATTCTAGATTTTCATGGCTTCCTAGCCATACGACCTCTATTTTACTTATTGTTTAGTTTCCTCTAAACCTTCAGTCTCCTAAGTTTATACATCCAAAAATTACAACTTAGGAATAAATAACAATGCTTACAATAGTTACTAGTGGGGCCTTGTAATGTCCCCAATCAAATAATTGCATAGCAAGACAATCCCATCAATTCTACCAGTTCCCTAGGTTGAATGGGTACATTTGGAGTTGTAATAAGGGAGCACATGAATAATGTTTATACATTATAATGGTTCAAATAGTTAATAAAGACATTGAATAAATAAATTCAAGGGAAATTCTAGGGGCAAATGGTTTTGAAGACATATGGAGGATGTGGGATACACTCTAGCTTGATTTCTCACTGTCACATGGCATATCTCTCTTGCCATTTCGAATCCATGAGAAGGCCAGTATTATTGGGTGATTTGGTAAGTTCATACACATGGCATTGAGCATCTTAGGTCGAATTGGGATGGCATGGTAACCTCCATGGAAGAGGAAGGGTCAAATTGGAAGCTTGTGGACACTTGGGCTAGATTCCCTAGCACCTATGAAAACAATAATGGAGCATCTATGACATCTATGACAAATTTCAGATCTGACCTCTGACATCTGACCATTATGACATGTCAGTCGCAAAAATAGGCTCCAAGAAGGCGCTCATGGAATTGAAGAAGCCAAAGAGACTCCCACTCGAATTGGTGGAAGGTGGAAGGCTAGGAAAGATAGGACACATGGAAAATCTTGAGCCCTTACCCTAATTCGAATTGGATTGAGTCTATGGATGGATTGGGAACCTTAGAAGGCCAAGGATGTTTATAAAATATAGGGATAAAGCAAGAGAAGAGTTTTTGATCATTTGAGAAAAATTACATTTGTGAAGAGAGAGCTAGTGGATGACTAGTTTCTTGCCTTAGCCAATTTCGAAGGTGAAAGATTCCCATACAAGTTGGTGTTTGGAGAGGCCATTCAGGTCTTTCATGGAGCTTTAATGGAGTTTGTATTTGCAGTTATCAGCTATAGGGAAGCTCGTGGTTTCATCTAATGCATCGCATCTCCTCAACCATTTCTAGTTTTGAAGGCATATTCATGCTCCTTGAGGGATTGCGATTTGGGTGAGCTCTTGTACTTCTTGGGAGAAATTCTCATAATATATTCATGATTGTAATAAGCTTATTATAATCTATTCTTCATATTCATAAAGTATTAGGTCGAAATACCAAGTGGTTGTATGTAAAAATGATTATTAATGAGAAAACAATGACCATTTCCCCACTCTATTAATGTATGCCATTGTAATGCTGAATATTTCGAATAAAAGGATGTTTCTCTGATACATTTATGATGAATGGACTGCAATTGATGAGTGTTACAAGTTTCATGTTCATCACTTAAGCATTTGAAGTCATTTTACTCAATTTATTTACATTTGGAGAAGATTTGGTGCCATTTCCCCAAGGGTTGAATTAGTGATTTTTGCAGCTGTTTGTGGGAAGCTTATAATAGACTTAATAACTGATTAATGGTGCATATGAGACCTTAATAACATACCTAAGACATTCCCTACATTTTTTTAGAAATTCGAGTGGGTTTGGAGGCATTTGGAAAGCCAATTTCAGTCATTGCCCTGGGGGGATTTAAACCTCCAATTGCTAGTAAAATTACATACTTTGTCTAGAATCTTAAGGGAGTTTGCAGAGGTATTTTGGTTGCCATATATCATCCCTGAATATCATAATCAAATCCTATTATCATTCATATACCTTCTCAGAATATTTGGGAGCATTTGGGGCAAATTGCAGACCTAGGCATTAAAACTAGTCAAAGGTCGAAATTGGGGGTAAAGTGAAAAATTGGGCATTTTAATTTTTTTTTTTAAAAGGGACATTACAAGTGGTAGAAGAGCCTTTTGTTAAAACCATGGGTAGAGAGGAGGATGAAAACTTAAGACAAAAGGAGGAATTTGATGCAGCCTTAAAACCATATTTTTATGAACTTTCCATGGGTATGAAATACATGAGTAAACATATGATGAAAGGATTCGAATTGATGGTTAGCCAACTTGAAAGCAAAGGGATAATAGGAGACAACAATAGTTCACACTCAGAAGAAAAGAAGAAAATGGGTGAGCATATTTTCTCAAGCACAGGACCCCATAATATACCTGATGAATTTCAAAGCATACCAAGGTCTACTGCACCTAGATTTCTTACACCCAAAGAAGATCCTAACATTCAAGTGGATCTTAGTACAATAACAAATGAATGGAATGATTTGAGTGAAGATTATAAGAGAAGTCTACCATTTGGTACATACCTTGATGCTGCACAGAAACTAAAAAATAAGGAGGACAATAGGGCTCTATTCCAAAACAAAGAATTAAATTGTGCTATTGGTAAAATGTCACTTCCTACTTTTGATGTTCCTCTCAAAATTCTGCTAACACTTGGGTGCAAAAATTAGGTGTGTATTTTCAGTTGAATCCTATGGTGGAAGTGGATGCACTAAAAATGGCCATTTTGCACTAGGAAGGAGATTCCAATAAATGGTGGTTTCATGGCCTGAAAAATTTGGGTCATGATCATGTTAAAACATATGGAGAATTTGTTAACAGAGTACTAGAGAGATTTGAACAAAAAGATCCAGAATTGTCTTTCAAGGAACTAGCTCAATTAAAGCAAACTGGGACCCCTACTGAGTATATGTTGGAATTTCAAAAATTATCAGTCAAGGTGGCTGATGTATATATGGGAATGTTGGTATTGTTGTTCACTGAACGTTTGGTCAAATCCCACAAGACAACTACATTAAAAGATCTAATGAGCTTGACTGGGATCTCCAAAATGTGCTTCCTATAACAAGATTTCCTCCCAAGCCTAACTTCAAATTTGAAAAGAAACCTTGGAAAAGAGATGCATATGATAAGAAACCTTGGCAAAGAGATCCATTTGAAAAGAATAAAAAAGAAGGACTAAACAGGGATGAACTTCGAAAGAAGAAATTATGCTTCACATGCTTTCAACCATGGACACCGGGGCACAAATGTACTAAAGGAAAGGCTCAATACATAGAAGTATATTCTCATAATGATGAATATGATGGGGGCATAGATGAAGATGGACATATTTCAGATGAAGAGGAGGCATATGAGACAGAAGTAAAAGAGGAAAGATAAGAAGAAAAGCATCCTTCACTAGACAAAGCAAGAATGGCAGTACTTTCAGCAGTACCTCGCTATCATACTATCCGATGCAAGGGTGTGGTACTCGAACAAAGAGCTTCAGTTTTGGTATATGGAGGAGACACCCATAACTTCATTGATGCATAGATGGTGGAGAAAATAAAGATACCTATTGAACCATTCGATGGCTTCACAGTTGTCATTCCTGGTCATAACACAATGCAGTGCAAAACATGGGTTCCAATTCTGCAAGTCACCGTAGGTAACTATACTTTTGTTGATAGTTTTTATGTGGTTGATGTTGCTAATACTAATGTGGTTTTGGGAGTGCAATGGTTGTATTCAATAGGAGAGCATACAGTAAATTATCAAATTCCTGAAATGAAATTCCAAGATTCAAAATGAGTACTAAGGGTTGTGAGAGGGCAGTACACTTATCCAATTCAAATAGTGACTTTCAATAGTATGAGATCTATATTGAGGCATGTGGACATAGAATGGGCTGCTGAATGTCATATTACATCTCCCAAGCCAAATATAAAGGTTGTTGAACAACCAAAGGAGATAGAGAGACAAGTGCAGAAATTTGATATTTTTTTTAGAGATCTTCCACATGGTAGACCACCAGATGGGGGGGGTGAGCACAACATTGTTTTGGAGGAGGGTACTTCACCCATTCAGATACCACCTTATAGAAATCCTAAAAATTTCAGAGATGAGATTGAAAAATCCATCCAAGAACTCCTAGAGTTGGGACTCATTAGACCAAGCTCTAGCCCTTATGCTTCTTCAGTAGTGCTAGTGAAAAAAAAAGATGGAATATTGAGAATGTGCATAGACTTTAGGGCCTTGAACAAAAAGACTATCAAGAATAGGTATCCTATTCCTAGGATTGATGAGCTACATGGGGCCAAATACTTCTCCAAAATTGACCTTAGATCATGATATCATCAAATTCGAATGAAAGATGAAGATGTGCAAAAGACTGATTTTCGATGTCATTATGGCCACTTTGAATTTCGTGTCATGCCTTTTGGGTTAACTAATGCTCCAGCCACATTTCAATCATGCATGAATAGGATCTTTTGCAAGCAACTAATAAGGTTTGTTTTGGTTTTCTTTTATGACATTCTCATTTACAGTAAAACTTGGAAATAGCATTTGCAAAAATTAGAGATTGTGTTAAAAATTTTGCAAGAATGGTCAATATTTGATAAGTTATCAAAATGTGAATTTGGGATGAAAGCACTACTGTATCTTGGGAACATTATTGGGCAAGAAGGAATGAAGGTGCACATGGAAAAAATCAGGGCTATCTTAGAATGGTCATCACCAAAAAATACTACAGAACTAAGAGGCTTCATTGGGATACGCACCTATTACAGAAAATTTGTGAAAGGGTTCTCCAAGTTGACTTCTCCACTCACTGATTTGACTAAGAAGGATGCTTTCAAGTGGGATGAAGAGGCTGAAAAGGCCTTCCAAAAGATGAAAGAGGTAATGAGTAGTTGTCCCATACTTGCACTTCCTAATTTTACTAAACCTTTTGTTGTGGAATGTGATGCTTCAGGTGGAGGAATAGAGGTTGTCCTAAAGCAAGGCCAACACCCCATAGCCTTTGAGAGCAGAAAGTTGTAGCCTCATGAAAAAATTTACTCCATATATGACAAAGAAATGCTGGCCATTATGCATGCATTGAACAAATTCAGACAATACTTGGTGGGCAACAAGTTTGTGGTGAAAACTGACCACAATAGTCTAAGACACTTTCTCACCCAGAAAGATCTAAATGAATGGCAAGAATAATGGGTAAGTAAGATTCAAGCTTATGATTTTGTTATTGAATATGTCGAAGAAAAGAACAATATAGTAGCAAATGTTTTATCTTGAAGACATTTTTTTTCTCTCATGGACATTGCCAAGGATTGGAAAAACATGCTACTAGTTGAATATGCCAAAGACAAATTTGTTTGCGATGTGTTGGATGGAATCAAAGGGGATGATAACTATAGGATTTTGAATGGGATGATATATTATAAGGGAAGAATTTATTTGGTTCAAGATTCAAAACTCAAGTACAAAATTTTGCAAGAAGCACATGATTCCCCACTAGCTGGCCATCCGGGGATCTTCAAAACTTATAGGCAATTGAGGCATAAAAAAATTTGGAAGGGGCTGAAGGAAGATGTTCAGAAATATGTGAATGAATGTAAAGTATGTCGACAAAACAAATTAGAACTTAAATTCCCAGCTGGCCTATTGCAACCATTGCCTATTCCAGAGCAAAAATGGGACAGTATCTCAATGGACTTCATCACCGGTTTTCCCAAATATTTGGGTAAGGATTGCATATATGTGGTGGTGGATAGGTTGACAAAACTTGCTCATTTCTTTGCTGTTACATCATCTTTTAGTGCTGCACAAGTGGCTGATATTTTTTTCAAAGAAATCTTCAGATTGCGTGGCCTCCCCAAGAGCATTGTTAGTGATAGAGATAGTAGATTCATGGGTGCTTTTTGGAAAGAAAATTTTTAGATTGGTGGGCACTCAATTGACCCCAAGTACCAGCTATCATCCACAAACTGATGGACAAACAAAGAGGGTGAATCAATGGTTGGAAGGGTACCTAAGAAACTATGTGGGAGAGAAGCAAAAATCATGGGCAAAATGGCTACACTTGGGTGAGTTTTGCTACAACACCACTTATCATATTTCAATAGGGATGTCTCCTTTCAAAGAATTATATGGTTATGATGCACTTACATTTCCTGAAATTATCTTTGGTGATAGTAGAGCCCCGAAGGCTAAAGATTGGGTGGAAGAGAGCCAATAAATTTTAAAGCTTTTGAAAGACAATTTGCAGGTTGCTCAAAATCAACAAAAACAATATGCTAATAGACATAGAGAAGAAAGGACCTTTCAGGTTAATGATTTCGTATATTTGAGTTTGCATCCATATAAACAAACATCTTTCAAAAAGAATGGAGAAAAAAGCTAAAACCTAGGTACTATGGGCCATACAAGGTAGTGCAGAAGGTTGGAGAAGTAGTGTATGAATTAAAACATCCGAAAGGGAGTAAAATCCAGAATGTATTTCATGTTTCTTGTCTCAAGAAGGTTCTTGGTCAACAAATTATCACTTCAGAAATACTTCTTCCTTTAGATGATCAAGGTCAACTCACACTTGTTTCGGAAAATATTTTGAAGACAAGGGAAATGAGGTTGAGGAGTAGAATTATCAAAGAATATTTAGTGCACTGGAAGGACTTACCAAATGAAGATGCCACATGGGAAGAGGAGAATATTTTGCAGCATCCAAATATGAAATTGCTTGAGGACAAGGAATCTTCAATGGGCAGGACTGTAATGTCCCCATTCAAATAATTGCATAGCAGGACAATCCCATCAATTCTACCAGTTTCCCTAGGTTGAATGGGTACATTTGGAATTGTAATAAGGGAGCACATGAATAATGTATATACATTATAATAGTTCAAATATTTAATAAAGAGATTGAATAAATAAATTCAAGAGAAATTCTAGGTGGCAAATGGTTTTGAAGACATATGGAGGATGTGGGACCCACTCTAGCTTGATTTCTCACTGCCACATGGCATATCTCTCTTGCCATTTTGAATCCATGATAAGGTCAACATTATTGGGTGAGTTGGTAAGTTCATATGCATAGCATTGATCATCTTAGGTCAAATTGGGATGTAATGGTAACCTCCATGGAAGAGGAAGGGTCAAATTGGAAGTTTGTGGACACTTGGGTTGGATTCCCTAGCCCCTATGACAACAATGATGGAGCATCTATGACATCTATGACAAATTTTAGATCTGACCTCTGACATCTGACCATTATGAAATTTCAACCCCAAAAATAGGCTCCAAGAGGGCCCTCATGGGAGTTGGAGAAACCAAAGAGACTCCCACTCGAATTGGTGGAAGGTGGAAGGCTAGGAAAGGTAGGACACATGGAAAATATTGATCCCTTACCCTAATTCAAATTGGATTGAGTGTATGGATGGATTAGGAACCTTAGAAGGCTAAGGATGTTTATAAAATACAGGGATAAACCAAGATAAGAGCTTTTGATCATTTGAGAAAAAATGCATTTGTGAAGAGAGAGCTAGTGGATGACTAGTTACTTGCTTTAGCCAATTTCGAGGGTGAAAGATTCCCATCCAAGTTGGTGTTTGGAGAGGCCATTGAGGTATTTCATGGAGATTTAATGGAGTTTTTATTTGAAGGTATCAGCTATAGGGAAACTCCTGGTTTCATCTAATGCATCACATCCCCTCAACCATTTTCAGTTTTGAAGGCATATTCATGCTCCTTGAGGGATTACGCTTTGGGTGAGCTCTTTTACTCCTTGAGAGAACTTCTCATGATATATTCATGATTGTAATAAGCTTAATATACTATGTTCTTCATCTTCAGAAAGTCTCAAGTTGAAATACCAAGTGGTTGTATGTAAAAATGATTATTAATAAGCAAACAATGGCCATTTCCCCACTTTATTGATGTATGCCATTGAAATGCTGAAGATTTCGAATAAAAGAATGTTTCTCTGATACATTTATGATGAATGGACTGCCATTGATGAGTGTTACAAGTTTCATGTTTAGCACTTATGCATTTGAAGTCATTTTACTCAGTTTATTTACATTTGGAGAAGATTTGGTGCCATTTCCCCAAGGGTCGAATTAGTGATTTTTGCAGCTGTTTGTGGGAAGGTTAGAACAAACTTAATAATTGATTAATGGTGCATATGAGACCTTAATAACATCCCTGAGACATTCCCTACCTATGTTCAGAAATTCGAGCCAATTTTAGTCATTGCCCTAGGGGGATTTGAACCTCCAATTGCTAGTAAAATTACATACTTTGTCCAAAATCTTAAGGGAGTTTGCAGAGGTCTTTTGGTGGCCATATATCATCCCTGAACAACATAATCAAGTCCTATTATCAGTCATATACCTTCTCAGAAGATTTGGGAGCATTTGAGGCAAATTGGAAACCTAGGCATTAAAACTAATCAAAGGTCGAAATTGGAGAAAAAGTGAAAAATTGGACATTTTAATAAAATTTTAAAAAATTGACATTACATACCTTTGCCTTGAGCTCTCGCGCATAAACAAGTAATTTTGGAAGAATTTTTTTTAAAATTAAATAAATATTTTGTTAAATAGAAAGCTAAAAAATTACTTCTATACATAATATATTTAATAAAACATTTTATCTTTGAATTAGAGTAATATGTTTTATTTATATAGATTCAAATAAAAACATCTTTAGTTAAAATGAATGAAATGTTTAATTTAATATTTTTATAAAATAAGTAAAATTTATCATAATTTAATTGTGAATAAAATAATTATAGATGATGACTATTAGTAACTGCAATCCTTTTCTAGATTGTTGATTTTGTCCATTCAATAGGCGTTAACATCTGCGAATTGGATGAACATAATCAGAAATATTAAAAAAAATGTTAATTGAGTTATTATAATTATTTGAAAAAAATGACGTCCTCTTTCAGATATAAAAGTAGAGAAACTAATTGATTTATCACCATTCAAAACTCATCACCCTAAAAAAAAAGCACACACACCACCTCATAGATAATCCATAAGCAATTTATACAAAACCATTATTGGGAGCAATTCAAAAAACCAGACATGAAAATCTCATCACCTTAAAAAAAAAGCACACACACCAGCTCACAGATAATCCATAAGCAATTTATACAAAACCATTATTAAGAGCAATTCAAAAAACCAGACATGAAAATGGCTAATATCTCAAATAAAAAATCAATCAGTCAACCCTACACAAAGGTAAGGTCAATTGTACAATATAACCCTACAAAAAGGTAAGCTGGATTTTACAAACGGCGGCAACTAGAGACCCAATCATAGTGATAATAAAATAACGTCCCTCCATCAATATACAGTGCATTTCTGTTGATATTCAAAGCAACAAAACAAACGCTAAGAAGTGTAAATCTCCTCCGAGCCAAATTCTTAATATACATGGCATTCATCAATATTTCAACGCAAACTATAAGTATGATTATCATAATTATCAGTCTTGAAAAAGCGGCCCAGACAGACAGATGGCCAGAAGCCGAGTAAAGCTTCTTCTCTTCCTCTTCCCGTTTCCCATCACTTATTACGGCGTCCGGGAAGCTTCTGTTTGATTTTATCGACCAGCCCCTGCATCTTCTGACTTGGATTCTGAGCCTTATTGTGGGTGGCAGGGGGATGCTGCATCATTTCTTCCCACCTTCTCTTCCTTCCTCTTGCTGAACAGACTGAACAAACTGCGGCGGCCTTGGTGCTCTGGCGCACCCTGATCGGACGCTACTTTTTCGGCCATAGAACAACTAATTTGAATATCAGACAGATATAGCAACCAGCGAATTCAGATTAGCAGAATGAGTCAACAACTTTTGAAAATCAGATAAATATTACAACCAACCAACAAACTGAGATATATCTAGCAGAATGATTATAGAATTTGATGATATAACAGAGATATTGCAATGAAAATGAGACAGTAGAGCGTCAGTATATATACCTTCAGCGTTGGCGGTGGCCTGTGCTGGTTGCTTTCTTTGCTTCGGCGAGAGCTGCAGTGTGGAGGATATTAATTGTTTTTTATTTAACTCATAAATCTTGCAACCTGGAGGATAATTGCTTTAGTTCGAAGTTTCCGAGTTGGCGTGCTCATTCTTCCTACTTGTTCGTATATTAATATTAATTGAGATCAATGTGATCAGATTCTACTTGCATGCTCCTGCATTTATATTAATTTAAACCTCAGTGCTGAGGGTAAATTTTATTGTCAACTACAGTTTTGAGGTTAAGGTCACGATTGCGTGCCAGTTTATTATATAAAATAATTTTTAAAAATATAGAAGTCATAGCTGGATACAGTTTTAAGGTTAATGTCAGGATTGCGTGCCAGTTTATTATATAAAATATTTTTTTAAAATATAGAAGTGATAGCTGGATTCTTATCTGAAATCATATAATTATATAAAATAACTTAACTTTTAAAAATATAGAAGTGACGAGCTTCTTATCTCAAAGCTTATCCATAAATATAGTGTTTGATAAGAATCCGTCTTTTAAATAAATTTAATTTTATAAAATCTTTTAAACTTATATTAAACTTATTTCAAAAATACATTAAATTTAGTATTATAGAAAATTTGAAGTATTCATAAATTTTTTAAAGTATAAAATTCTGGCTTAATATTACTTATTTTTAAAATTTCAACCTTAAAATAATTAAATTGTAAAGGATTTTATATAATTTCCAAGTAATTTTGATTAATTTTGATTTTGTTGATTATGTTTAAAGTGAAATATTTGTATCATGTGGAATTTTCACGGTAATAGTTTTGGTAAAAAGTGAAAAATATTTATTTTTGAAAAACAAATGAAAACTTAATTTATGGAGTAAATTTTGCTTCTAGAATTTTCTTTACTCATCCTAACATTATACCAAAAATTTAATAAGTTATTTCCAATTAAACTCATAAACTTTTTTCATGCCATTCTAAAAAATACATAGAACTCATCATGACATGTGTGACACAAAAATTTAATAATTCAATATTCAATATTGTTGTTGTTTCAACTTAATTTTACTCAACTCATTTTACTTAAATGTCTAAGTAGATTTTCTTTTTAAAATAGGAAGAAACTCTTCTTTGATAGGCTTGTCACTCATGTTATCTTATATGATTATGAAGTTTGGAATTATGAGAATGATATAGAAAATCCCAAAGTAGCAAATGCAAAAGTGAAATCTTAAATTGAAGGAAATACACCATATTGTTTCCTCATCATAGAAGCAATTCTCTTATGGATCCAAAGCATGGCTATGATTAATGTACAATAACAAGATAAACAATAGAGTGACTAGAGGATTCCTAAGATTGCTTCTAAGTTGTTACTTTAGTCAAAGCCACCTACATCCTAAACAAGGTTGGCATAAAGAGATTGAGTAGTGGAATTATTGGAGAGCCAAGGAAGAGGTCACTTTACATAATAGTGATAATATTAAAAGTATTATTACATCTGAGTTTAAGGAGAAGATGTGGTGTTATAAAGAGTTAAAGGATAAAAGAAAATTAAGATATTATAAAGGGGTGATCAACCATAATATAGAAGATCAAAAACATCTCTTTCTCATAAAATGTGCTTTGTGTATCCACATTAAAGAATAATTTCATTTGTTTTCTATAATCTCGACCTTCTAACTTTTTAACTTATCACAACAAAGGGATTTAGGAACGTTTTTCATAAAGAATTTTAAACATAAAAATAAAATTCTAAGAAACAAAGAGATGTGTTATCTTTTTAAAATACGATAAACCAAAATTAATATCGATAAATATCAATAATTTTCATTATAATTTCAATTATATTATTTTTATTAAATAAAAAAAGTAAAATACCAAGATAGTAAGACTTTCCTACCAATAAAAAACTCTTTAAATGAACAAGTGGAGTTCCAAATTTAGATGTATTATTTTTCATTGGTTTTTGGGTGTGTATTTCAATGGAAACTAATGATTTATTAAATTTAAAATTTTTAAAATTTTATAATATTTTAATAATTTTTTTATATTTTCAAATCAATTTGACTATATTTAAAATATTATATGTATGAAAAATTTCATTTGTTTTCTATAATTTCGATCTTGTAACTTTTTAACTTATCACAACAAGGGAATTTAGGAACATTTTTCATTAAGAATTTTAAACATAAAAATAAAATTCTAAGAAACAAAGAGATGTGTTATCTTTTTAAAATAGGATAAACCATTTCCTACCAATAAAAAACTCTTTAAATGAACAAGTGGAGTTTCAAATTTAGATGTATTATTTTTCGTTGGTTTTTGGGTGTGTATTTCAATGGAATCCAATGGTTTATTAAATTTAAATTTTTATAATTTTAAAATATTTTAATAATTTTTGTTTATTTTTAAATCAATTTGACTTTTAAACTATATTTAAAATATTATATTTATGAGAATATAATGAATGGTTTAAATCTTTTTTATTAAAAATTAAAAAATATAAAGTATTTTTTAAAATATTATTATTAAAAATTAACAAATGTAATTATATGATTTTAATTATTCAAATAAAATTGAGTGTTTCTTTTTTTATTAAATAATTTATATTTTATTATCACATTTTAATATATATATATATATATATATGAAAATTCTAAAATATAAAAAACCAAAAAAATGTATTAAAAAATGTCTTCTTAAAACAAATTAAGTGTAATACCCTCGATTTTAAGTCTTATTATTATTATGTAATTTCAATTTATATGAGTTGTACTTATGTA
Organism: Larix kaempferi; assembly: GCA_027924585.1. Lineage (NCBI taxonomy): Eukaryota > Viridiplantae > Streptophyta > Pinopsida > Pinales > Pinaceae > Larix > Larix kaempferi. The sequence continues at coordinate 15,074,547 of BSBM01000422.1, forward strand.
TTGGTTCATGGCGGGAAGCTCAAGGCCAAGGCCCTGTAAATGAACATTGCGGCACTAAACATCATAACATCATTTTAAATTTGGAGTAAACCAAGCACATCTAAAGCATAGTGACATCATTTATGAGATGTAAATTGTAAATGTTGAACTAATGAAAAATAAACCTAGGGGATGAATGTGCAAGGGAACTAAATAGAGGGGAAATCATATCCAAGCATTATGAAACCATGTTATGATGATCAAGTGTCATCATGGTTTCTTGAATGTGGAAAGAAAAATGAGTATCCATTACTCGCTTTTTTCCAATAGCCAATAGATAGGAACATGAATTTATTATTAGTCCTTAAGGATTTACTAATCTTTTAGCAGAAGCTTAATTTAATTATATGTTGTGCATTTATCACTTCTAATATTACTTCTTCTTTAATTCACATATTAGTAAAACTGCGTAAATAAAACCTTATTATGAAATGAGCACTAATGAGCAACTAGGTTTAGTAAAACTGGGTAAATAAAACTTTATTATTAAGAATTATGTGCACAATAACTTTGGGGTAGTAAATTATTTCATAGGAAATATGCCAATATAGGGTGCACAATAATTCAACCTAAGTTATTTGCATGCAACCCAACAACCATATTCCAATTTAAATAAATTTAAAGGACAATAAGAACTAAAAACTGCATGTGAGGTTGTAACATACCCCAAGTTCAAGTTAGTATTTTAGTGATTTTTCAAGAAACTTTCAGTTGATTAATTAGCTCTACACACTCCATACATATAAGATGAACGATTTCATTTTCAAACTTCCACATAACTGATTTCCATACATCACATTGTTATAACCTAGCATTTAGAGCGACTAAGAAGGAGAAATACATTACTTTCATTGAAGTACATCCACTATAAAGGAAAGTAATAAACCATACTGGATTTTTACCCCAACATTCTATGGGTATCATTTGTCGATAATAAATATGATTAAATTCCTTGTAATCCCTTGTATTTAATCCAATCGAAAATTAGTTATCCGCAAAAGAGGTATTTAACATGCCTAACTTTCAAACCTTGCTTACTCATGCCATATAAACAACATTTAGTCCACTTCTTCTAATTTACTGGAGAGATTTATATGAAAGGGAAACATTACATCTATCTCCTAGGTCTATCCATAGTAAGCTAATCCTAGCCCTATGATAACCAATATGTTAATCAATACCTTTCATATTAAACTCATAATCAATAGTAATAACATTTAATGTGCATGAATCAAAAGAATAACTATGTCTGAATGGACCTTTAGCATTATTTTAATAACGTCTCTCATAATTCCGAAACCCGATGAATTCATAATAACAAACAAAACACATCAATGCAAAACAAAAATATCAAGGAGAATACACACATCATAGACACATCAGAGAGAGACCATTTTTAATGTGGTTCACCTAAACCCATGGGCTACGTCCACAAAATATATCACGTCTTATATTATTTATCAGAATAGGAAAATTACATCCTGCAATGCACTTGTTGCTTATCACTCTCTCAAGCCTCTTTCATAGAGTGCATTTTCATCTCAAACAGGAACATGTAACCCTACCCTATTCGTCGATGATATTATAAGGACATCTCATAATAATACAAAGGTTCCTACGGAGAGACTCCTAAATCTTTTATACTAAGTAACATACCCATAATATAACCAAAAGACCATCCTTTCTACAAATAATCAAACCTAGACTATAAACAACCCATCAAGAGATTTTCCTTTCATTTAGATATCGGCAAGCAATTCTTACTATTCTTGTGATATTAAATGCATACAACATCATGGTGGGGTTCTTTTATTCACCTTATTTATTAATAAGACATGGATACACTCCAACTTCAAGAGTTAGGTTGTTGCATCCATGGTTATATAATGTAGACTAAAGTATATATATATCATGGGGAATTCACCTTGTTGACCAATATCTTATCATGTTCATTCATAAAGGGAGGTTTATAAATTGTGAAAAATATGGTCAATATATTGGATGTATTGGGGGGCAGGGATTAGGGTATGTGGGTTTTATAAGTATTGGGGGGGTATAAAAAGGGGTATCTAGTAAAAATACCGTATATCTAGTAAAAATAAGGTTTTTTTAATTGGAAATATATATTGGAAGGGAGGCTCAACAAAGGATTTTGGTAGGTATTTATCAATATCTCGTGAAATTAGGGGTATTCTTTAATATTCCATGAATGAAGGTGCTATAGCATAGTTTCACTAAGTGAAGACCCCGCGATATATATATATATATATATATAAGGGTGGGCACAAAAAGTTGCTCCCCAAAACCATTGCAACGAGGAAGCGCTAGTGGGATTAAAACAACCACATGCACGCACCTAAGGCAGCGCGCATGCGCTTCTAGGTTCGGTACCAAATTGAGGCGCATGCGCGTTCCTGGCGCGTGCGTGCTTAGGGGCGCGCACACGCTCCCTTTAAAAAAAATTAACAAAGTAGAATGTTCCCATTCTACTCATTGGAGCCGAGCGCGACTTCCTCTCCCATGTGCACTTGACTACAACCACCAAAAGAGACTATTTCCACTCCAAAAACCCACCAAATTGATCCACCAACTCATCAACATGTCAATTGGATAGGTAAATTCCAATTTTTTGTCATTTTATTCATTCTTTGTGTCATTTTATTGATTTTTTTGTTTATTAAATTGTTAATAATTCCCAAATTATTAAAACAATGGAGAAATTTTCAATTGCATATTGTAAACCGAGATAATGAGTGAACAAAATACTAACCCAGAGACCGATGGGGCATAAGAAAACCCAAACCTTGGACCACATGCTGAACAAAATCATCAACAAAATACAAATGCCGAAGAAAATCAAAACCCCCAACCATATGTTGAATAAGATGGCCTTAACCATTATGTAAATGAAATGAGAGTGCACACTCGAGAACTAAGAAACACGACGGAACCATCTCGAGTGTCTCTTGCCACGTCAATTGAGAGCTCAATTGACTCCCTCATCCATGCACATCGCCAGTTGACCGACATGACTGAATATAGAGCTAGGATGCAGGAGTATTACTCCACATGAATTTCTGTTAAGATTCAATATGCTAAGATAGAACATATCAGCATTACATTCCATTTCACAATAATAGCATATATAGGATCACTGAAGAAACAACAAGCATAGCATAAACACAAGAGACATAGATTTATCCTGGGAAACCCTCATGGGGTAGAAAACCCAGCAAAGCTTCCTCAAAATAGATGATCAACAAATACAAAGATGTAAACCAAAGACATGAGCTCCTCCTCCTCCATAGCAGACTTCTCTCACACAAGTGCACCACTCTCAAGTGAATGAATGAGTGAGATAAGTGAGGAACATCCTCCTCTACTTATACTTGTTCCCCAACTGACTTTTACACAAGCTAGGTCGGCCCCAACTTAATTACTAGGTTAAACACCGCACTACAACTGACTGGGCTGACCCCTCTAGGGTGGTCTAATAACCCTTTTACCCACATAACACATACAGGGCCGACCCCCACTAGGGAAGTCTAATAACCCAAGTTACCACAATCCAGAGGAGGAATAAACATCTCTGGATATACAATAAGATCTTCACGGAGGAATAAAACATCTCCGGAATAATAAAGTACAAATATAATATTCTTAGAAGTTACAATATCTCAACACTCCCCCTTAATGAGAAGGATATTATAACAACATCTACAGGAGCAAGGAGTCATCAACATCATACATAATACATCTATAAATCATTGGAAGCTTTCTCAACATCATCAGTAACTCAACTAGTTACTGGAATATCTTCAAGATCTTCAATACTAGAACATCAACATCTTCAGTACTGAATCTTCTACAGCACTTGAACAGCTGCAGCAATATCATCATCTAGATCCTCACGATCAACAGCATCGTCATCACACGATCATCAACATCATCATCATTGTCATCATAAGATCCTCAGCATCGTCATCATACGATCATCATCATCATCATTACATCATCTCGATCTACAGCATCTGGATCATCATCTCTATCTACAACATCTAGATCACCATCTCGATCTACAGCATATGGATCATCATCTCGATCTACAGCATCTGGATCATCATCGTAGCATACTCTGCAATACACATAATCCAATTACAGGATGATCAATCCTGCTCTCTTTAGGACATAGGTCCATGGATGATACAATCCAGATCAAGTTCCAGGATGATCAATCCTTATCACTTTAAGACAAGTCTCATGTCTAGGGATGATGTAATCCCATCACGTACATTTTGAACCCAGTTCACGAACGATGCAGTCCTATCATGTACATTTTGAACCTAGTTCATGGACGATACAGTCCTCTCATGTACATTTTGAACCCAGTTCATGGACGATACAGTCCTTGTACATTTTGAACCTAGTTCATGGACGATGCAGTCCTCTCATGTACATTTTGAACCCAGTTCATGGATGATACAGTCCTTGTACATTTTGAACCCAATTCATGGACAATGCAGTCTTCTCATGTACATTTTGAACCCAGTTCATGGATGATACAGTCCTTGTACATTTTGAACCCAGTTCATGGATGATGCAGTCCTCTCATGTACATTTTGAACCCAGTTCATGGACGATACAGTCCTTGTACATTTTGGACCGAGGTCCAGGGACGATACAGTCCTATCATCAATTCTCGGAGACAAATGTCTACGGATCAATTCTGGGACCAATGTCTGGGGAAGATACAATCCCCTACCTATTCATTTAGGACTTCATTCTGGGAGACCCAGTCTATGGCTCAATTCTGGGACCGAATTTTGGGGAAGATACAATCCCCTACCTATTCATTCAGGACTTCATTCTCGGAGACCCATTCTACAGCTCAATTTTGGGACCGAAGTCCGGGGAAGATACAATCCCCACCCTGTTCATTCAGGACTTCATTCTCGGAGACATCTTGTCTACGGATCAATTCTGGGACCGAACTCCGGGGAAGATACAATCCCCTACTTGTTCATTGAGGACTTCATTCTCGGAGACCCAGTCTACGGCTCAATTCTGGGACCGAAGTCTAGGGAAGATACAATCCCCTACCTGTTCATTCAGGACTTCATTCTCGAAGACAACTGTCTACGGATCCTTTTAGAACATGTGTTCAAGGATGATACAATCCCTCTTCTTTCTCGGAGACATATGTCTACGGATCAATTTAGAACATATGTTCAAGGATGATGCAATCCCTCTTCTTTCTCGGAGACATATGTCTACGGATCAATTTAGAATATATGTTCAAGGATGATGAAATCCCTCTTCTTTCTCAGAGACATATGTCTATGGATCCTTTTAGAACATCTGTTCAAGGATGATGCAATCCCCTTGTCAACTTAGGCCTTGTCTAAGGACCATCCACCAACCTCTCTGTTGGCATCATCAATATAGGTTTCCTCATTATCAACTTTACTGTCGATGCGGGTAATCTCATCATCAGTGTCTACATCACTCCCCCTTTCGAGGAGGGTCCTTCTGAACTACACCAAGCTTGTCTTGGAAATACTCAAACTTTACTCGAGGAGAGGTTTGGTTAGTACATCGGTAACTTGTTACAAATTCAAACTTTATAGTTCCTTTCTGCACCATATCTTGTATATATAGAAATGTCAGATCTCTATGTGCTTTGACTTATCATGGAAGACTAGATTCTCTTCCATCTTGATACAACTTTGTTTGTCACATAGGATCATAGTTGGGTCTATCTCTAAGTAAAAAAATCCTGAAGCCATACTGCTTCACAACTAGCAGAGCAAGCAACCATATATTCTTCTTGTGCTTAGAGCCACACTAGACTGCTTCCTGCTAAACCACGAGATCATGGTTGATCCCAGAATATAACATCCTCTCGATGTGCTCTTCCTGTCTGATACACTTTCTTCCCAATCAACATCTGTGTAGCCATCTGAAGTCATGATTTCTAAGATAACATAAATCAAAGTCTATCGTATCCTTTAGATACCTCATCACATGCTTTTCAACTATCAGGTGAACACATCTAGTTTCCACTAGATACTAACTCAAGGTGTTCACAGCAAGGCATATATCTGGCCTGGTATTCATCAGATACATCAACGACCCAATAATGTGTCTGTACAGAGTCACATCAACTAACTCTGAGGAGTCATTAGCTAACAACTTCAAGTTGGAACCCATGAGAATGGCCATGGCTTCACATTCCAACATATCAATTCTTCTCAAGATTTCCACAACATACTTTCCCGAGATGAGAAAGATTCCTTCCGAGCCTTTCCATACTTCCAGACCTAGGAAGTAATGCATCAATCTGAAATCTTTCATTTTCATTTCTGTAGCCATCTTCTTCTTTCTTTTCATGATCTGTTTCTCATTCCCTATCAAAAATATATCATCTACATACAATAATAGTATGATCCATAACCTTAAGGTAAAGGTTAGGAACAACTTTACTTTTGGTAAAGACCAAGCTTGTCAAGAAAATGTCAATTCTCCCTCTGTGACTGAACATCATTCACACTCTACATTGAATGATCTTTTGTGCCAAATCTCGACAGATGGGTCTACTGATATGAGCCTCAATATCATTTGAACTCTGTGGTGAGCTCCTTCTTATATCCATGCCATCTTTATATAGAAACCATATTCAACCTTGTAGCAAAGGTTGAGATCCACATCACTCATGGTGATTATTAAGCTCATCAATTGACTATCGATCCTGGGTACCTGAATAGAGATTTCTTCTATCGAATCCTTGATTCACACTTCTTCAATTACATCATTAAGATAATGGTCTTATCTAGCCACTTGGAGCAAACATCTCATCATGATTCTCTTCCTCTTTTTAAGAGAATCTTCTAGCCACGAGCCTTCTACAGTGTGTTTGATTTGTAAATCTTTTGTTGAACATCCCTCACTTGTTCGGTGTTCATCATTCTTCATGATCTTTCCTACAAATCAAAATTAAGTACATGATTAGTAATACTTCATAATCATCAAATCATGTTGACATGATAACCTATTATGCATACATATATGATTTACCTAGTTATGCTACTATCTTGACCAATACTTTGGCACAACACTTTTCCATATCCTGTATGCATACAGTGGCTATCTAGATGCCTTCCATCTCTACCAGAACATACTATCGAGAGTGTGCATAGCTATCAGCATGTCAGCAAAGAGTTTTCATTCTAGACAAGCAACAATGGAATGTTTGTCCAACTTACCAATCATATGCATATTAGTAGTATACTGTTCAATGCTATATGAATGTTTACACTCAGCATGATATATTCTAGGAAAACAAATATGCATACAACTATTACAAGCAATATCATTTACTATTTCAAATAACAACTCAAATACTTATCTCTTATGTTTGTGTGGTTGCCTCCTGCTTGATCTTCTATATGACTTTTGAACTTCTATTCATTCTGTACCACTGTGCATGCTCAAGTGTGCACTAGTGTCATCCTCATGATCTCATACACAAACATACATTCATTAGTATAATCTTAATATTATCAAAACATTATAATTCTAAATAATCTTGAATATGAATAGTCATGATCATAGATAATAAACATTAGTATTCAAGGTTTCAGGGAAGTCTTCTTTTACTCATGCATATTCTTATTTGATCATAGGACTCTTCTAGTTAGTTAAATCATCAATCAAGATAAGAGACATAATATGCATAAACCCTTGATTACTTACATTTCTAACTTTATGAATAAGCATAACCAATCATACCAAGTATACTTATATAAGGGATCCTAACACAAGGTAAGATTCTAACTTGATATAGGAAAACATACCTGGATTAGTATACCTAAACAATATCTTCTTTGTTCTCTTCAATGATTTAGAGATCCTGTGCTAGAATCTGCATATCTCATAGGTTAAGCATAATAGAACAAAGTCATACATACCTCGTAAGTAGACCTTCTATGTGATCAAAGATTATGGATGAGTCTTTGTCTTCATGTCATCATGGTCATGGAACTTGATTTGTCTTTTGTGATGTACTTGTATCTTGTTAGCAGACAACATCAACCTCATACAACACCACAGTGCATTAGTACAATCATATATCCCTAATCAATGAATGTCTTCTATCATGCATTCATACTTTTACTAGGGTGATAAGGCAATTCTATCATTAATCAAGATTGTACTAACCTAAATAAGATGAAGACAAACATATTATGAACTTAATCAAGAAATAGATTTCAAGAAATACCTATATTTCCTCAAGTCATACCTGTCAGGAGATTCTTGTAGTCTTCTTATGCAAGGCCTTAGCCTCAAATCCCCCTGAAAATGGATCTGGGGCTCGATTAGGGTTTTATATAGAAACCCTAAAAATTCAAACTTTGACCTTCACACTTCTGAATGTATGGAAGGATGTGTCTTGCTGAGCTGATCAAACTATCATACTTCAATTTTGAAATCTCCAAAATTTGACCCCTCAAAATTGCCTTCAAAACTTCTGGATCTTCTGGACAGGATCCTGAACTAGGGTTTGATGGAGCCCACCCTTCTACCTAATCAAAAGGTTCAATCCAAGGCTCTAAACTCTTATTTTTCTGAGGAGCTTCCAGCCGTGGTCACAGACTTCAAAAATTCCAACTTTTGCTGAAGCCCTAATTTTCCATCTTTCCGATCAAAATCCCGAACTGGGGTTTAATCAAGCCCGGTCTTCTACCCAACAAAAAAATTCGATCTTGGTCTCTAAATTTCGATTTTCCTGAGTATCATTCAGCCGTGGACTCTGATTCCAAAAATTCTAACTTTCTTCGAAACCCTAAATTCTGGAAGCCATGAATGAAGGTGCTCCAAAAATAATTTTGTTTTGACATAAATATGTACCTGATTTTTTCTGTTGTAACTTTGAACTTTTCGATCCACAGGGTCTGAAAACTTTTTTTGTGGTAGCCTGACCTGTCATCTTTCCATCCCGATAGGTCTGACCTCAATTGGATTTTCTGAGAGAGAGTTATGCCAAGTGTCACAATGTGACCTTTTTATGGGATAAAACAGGAGAGAGAACTTGTACGGCATGCCACATGTGCCTGGTTTAGCTTCGGCCTCTAAAAATGTTTCTTGAGATATTACAGTCTGTGTACTACTTATCACTTTTTACGAAAATTCATTTGGAGCTTCCTAGCCCAAGTTATTACCTTTTTTCCTAGGTCACCTGAATTTGACTGAGATCTGGAAGAGGCCGAAGCCCTAACTTGTACTGATCATAAATCACAAAGTACAACAAATATGAGGGTGTCGCATGTGAAGCAAGTGTCGTAAGTGAAGCAAGTGTCATAAGTGCCATACATTGCCTTCCTTCAGGTTAGCTATCATACCATGTTAAGATTCAATATGCTAAGACAGAAAATATCAGTATTAAATCCCATTTCACAATAATAGCATATACAGGATCACTGAAGAAACAACAAGCATAGCATAAACACAAGAGACACAGATTTATCCTGGGAAACCCTCATGGGGTAGAAAACCTAGCAAAGCTTCCTCAAAATAGATGATCAGCAAATACAAAGATGTAAACCAAAGACATGAGCTCCTCCTCCTCCATAGAAGACCTCTCTCACACAAGTTCTCCACTCTCAAGTGAATGAATGAGTGAGATAAGTGAGGAACATCCTCCTCTACTTATACTTGTTCCTCGACTGACTTTTACACAAGCTAGGTTGGCCCCAACTTAATTACTGGGTTAAACACCCCACTACAACTAACTGGGCCGACCCCTCTAGGGTGGTCTAATAAACCTTTTACCCACATAACACATACAGGGACGACCCCCACTAGGGAAGTCTAATAACCCAAGTTACCACAATCCGACGAAGGAATAAACATCTCCGAATATACAATAAGATCTTCACGGAGGAATAAAATATCTCCAGAATAATAACATACAAATATAATATTCTTAGAAGTTACAATATCTCAACAATTTCCAAGGAAGCAATAAAAGATTTGAATATTACAAAGGCCCAATTATACAATATGTTCACTGATCGAAAAACACAACAACCACCCAACACTAGAAATCCACGTGTTTGCATGGATTGGTGTCATTACCAACCATGGAGGGACAATTGGATGCAGAGGTGGTTCATGGTGTATGATAAAACTCCCTGCAATAATAGGTAGGTTCCACAGCACTTCCTTCGGCAACTATGGGATAAGTTTATGCTCGATTTACATGTCAACTATTTTGACATAACCGAGTTCCAGGGTGTTGGGCGTGGCTCTTCCCAAGATCGACCTGTTGCTAGGAGGAACCCACTGAGAGGGCTACCAACTCTTGGGAATGACCCCAACCCCTCTCCCCAACCACCTCAGTTACCCCACAAACTTGATCAGATCAAGGAGGCAATGAGGAATGTTGCACGTGGACTCCTCAGACACACCTCCTTTGTAGTAACAACTATAGTGGAGAGGTCGGTTGAACTTGATAGAGATCTAGGTGCAAGGCCTTCACGATAGGGCTAGGATAGACCTATGATCGATGGTAGCCATGATGGGAATTCTAGTTCGACGAGGACAATGCCACATCTTTGTCCCCATTGTGGGTACACTTTCCCTAGCCCGATAGAGGGTTGTTATATGGATCAAGTTAGCAATTTTTTAATGTGTTTTCAATCATCACTTGATAACTTGTAAAGTATTTTTGTTTGACTTAAACTATTATTTCAATGTACAGTTATTCAGAGCTGAGACACCAACATGGGAGAATGTAGGATCTCCCAACCTGGATGCAGCAATGGCAGCTGCAACTGAAATTGCATCACCTCACACGGAGGTATTTTCAGTACCTCACACAATATTGTTATTACTTATGGCATTTATACTACTTAAGTATTTATATTTATGGCATACACAATAGTTTATACAATATTTTTGAATATCATGATTTCCTAAATAATGACTTGTTTAACATGTTCATAACATGCATTCATTTTGGTGTCCACAGGTGTTCTCTGACTACGGTGATCAACCATCCCCGCCAGGGATTGGAAGATGACCATATACATAGGTACAATGTGTAGTTAAAAGAACGCTTTTAATTTGAATTGTTATGACTTACTATGGTTTAATTTATTGTTTGTTTACTAAATTGTGATATTACAAATGTATATGTAGGTTCCACCAACAGCCATAGGTCCCCATTTTAGTCCTATGTTTCCACCCTATACCATGAGTCCCCCCCCCTCGCTTCCATCTAGACCCCTCCCTCCGTCCACCCCCTCCCTTCCATCCAACCTCCCCTCTCCGGCCATATTCCCCCCTCCATCCATCCTCCCCCACTAGTCCATGCCCCCCATCTATACATCCTCCCCAATTTATCCACGCCCCCCTTGTCTATCCATCCTCCCCCATTCATCCACGCCCCCCCCCTTCCTTCCAGCTTCCCCTCTTCGTCCACAACCTCCCTTCCATCCATCCTCCTACCTCTATGCAGGACATCCCTCCCATGCACCATCCCTCGACATCCCTCCTATCCCTTTTTGTTCAATACCCTTGTTAAGTTTTAACATAAATTCACTAGCAAGATCACTAAAATAAACACAATCACAAGATAGACAAATATTTACCCTGGGAAACCCTCATGGGGTAGAAAACCCAGCAAAGCTATCCTCAATATAGATAATCAAACCAATACAAAATGTAGTCCTTAACAAGAGCTCCTTCTCCTCATATGCATACCTCTCTCTCTCTCCTATGCACCAATTACAAGTGAGTGAATGCATGAGATAAGTGAGGAACATACTTCCTCTACTTATACTTGTTCTCTAACTGACTTTTGACCCTAATGGGGCCAACCTCTCCTAAGCGAGTCTAATAACCCCTAAACAACTATCTCAGGGCCGACCTCACATGGGAGATATAATAACCCTAGTTAGCACAATCTCTCGGAGGAATAAACATCTTCGGATACATGACAAAGTCCCATCGGAGGAATGTAACATCTCCAAAATAATAAAATAAAAATATAATATTCTTAGAAGTTACGATATTTCAACACTCCCCCTTAACGAGAAGGATATTATAACAACATGTGTAGGAGCAAGGAGTCATTCTCTACATGGTACATGATATATCTATAAATCATTGGAAGCTTTCTTCAATCATCATCAGTAACTCAACTAGTTAATGGAACATAATCAATACTGGAACATCATCATCATCAGTACTGAGTATTCAACTTCTGCATCACCTGATTAGCTATATCATCAACTGGATCCTCTCGATCATCAGCATCACATCATCAACTAGATCCTCTCGATCAACAGCATCAGATCATCAATTGGATCCTCTCGATCAACAGCATCACATCAACAACTAGATCCTCTCGATCAACAACTGGATCCTCTCGATCAACAACAGCACATCAACAACTGGATCCTCTCTATCAATAGCATCACATCGACAACTGGATCCTCTCGATCAACAGCATCACATCGACAACTGGATCCTCTTGATCAACAGCATCACATCAACAATTGGATCCTCTCGATCAACATCATCACAGCGGCATATCCTGCAACACACATGATCCTTCCTTTCGGAATTAAGGGATCAATCATATCTCAATCAACATTTAAGACCATCCTTCCTTTCAGAATTACTGGATTTACTGTCTAAGGATGATCAATCCTATCTCAATCATTTAAGACAATCCTTCCTTCTGGAACTACTTGATTTACTGTCTAAGGATGATTAATCCTCTTACAATCATTTAAGACAATCATTCCTTTCGGAATTACTGGATTTACTGTCTAAGGATGATTAATCCTCTCACAATCATTTAAGACAATCCTTCCTTTCGAAATTATTAGATTTACTGTCTAAGGATGATTAATCCTCTCACAATCATTTAAGACAATCCTTCCTTCAGAATTACTGGATTTACTGTCTAAGGATGATTAATCCTCTCACAATCATTTAAGACAATCCTTCCTTTTGGAATTACTGGATTTGCTGTCTAAGGATGATTAATCATCAACCACTTACAGGATGGATAATCCTGATCTCTTTTAGGACATAGAGTCCAAGAATGATACAATCCCCTCATCCACTTAGACAAAGTCTAAGGATCACACATCAACTTCATTGTTGGAACAGGTAACCTCATCATCAACCTCATCGTCGGAACAAGTAACCTCATCATCGATACAAGTATCCTCATCATTGATACAAGCATCCACATCATCGATACAATATTCTCATCAATACAGGTATCCTCATCATTGACCTTATCATTGATGTAGGAAATCTCATCATTGATACAGGTATCCATATCGATACCAGTATCCAAATATCATCATTGACCAAATCACTCCCCCTTTTGAGGAGGGTCCTTTTGAACTACACCAAGCTTGTCTAAGAAATACTCAAACTTTACTCAAGACAGAGGTTTGGTCAACACATCAACAACTTGTTCTTCAGTGCTTACATACTCAAGCTTGATATCTGTTAACACCCAAAAAGTGTTCACTACCTCATCTACCACATTATATGGCTCATTTGTCCATTTTCCTACCATATTTCCCTTAAAAACCCAAAAAAAAACCCACTAAAAAGCCTCCAAAAGGCCTAAAATGCCTCCAAAAGGCCACAAAACCCTCAAAATAGCCTAAAAAAGGCTAAAAAACCCCCTTTTCCTCCAAAAATAGCAAAAATCCCCTAAAAAGGGAATAAAAAATATAAAATAATGAGGAAAAGGAGGAAAAAACCCTATACAGCTGCCTAAAACCATGTGTTCCCTAAAACCATGGGTCAGCACTCCACCACCAAAAAACTATAAATAGGTGATGGAGATCCCTTATTCCATATCCACAATCACAAGCACCCTTACTCTGCCAAAATCTCTCTCGAAACCCTAGTTCACCATTGAACTACTTTCACCTAGAGAGCCACTTTTGGCCCATTCCCATCATTGGAGAAGGAGAAGGAGCATCTTGAAGCTTGGAGCATCCTCTTGGACACTGCAAAGGGCTTCATCAAACCTTCTCATTGAAGGTAATATCAATACAAAAAGCCATTCTTTAAATTTGATGTTTATGTTTCATGCATGCTTTAGAAGTAATTTAATTTTTGTTTTAACTTAATTAGTTTAATATACTGAACTGCTACTAAGGAGACCATTCTCCTTAGTAGGTGCTCATTTGCACAAGCTAGGGGTAAAACCCTAGCTACAGTTTTGGCGACTCCCCTAGATTTCGAATTTCTGGTTTCCGTTTTTAAATTTTTTCACTTTCGGCTGTCCCTTTCGGCCGCCGCATACCGCGTATTTTCCCTCTGCAGTCGCGTCCCGACCGCGCCTTTCAGGCCTTTACCTGCGACCCGACCGCGGCTCTCAGACTCTTTCCGACGCTCCGCCGGCGGATTCAAGTCTGTTACCTGCGATCCGACCGCGGCTAATCAGCCTGTTTGCCGCGATCTGACAGCGCCTGTCGGCCTTTTTGCCGCGACCAGACTGCGTCTTTTTCCCTATTTCCTGCGTCCCGACCGCCGCTGTTGGCCCGAAAGCCGCGACCTGACCGCCACTGTTTCCCCCAAACCCGCGGTCTGCCTGTTCTGTTTCGGCACAGACCCGCGGTCTGATTTCTGCAGTTTTCCTGTTTTGAGCCCAGCCCCTTTTGCTGCAATATTTTCTGCATCTGAACAGCCCTCTGTCCTACCTGCAGCCTCACTTCCTTACAGCCTTTCTGCAACATAATTTCTGTTCCCTTTACAGAATTCTTTTAAAATTTCAGTATTTTTAATTCAGAAAATTTTGCAAGTTAAACTTTCAATTTCAGCATTATCGATAGTTGGAAGTTGCCCCCCTTGTGGCACTTCTATTTTTGGGTTCATCACCTCACGAGCACACACTCTGTCACATAAATCAAGTGAGCCTTAAAAAGTACCTAATTGAACCAACATTCTAACCCCACTTGGGGAACACAAAAGAATCATTGTAGTTAGGTAGGGTCGGGGGGATAGGCTTCCAATAACACCCCTCGGTCACTTTCACTTGAGACATAGTTGTTGTCCAAATAGGGAACCAAAATCCCCTAGTACTTTTTGGCACGGTCACGACCAGTTTGTCAGAGGGCCTCTCCCTTAGGAGGGTTGAAGTCGGGAGACTGGTTTCGGAGGCCTGAGTGGAATACCGCACTCCATTCAGTAACCGAAGGGCTACCTTTCGCGGTTCGCGGGATATCCCTGTATAGGGGTATTGCGGTCAACGAACTAAACGGCAGATTCACCTTTCTGGACGTGTCATGAACGGGGTATCTTAGTTTCCATTCTTCTAGGATTGACTACCCGGTGTCCCTCCCGGTAGGGGGATATCATAGCCACTTGGCTTTCCTACTCATATTGTCTGACTTGGATTTCATCACCTTGCAGAGGATATGTTTAGTTGAGTCAGAATACTTTTAGTTAGGTGTTTGCATGCTCCTTTACCTCCCTTTGGTCTAGTGAGTCCACCATTTTATGTTTCTAGGAAACCTGCTGCTTGTTGGTATTCTGACCATCTTTGTTGTTACTCCACCTATTGTAGCACAGCTGTTGCAGTGGGTGTTTTGAGTTGGTTGTTGGCCTGAGTGCCTTGCTTTTTAGCTCTCCTCCTGCACACACGGTTGCATTAGGATTTTTTGAGCTGTTTTTATACTCACCTCAACCCACAGAGATTAGACACCATCTGTCACCATTGAGTCCCCGAGACATTCTCGGCGCCTCAGGGGCGAGCCCCCACAGCACGGTTCTCTTGACACCACTCGTCATAGATTCCGATCATCATCCGTTGATACCACCCATCACAGATCTAGAGCCTTGTCACTTGACTCCACTCGTCAGCGACGTAGGTCTCCGTCCCCAGATAGTGACGCACCTTACTTTACCTCCGATTCTGAGACAGAGTCTGAGAACCCTATTTATACTGCTCCTACTAGCCCCATGGCTGGCACGACTTCCACTCCGTTTGTCATAGGGACCATTGGTGGCACATCCACCACTACACCAGTTACTACACCTATTTTGGGTATGCCCTCCATGGGGCCCCCATCTACCGTTCCCCTCATGGTACCTATTCCCGCAGCGGGAATCCCTATCCCCACTACATCAGTGGCTCACACTACCCATGGTGGTGCTGGACCATCCTCCACCACCTCAGTTCCCCCACTTGGGGGCACCACCCCACATCTTGTCCCTCCACTTGGGGGCACTGGCCCCAACTTGGTCCGACCCACTACAGTGTCACATCCTTCTTCCAGTTTTCCATTCATGGTTAGCCTCAACCTACCTGACCTGGCCAGATTGACCAACGATCCTATTCGACACGACCCTGCATGGCCTCATATGCCTACCAAACTCCCCTCTGATATCCCTAAGTTCGAGGGGAAGGCCGGTGAGGACCCACAAAACCATATCATGTCTTTCCACCTATGGTGTTCCTCTAACTCCATCGTGGATGACTCTGTTCGCCTCCGTCCCTTACAGCGCACCTTCACTGGCTCTGCAACCAAGTGGTATATCGAGCAACCTCATGGAACCCATGCCACCTTTGCTTCCCTGGCCTCGACCTTCCTGCAGTTCTTCCAGTTTCCTGTCCGCTATGACGCGGGCGTTGAGATCCTTCTATCTTGTAGACAAAACACTGCTACCCATATCACGGACCACATCCATGAGTGGCGTCGACGCCGTAGCTTATGCAAGATTAAACTAGACGACCGTATCTTCCTAGATTGGTTCCTCAAATCCCTTCTCCCTGTTATTGCTAAGGATGTGGCCTCCGAAAGACCCCAGTCTGAAGAAGAAGCCATCCTTAAGGCCCAACAGTTCGAGCTCATTTACGCCCAGTCGGGTTACCTTTATACCATTATACCTGATGCCCCTCGCGGCGAGTCCTCCCAGCATGATGCGCCGGGGGCATCCCACGCTGCATATGGTATCATTGGCCATGTTTCTTCGCATCCCCAACCATTTTCTATAGCACGTCCTACCCCTGGCCCCGACCTATCGCGGGCTACTTCACAGTCTGGAGCAACCAACTCGTATGCTCCTATGACACATCACCATTCCCATGGACCCTCATGTCCACCTCAGTGCTTCGGGTATGCGACTCCTGCTTATGCTCCTCCAGTCGCCCCTCAGCCTTACTACCATCAACAGGCTGCCCCTGCTCCTGCGCCTCCACAAGCCCAACCCGCTTATTATCCGCCACAGGCAGCCCCTGCGGCACATCCACAACCGGCTCCACAGTCCTATCAGCAACCCCCTCAAGTTGCTGCACCTGCTCAGCCTCAACCTACATATCATCCTCCGCAGCCTGCTCCAGCACCTGCGCAACCTCAAAATCCACCTGCTGCCCAAGGGCAAGTTTACGCCCAACAGAACCCGCAGCCAAACCAGAATAACCAACGAAACCAGGGCCAACAGAACCGTGGCAAGGGCCGTAATCAGGGGAACAACCAACCTGCAGACCAAGCTGGTCAACCGGATAATCCCCCTGACAACAACAATGCGGCCCCCGCTAATCAAAACCCTGATCGCCCGCCTAAGCAGGCTAAAAACCCCAATTTGCGAACGAACCACCCTTGTTCTATTTACGGGGTCTATGGACACTACACACATGCTTGCCCACACTTAGAGCGAGCTCGGCAACTCTGGGTTGATGAGGCCCATCGCCAAGGGCATGCGGCTCCCCCAGCGCCGCCCAACCCCCCCCAACCTCAACAACCCCCTTTGGTGCTGCAAAACCCCTTACCAACCCAAGGCGTAGTGAATACTCAGCCGTTGGCTCCCCATCAAGCCAATGCGCCCCAACAACAACAAATCACTTACGCTGCTCCTGATCAACCCATGTTTGACTCAGGTACCCACCACTTGCTGATGATGTCATCTGCTGACGTCAATCTCCAGACTCGTCGGAACCAATATGGCTCCACCTCTGAAGCCAATCCCACGGATAAAACTACTAACGCCCATCCCACCGATCAGGCGTTACGTATACCTCCGCCGCCCATAGACGGCGCTGCGAAAGCACCTCGTTTCCCACTTCGCCGAATCACCAATAACCCTAATGCGCGCGCTGCGTCAAACTACAACATCGTAGACGACCTAGCTCAATCTCCCGCAGCCATGTCTGCACTAGAGGTCTTGAAGAACTGCCCTTCCCAGCGCAAGACCTTACTCTCCGCCATCGGGGATATCGACCCAAATGATTCGAATATGATGGCATTTGATTTAGACCAGTCTGAACCACGCCTACCTTCCAGCTTAGCATTCCAAGTTACTGTCTCCGTTAGGAATCTTGTCATCCACCGGTGCATCATCGATGAGGGTGCCTCCACATGCGTTATGTCTACCTTTGTATGGCAGAAGCTAGGATCCCCTCCTCTCCAGTAGTCCACCACTGCGTTACGTGCCTACGACGGTCGTTCGGCCCAGCCCCAAGGCCTCCTACCCAATGTTCCCGTCCAGTTAGGTGGCAAAACTGTACTCATTGACATTGAGGTAATCAATGCCCAATTGGATTACAACCTTTTACTTGGCCGCAGCTACATGTATGCCATGCGGGCGGTTGCCTCTTCCGTCTTTCGCACCATGATGTTCCCCCATGAGGGACGCGTGGTTAAAATTGACCAGCTCACATACTATGATCCGAGTGCTCCCGCGGCACCTGAAAACGTTCTCCCCATGGTTGAACAACCTATTTCTCCTGCCACCACTTCGTTTGTTTCCTCTTCGGGGCCTGGAGTCTACTCAGACGCGCCGATGACCTCCACCTTTCAATCCATTCCTCCGCCGTCATCTACGCCCGAAATGTCTGACTTATGTACCTTGTCCCATGACAACCTACCACCTAATACTCAACCACCCTTGTTGCCTAAACCACCATTGGTACCTAGCCACATTGGTGTTACACCGATCCATACGATCCCCTTCCTAGTCCCTCCATCGGGAGTAGTAAGCGCCCCGGTCATGGCTACCCTTAGCCTCCCTGGGTTAACCTTGGGATTACCTGTATGGTATCTTTCGCCTCCCGTTCGCCCGCCGACACCAGATCTCGTCTTCCAACCGGTGCAACCCATGGCTACTACCACTCAGCCACCTCCCGGTGTCTCTACCCCTTCGTCCTCCACGACGCCCCCTCCTCCTCCCCAACCCACTGGGGGTAGAGGTCCACAACCTTACACTGCTGTACCACCTCCAAAGACAGTAAAAAACCCTCCAGTATTTCGTGCTCCTCCCAAATGCTCGCTGTGCGACGAGTTAGGGCATGCCACTCACCAGTGTCCACAGTTACTAGCCCTACAGAAGCACATGCAGATGCTCGACGATGACCCTAACATCCCAACTGTCGAACTAAACCCCACTCCCAAGCCTAAAGATAAGTCCCTACGTACCAACCACTCCTGCGCCATATGCGGTATTTACGGGCATTATTCACATCATTGTCCCGATCTCCCGGATTACAGAGCAGCTCTCTATGAGATGAACAATCTGGATCTTGAGACGGCACCACCTACCATTGAGGAGATCTACCCCCCAGACTCTTCACCTTCTGGAGAGATTAACACCATTTACATGATCTCTTCCACTACCATTCCCTCGTCAACCGATTTGACGACGCAAACTTTCCGTACCGATGAGGAAGTTCTTGAGGCCCTGACTGCCCCGGATTATCCCTGGGACGATATGCACCATCGTTCCTCTTTCATCCCAGAAGAATCCTCCTCTAGCACAGCTAATCAATTCACAGTTGAGTCTAAAGACTTCCTCCCCACCAAGGTCGAATGGTTCAAGGACCCTATCCCTGCTCCTGATGCCTTCGAGGAGGGTAACATGGCCAACATCTCACCTGTCATCCAAGTTGATATCGCTGCCCCAGGAAGTGCCCCTGAACTCATCACTTTAGGAGCATTCTGCAGTAAACAAGAGATTGAGGACTACATAAACCTTTTTAGAGAATTCTGTGATGTCTTTGCATGGTCCTATACCGAAATGCCTGGTCTTGACCCCGCAATTATAGAACACCACATTGACACATGGCCTGATGTACCCCCCGTTCGTCAGAAGCAGTGACCCATTCATCCCTCAAAACTCCCAGCTGTTAAAGCCGAGATTGAGAAGCTACGCAAGGCAGGGTTCATTTATCCTATTGCCTATACCACTTGGGTTTCAAATCCCGTTCCCGTTAACAAAAAACAAGGCACCATTCGAGTATGCACTGACTTCCGCGATTTAAACCGCGCTTGTCCCAAGGACAATTTCCCCACGCCATTTATTGACTAGCTCATTGATGCGTGTGCGGGGCATGAAGTCCTCTCCTTCATGGATGGTTTTTTCGGATACAACCAGATTCAGATCCGTAAGGAAGACCAGTACAAAACTGCCTTTAATACCCCATGGGGCACCTTTGCCTATCGCGTCATGCCGTTCGGCCTCAAAAATGCTGGTGCCACTTTCCAGCGGGCCATGACCTATTGCTTTCACGACTTGGTCCATATCCTGTTAGTCTACCTTGATGACCTTACAGCTCGTTCCCGGAAACGATCAGACCACCTTAACGACCTTCGGCAAGTTTTTCTACGGTGTCGCAAATACCAAATCCGCTTGAACCCACACAAGTGTGTCTTTTGCGTTCCGGCAGGCCGATTGTTGGGTTTCATTGTTTCCCAGAAAGGCATTACTGTAGACCCTCTGAAAGTCCAAGCCATCTTAGACCTCCCTTCTCCTCGCACGCTCCGGCAACTCCAAAGTCTGCAGGGGCGATCCAACTTCCTTCGACGCTTCGTTCCTGATTACGCCACTACCGTTCATGGTTTCTTGCGCCTGCTCCATACCCACATACCCTTCGTCTGGGATGAGCAAGCCGAAGCTGCATTCGAAGCCCTCAAGAAGGCTCTCACACAAGCCCCTTTGATCTCCCCTCCGGATTTCTCTCAGGACTTCATCCTATACGTCTCGGCCTCTGAGCATGCCGTGTCCGGAGTCTTAGTTCAAGAAGATGATTCTCACCAAGAACACGTCATTTACTACGTCAGCCAGACCTTGTCTGGTCCACCCCTCCGTTACCCATATGAGGAGAGACTTGCCCTCGCCGTAGTCTTTTCCGTACAAAAATTGCGACACTACATCTTAATGAGTCATACCACCGTCGTTGCCGACTCTAACCCCATGGTATATCTTCTAAACCGACGGCTACTGCAAGGTCGTGTTGCTAAATGGGTCATTATTCTCCAGGAATATGACCTTACCTTCAAAACACCTAAGAGCACTAAAGCCCTCGCGCTTGCCCAGCTCATTACCGATCTCCCTTCCCTTCTCCCGGCCAAACCAATCTCCGATGAGTTACCCGACAATCACCTGTTCACTATCTCGTCCGATGACCCATGGTACGGCGATATCTTGTTATACCTGCGCACGCAGAAGTTCAGACCCAAAGTCACCCGTAATGGACGCCGTCGCATCCGTCACCAGGCCTCTCGATATCTCCTCTTAGGCGATGTCCTCTATCGGCGCGGAGTGGACACAATTCTTCGTCGTTGCCTTACACACGAGGAGGCTGAACGCATCCTTAATGACTGTCATAGCGGTGCCTGCGGAGGTCATTTCTCAGGGATGGCCACTGCCCAAAAAGTCATCCGTGCCGAATACTTCTGGCCCACACTTTTCACCGACTGCATCACTGCGGTCAAACACTGCCATAATTGCCAACTTTTTGCCCCCAAGGCCCGGACACCTCCTGCTCCGTTACACCCAGTCGTCACCGTTGGTCCCTATTGTAAGTGGGCCATAGACTTCATGGAATGTAGACCCCAGTCTGCCAATGGCCACAAATATATTGTTGTCGCTGTTGATTACTTCACCAAATGGGCGGAAGCCATGCCTACCTTCAATTGTACCGCCGATATTGCTGCCCGATTCTTTTTCAACCATGTCATCGCTCGATTCGGGGTCCCTAAGCAGTTAGTCTCTGACCATGGTTCACACTTTGAAGATGCCGTCTGGCGTGAGTTATCCACCCTCCTTAAATATGAACACCAATTTTCCTCTGCTTACTACCCCCAAGGAAACGGCCAAGTAGAGGCCATTAATAAAATCCTTAAAACCATCCTCCAACGAACGGTTGACAAGCATAAGTCCAATTGGCACCACATGTTGTTCCCTGCCTTGTGGGCTTACCGCACATCCACTAAGACCGCCACTGGTTTTACACCATTTCATCTCATTCACGGTGTAGAGTCTGTCCTCCCCATTGAGTGTCAGATTCCTGCCTTACAGATCGCCGTTGAGCTTCTCCCTGACACCTCCCCCATCGAGCAGCGTTTGCTACAACTCGAACAAGCCGATGAAGACCGTCGGGCCACTCTCCAGAACATCGAAGCTGCCAAAAACCGCTCCAAAGCCGGTTATGATAAACATGTTCACCCTCGAACTTTCCACGAAGGGGACCTCGTCCTCGCCTATGACCAAGCCCATGACAAAACCGGTAAAGGGAAGTTTGAATCTATGTGGCACGGCCCTTACGTCATGCAGACCTGCCTCGGCAAGGGGGCATACATCTTAGCTGACTCCGAAGGCCGTTCTTTGCGCAACCCTCGTAATGGGTTGTATCTCAAGCGTTTTTACCCATAAAAGAAACCCGCGGCCTCATTGGTCTGCGTTGTACAGTACTTTCGTTTTGTTTTTGTCCGTTTTCCGAACCGTTTCCACCACTGGAATCAGCACGATGAGACCTTCATGATGGTCACCTCGTTGCATTATTTTTGTTCCGTCATTTTTTGTCCATTTTTTAGACACCACTAGTCGCCTCGGTTTGCGTGCCACATCGGCCGTTCTCCGTTTTTCACATGTTTTATATCATCGGATTCATTTTTCGAGCTCGTGATGATGCTAGAGATCATTTCTCGCTCTCACCTCTAGATTTTTCGGGTATTTTTCCAAAAACGCCCCAGTCACCTCGGTTTGCGTGCCACATTGGCCGTTACCCGTTTTTGACATCCTTTATATCGCCGGATTCATTTTTCCGAGCTCGTGATGATGCTTGAGATGATTTCTCGCTCTCACTTGGTACAATTTCAACATTGTGTCCCGACACCTTGCTGCCTCGGTTCGCGTGCCACATCGGCCGCTATCGGATTGTTCCACATTTTTACATGAGCCATTCACTCCTGTCATACTGCAAATGTCTCGTTATTTTTCCACCATCTCATTCACCCCGCAAGGAGGCCCATCAGTGTTCCGCAACACCCTCGTTCTTGGTCACCATTATCGATCCTTGATTGAACACTTCCTCCTTGCCTGGCCATTCCTTTTGTTCGGTATAATTTTATCCCTTTTTCGGGCCGGACAAGTCCTTTACGAAAAAGGCACTTAGGGAGTTTCTGTTAAGCTCTTTTCTGACTCCTAAAAGAATGAAAAGATCGCCGAGCAATCTTGCTTCCTTTCATGCTCGTTAAAGTACCTGAAAGGGCGTCTATCTGGTATAAGTTTAACCCTTTTCCGGACCTGGTAGACTAATTACGAAAAAGGAATACTCTAGTCACACCGGCTAGAAGAGTTCTTCATTGCATCCTTTTATGCTTCTTTGGGCCTTGGAGACTAAATCTACGAAAAAGCAACCCCCTGGAGTCTTCTTACTTGCTTTCAGACTCTCTAAAATTGAAAGCAACCACGAGCATGAACTGTCCTGGGCTCGTAAAATCCACACGACAGTACCATTCCATCATTTCAGAGTCTTCTTATTTGCTTTCAGACTCCTTAAAATTGAAAGCAACCACGAGCATGAACTGTCCTGGGCTCGTAAAATCCACACGACAGTACCATTTTACACACACTTCTTCTAGTTCCTTAACCCATGAAGAAGTCCCCTCCCGTGCCTCCTGGCACTTAGATCTATCATCTCGGCAGCACCCCCAATCAGGTCGCCTTTGTTCAGAGTATTCTGCAGTCTTCTGCCATTTTTACACCAGCTTGAGTCTCCCTCAGCCAGTTATCCTCCTAGATCCATTACAACTATGATCCCTTTCCCCTCAGTCAGTGTCATATGCTGCCAGATCATTCCCATTATCATACTCTGAACAAAGGAAGTTTGAGTCCATCCACTCTACTTGCCCAGTTGTCCCCCCACAGTTTATTAATCCTTCCATCAGCACTATCACATTTCGGTCTTGTACCTCGTGCTCCTATCAAGGAAACATCATTGCCTTGATAGTTGCAGGTCTCCCTCTGTCGACGACAGCTCCTCTATTCCAGAGGATAGGCCCAGAGGTCCCTACGCCTTGGACTTATCACCATCTGTGGTAAGTGCCTACGGATCATTCTGAGAGGAGACATCATTGCCTCTCCAAGTGGTTGTTCCTCACATGCTCGACTTCAGCACCTTGATCGCATCGTTGAGGATCGCGTAGGATTATATCCCATCAGTTTTTTGTCGAAGACCCCGGATTTCCCCCGACTCTAGCACATTGGTGAGTCACTTCGGAACGGCCAGTTATATGTTCCCGTGGATGTCCGGGCTGCGTTGGCGTTTGTATTCGGAAGCCATCCAGTTACATGCTTCCTTGAGTACCCAGTTTCAGTTCCAGATCCGTTCCAGTTCCGTGTACCATTGTGAGTGTACCCCTTGTCACTCTGATCCAGCAGCTCATCAGCCCCTTTGGTACCACACTTAGTAGCACTGTTGATTGTTCCAGTGCACCAGTTCTGCAGTTCACACATGATCCGCTCAGCAATATGTCCCAGCTTTGTGTCCCCTCTGGACTCTTATGATGTACACAGTGGCTATGTATCTTACAGGTCCCCTTTTTTTTGGGCCTCACAGTTATGTTTATATATCTTGATACGAGCATGGGTATGCCCGCCTCGTCCATATATTGAGATTATTCCTCATTCAGTATTTGAGGTCATGTATATTTCAGGTCCCCATTTTTTGGACCCCATTGTTATTGTTATGTTATATCCTGATACGAGCATGGGTATGCCCGCCTCGTCCATATGATCAGATGATTCCTCATCCATTATTTGAGGTTATGTACTTTTAGTTCTTGCAGTTGTTCGGGATCGTTGTTCCGGGCTTCAGTTTGTTTCTTCTCTTTTCTCCACATCCCAGGAAAACCATTCATGACTTATGATGTCCATCGGCCATACGATGAGATCCTGACCTCGCACATCAGGGGGCAATCTGTTAACACCCAAAAAGTGTTCACTACCTCATCTACCACATTATATGGCTCATTTGTCCATTTTCCTACCATATTTCCCTTAAAAACCCAAAAAAAACCCACTAAAAAGCCTCCAAAAGGCCTAAAATGCCTCCAAAAGGCCACAAAACCCTCAAAATAGCCTAAAAAAGGCTAAAAAACCCCCTTTTCCTCCAAAAATAGCAAAAATCCCCTAAAAAGGGAATAAAAAATATAAAATAATGAGGAAAAGGAGGAAAAAACCCTATACAGCTGCCTAAAACCATGTGTTCCCTAAAACCATGGGTCAGCACTCCACCACCAAAAAACTATAAATAGGTGATGGAGATCCCTTATTCCATATCCACAATCACAAGCACCCTTACTCTGCCAAAATCTCTCTCGAAACCCTAGTTCACCATTGAACTACTTTCACCTAGAGAGCCACTTTTGGCCCATTCCCATCATTGGAGAAGGAGAAGGAGCATCTTGAAGCTTGGAGCATCCTCTTGGACACTGCAAAGGGCTTCATCAAACCTTCTCATTGAAGGTAATATCAATACAAAAAGCCATTCTTTAAATTTGATGTTTATGTTTCATGCATGCTTTAGAAGTAATTTAATTTTTGTTTTAACTTAATTAGTTTAATATACTGAACTGCTACTAAGGAGACCATTCTCCTTAGTAGGTGCTCATTTGCACAAGCTAGGGGTAAAACCCTAGCTACAATATCTCATTTCTACACCATATCCCGTATATAGAAATATCGGATCTCTATGTGCTTTGACTTATCATGGAACACAAGATTCTTTGTCATCTTAATACAACTCTAGTTGTCACATAGGATCACAGTGGGGTCCATCTCTAAGTCAAACAATACTGATAACAACTTCCGAAGCCATACCACTTCACAACTAGCAAAGCAAGCAGCTATATATTTTGCTTCAGCTGTGCTAAGAGCCACACTAGACTACTTCCTACTATACCACGAGATCATGGCTGATCCCAGACAATAACATCCACCTGATGTGTTCTTCCTGTCTGATACACTTCCTGCCCAATCAACATCTGTATAACCATACAATTTGAAATCATGATCTCCAAGATAATATAGACCAAAGTCTGTCGTACCCTTCAGGTACCTCATCACATGCTTTGTAGCTATCATGTGAACTCGTCTAGGTTCCACTAGATACTGAGCTAAGGTGTTCATAGCAAAGCATATATCTAGCCTAGTATTCATCAGATACATCAGTGACCCAATAATCTATCTGTACTGAGTCACATCCACTAATTCTGATGAGTCATCAGCTAACAGCTTCAAGTTGGAATCCATGGGAGTCGCCATGGCCTTACATTCCAACATATCAAATATTTTCAAGATTTCCACAACATACTTCCCTTGATTGAGAAAGATTCCTTCTGGGCCTTGCCATACTTCTAGACCTAGGAAGTAATGCATCAATCCGAGATCTTTCATCTCAAATTCTGTAGAAAGCTTCTTCTTGCATTTGAAAATCTCTTTCTCATTTCTAGTCAGAAATAGATCATCCACATATAGCAATAATATGACAATTTCATCATCCATAACTTTGAGATAAAGATTAGGATCAGCTTTACTCTTCGTAAATCCCAAGCTAGTCAACAAACCGTCAATCCTTCCATACCAATCTCTGGGAGCTTGCTTCAACCCATACAAAGCCTTCTTCAGTTTGCATACATGGGTTCTACTATCTTCAACTTCAAATCCTTATGGTTGTTCTATGTACACTTCTTCCTCAATCACACCATTCAGGAAGGCTGTCTTTAAATCCATCTAATGTAATTTCCACTTCATCATGGATGCAAGTACCATGATGGTTCTAATGGAAGTGTACCTTGCCATTTGTGCAAATGTTTCTTTATAGTCAATTCCCTCTGTTTGAGAGAATCCTCTGGCTACAAACCTTTCCTTATACTTTTCAATACTTCCATCCCCAGCATGCTTTATCTTGTATATCCATTTGGACGATACCACACTTTTGTCCTTTGGTTTCGGAACTATATCCCAAACATCATTCTTCATTATTGACTGGTACTCCTCAGTCATTGCTTCTACCCACTCTTTCTTATGAGTTGCCTCTTCATAGCTAGTAGGTTCTTGGTCTACAAGATCACACATCAAAGCCACATAGTTGGTAAATGCCTTTGGTTTCTTGCTCACTCTAGTGGATCCTTCAGGAGCTCCATACTTTTCAGCTCCTAGTATAATATCTCTAGCCCATGCCGGATTTCTCTTTCTTGAAATGTTTGTGATGGGGGGTTCTTGTGGTTCTAACATGTCATGGTCTTCGGGTGTTTCACCTTCAAGGTGATAACAGTGTTTAGTGCAGGGTTGTGTCTACACTAGTTTAACTATCTTCCTAAGGAATGGTGAGTTCCTACGTCATCAACTTGAAAAGATTATCACAAATTTCCCAAAGATCTATATCTATTCATCAATCATGATAAACAAACTTAATATCTAAAGCCATCCAAGAATTAAATTCATACAAGATAAACCATATTTAAATTCATAGATGGTAGAAACTTGAATCTATTCATAGTAGAACAATGGAGAAATACATCCTTACCATGGCATTAGATATGAATCCTTCCTCCATTGACATGAGATTCCCTTCCTTCACCCTTGCTTTTGAAGAATTTGAGCTCTTTCTCCTACTTCAGAATCTTTCCGGCATTCCTTTGCTTTTCCTTTGTGTGTCTTTACCATGCCCCAAAGCCTTTCTTATATAGCATTGGGAAATGTGCCTTATGTTTCTCTTTTGAGTGTGGGATAATCCATTTTAGATTATTTTAACTTGAAAACCCACTTTTCATAGTTTTTAGGTTTTTTGCACCATTTAGAATGATTTTAAGCACAATTAATGCATTTTAATGCATTTCTTAGAGAGAATTCATCTCTGCATGAACTTGTGTCATGTCTTCCTGCTGCAGGTGCATGGTAAAAATGTGCTTCTTCAGTCACTTGACTAAGGGTGTTAATTTTATTGTTAACACTGGAGGTGATACAGCTTCTGCAGTTCTAGGAGGTGCAACTTCTTCATATACTTCTTCATACTGGCACTTCCTAGACTTCTTCAGAGTTGCTTCTTCATCAAATGTCACATCCCTACTAACTTCCATATGATGAAATCCTGGGATGTATATCCTGAAAGCTTTGGATGTTTCACAATACCCAACAAATATTCCCTTCTTCCCAGAAGGGTCCAACTTAGTTCTCTTTTCTTTGGGTATGTGAATATACATAGGACACCCAAATATTTTTAGGTGACTTACCTCATGCTTCTTTTTTGTGAATACTTCTTCTAGAGTCTTAAATTCAAGGGCACTATGAGATAGTCTATTCTGTACATAGACTGCTATCCCGGCTGCTTTATCCCATAGATACATAGGTAGGTCTTGATCATGTATCATAGTTTTCACTGCTTCTATAATGGTTCTATTATTTCTTTCTGCGCATTAGAGAAATTTTGAGGTCAAAAAATGGTCTCAAAACAAAGAAAATGTACTATAAAATACAACCAATCACATTCTAGTAGATGACATCATCCCCCTTGGTGAGGTGGCATTGCATGAGTTAAGAATGCTTATTTGTCAAATTTTCTATGGTGGATGAAAACACATAGTTAACCAAGGTAGTGGTGTAAGTACTTTTAAGTCATAAAGTAAAGTACTCATAATGAATGTCTTTTAACACTTTCACATAAAATAATATTATTGTCATTTTCAAGTGAAGTACTCTTAATTCATAAAGAAAGTCCTTTCACATTTTTTTTATAAAATAATATATTATCATTTTTATGTTTTTAATTTTAAATTATATATTCACTCCATTTGATTTAATAACATAATGTCAAACTAATAAAGAATAATAATAGATTTAATAAATAATAATAATAATAATAATAATAATGCAATGTGGATTATAATAATATTATTGACATTTTACATGTAAATAAATTCTCAATTAAATTACATTATTAAATTCATGAGAAAAGTACTAAATATAAAAGGTCAACATAAAATTTAAAAAAAAACTCTTAAAAATGTTTTTTATTATTTAATTTCATTTGCAAGTTCAAGACAAATAAATGTTAAAGGACAATACATTTTTGGGAATTTACAATGAATCTTAGTCACATCAATGTAGACTTATTTTATTAATTTTATTTCTAGTGAATTTTGAAAAGTAACTCAACCATGGTTATTTATATTGTGCATAGAAAATAGTGTGGGAGGTGACTTGTCATATATACCTACCCCATAAAACCCCCAATTCATAATATTTTAATATATCTTATATTTTTGTAGTACATCTCTTAGGAGGCCCTTTTTTGACCTCAAAATCTCTCTAATGAACACCATTTTGTTGAGGATTGTAGGGAGTGGTTAGTTCCCTCTTGATCCTAGCTCCTTTGCAAAATGCTTCAAAATATTTTGAAGTATGCTCTCCACCATTATCAGTCTTGAGTATCTTGATCTTCTTTTCTGAATGGTTCTCTATCAAGGCTTTGAATTCCTTGAACCTTCCAAAGACTTCATCTTTTCCCTTCAAGAAATATATCCCAGTTTTTCTTGAATAGCCATAAATGAATGTTAGGCAGTATTCATATAAACTCAAGGATGTGGTGGGCATGGGACCACATACATCTGAATGGATCAATTCCAAAGCGCTTTTAGTCTTTGTCTCACACTTTGGAAATGGATTCTTGAAATTCTTCCCTTTCGCACAACCCTTGCAAGTGCCTTCATGATCAATTTTTAGATCTGGTAATCCTACAACTACTTTGCTCACATGAGGTAGTGCTTTGTAGTTAATGTGAGCAAGCCTTCTATGCCATAGCTCACTTGGGCTAGTGGCTTCATGAATAAAGGCAGCTTCTGGATGACCCTTGATTTTGTATAGACCTCCTTCCTCTTCACCAATGACAATTGCATCCTTAATAATTTTACCTTTGGACCACGTGAGGACTTGTCCATCAATGAATGCAACCCTATAACCCTTCTTATCTAATGCTGAGATAGAAAGTAAGTTCTTCTTCAAACTTGGTACATACAATACTTCCTTCATCTTCATGGGAGCTCCAGAATCAAGCTTGTAGCTTACTTCACCAATTCCTTTAATGGGATATTGGTAATCATCTCCTAGAGATACTTTCTGTGGGGAGGTCTTCTCTTCAAGTTTTGAAAGAGTTTTATTTTGTCCTGTCATGTGCTTTGAAGCACCACTATCAATGATCCATGTATCTTCTCCAGGTGTCACAAACCTAGAGAGTGCAGAGAATAGAACATACTCTTCTGCATCTTCTTCTTATATTCTAGCTCTTTTCTTTTGAGGCCTTTCCTCCTCTTCCTCTTCTTCACTATAACCTTCTGCTAGATGTGCTTGGTGTCTTCTCTGGTGGGGACCCTTTTTCTTCTTTGAAGGACAATTCCTAGCAATGTGTCCTATTTTGTGGCAAATGTAACATTGGAATGTGGAGTAATCTCTTTCTTGATTAGATCCTCTTTTCTTTTGAAATCTTTGTGGAGTTTGAGACTCCTTGTGGTTATTCCTTTTGAAGTTGGATTGATTCCTTCTTCTCTTGGTGTGGGTGGCCAATGCTTGATCATCTTCTTTGAGCAAGGCTTCTCTATTGGAAACCCTAGCTTCTTCTTGAATACAATCTTCCCATACCACATCAAACTTCATACTCTCTTTTCTGGCACACATAGTTTGGATGAATGACTCCCATGGTCTAGTGAGACCATTCAAAGCAGTCATCACTAGTTCATCTTCATCAAGGGTGTCTCCAATGGCATCTAGTTGTTCCTTGAACTGGGAGACCCTTGTGAAGTAATCTTGGATAGATTCTCCTTTATTCATCTTAGTGCTC
Source organism: Larix kaempferi (assembly GCA_027924585.1). NCBI lineage: Eukaryota > Viridiplantae > Streptophyta > Pinopsida > Pinales > Pinaceae > Larix > Larix kaempferi. The sequence continues at coordinate 15,105,739 of BSBM01000422.1, forward strand.
TTCAATTGAGCTCTCAGGTTCATCTTCCTATTGATGTTATTTCCTTCATATATTCTGGAAAGGGAATCATACATTTCCTTTGGAGTCTTCTTGGATGCCACTTGGGGAATCAAGTGGTCCTTGATGGAATCAACAATGATTCTCTTTGCCCTAATTAGGTCCTTCTTATGCTTCTCTTTAGCTTCAGCTTCTTCAGGTTCTACCACTTCGTCCTTCATATGTTGAATAAGATCATTCTCTTTAAGAATGAGACCAATCCTATATTTCCATGTCCGGATATTCTCTATACCCTCAAGCTTAGTGCTTGGGGCCATCCTATATAGGGGGTCACAAAAAATTGAAAATTCCAAAAATGAAAAACTGACCTTACCAGGAGATTGGGTTGATTGAGGCAAGGTTGCTGGTGTGCTTACTTTATGGAAACTTCAATTTTTGAACTTGACCAACAAATTTTAGACCTGCTGTAGAAATATGGTTCTGGTTTTTAGGTTTTTTGCACTTTTGGTCAAACTAGGGTTTGACTTTCCTGAAGTTCTACCCAACCAAAAACTAGGGTTTGACTTTCCCAGAGTTCTACCCAACCAAAAATCTCGATCCATGGCTAAAAACTTCGATTTTGAAGAGGGCTATCCAGCCATCCAATCGGAATCCAAAAATTCCAACTTTTGCAGAAACCCTATTTTTTGTCGGAGGAGGAGAGAGAGGTAATTTCACCTTGTGAAAGATGTCCTATTCAGGCTAGCTCTGATACCATGTTAATTTTTAACATAAATTCACTAGCAAGATCACTAAAAGAAACACAATCACAAGATATACAAAGATTTACCCTGGGAAACCCTCATGGGGTAGAAAACCCAACAAAGCTTTCCTCCATATAGATAATCAACTCAATACAAAATGTAGTCCTCAACAAGAGCTCCTTCTCCTCCTATGCAGACCTCTCTCTCTCCTATGCGCCAATCACAAGTGAGTGAATGAATGAGATAAGTGAGGAACATATGTCCTCTACTTATACTTGTTCTCTAACTGACTTTTCACCCTAATGGTGCTGACCTCTCCTAAGAGAGTGTAATAACCCCTAAACAACTAACTCAGGGATGACCTCACATGGGAGATCTAATAAACCTAGTTACCACAATCTCTCGGAGGAATAAACATCTCTGGAGACATGACAAAGTCTCGTCAGAGGAATGTAACATCTCCAGAATAATAAAGTCCTTTTTGTTCAATACCCTCTATCGTATAACTGGCAGGGGTTCATTGTCCACGACGTCCTCCTCCACCCCATACCACCATGTCTTCTCCCACCATATATTCCCCACTTCCCACCATTATTGTGGCATCTACTCTTCCAGTATCCTCATCTGTATCTCCAGTGGTTGCACCTGTAGTGGCTACAACTACATTTGTGCCCCCCCCCCCCATGACTTCATCGGAGCTGGTTGTCCAGCCATCTGCTCCACCTACTAGCTCAGAAGCTCAGCCATGTCCATCATCAAAGGTGTTCACGGTGAGAATCAAGCTAATTTATGAAAATATTTTGATGCATTAACAAAAATTAATTTAAGCAATTATTACTTTTCAATGAAATGATTGTTGTAAATGTTATAGGCTGGAATTGCTGAGAGGCTACGTAGATCCAGGACACCTACCTCACGTTTCCCACTCGCATCAGAAGTGATTTATTTAAGATTCGAATTCTACATTTGTTTTATAAATGCGGTAAATGTTGCAAATGCTTGAAAATGACAGTACCTTATATCATTTGTTCCAGAGCCCGGAGAGACGGTCTGCTCCTAGACGGAACAAGACTCGAGGTACCAGTAGCTCGAAGAGTAGGAAGATCGACTTTGGAGATGTTCCTGGGAGTGACAAGGGTGGTCACAATGCTTGACACACCATGTTATGTACATTATCTATGATGTGGCACTTTTGTGCACCAGTTTCCATGTACTTTGTATCTACGGCACGAGTTGCCATGTAGTTTGGATCTACGGCATGAATTGTCGCATTTTCTATAGGGCACGAGTTTCCATTGTATGTACATAGGGAACCATGTTCCACTATTTTCCAGAAATTGTATATGTTTGAATGAGTTTTGTAGCCTTGATGTACATGGATTTTTAGTTATATGATTTATATCGATGTTGTCTATATTAGTATCTTGTTGTCTAATGTTGTTGTCTCATGTTGTGTGTATCATGATGTGACATTGTCTAAATTTGGTTTTTACTTCTATCCGTCAATGGCATGGGGTATTAAGTTTTGGTACCAATGATGTCCATGCATTAGTTGATAATGTGAATCAACTTGAAGCTTACCTAGATCTTAGAAGAGAAGTTGGATATCATAGTTCAGCTTGTTAGAAAAACAAGATCGCAGAGCAATAACAATAAATAGAAATGCAAATATAATCACACACACATTACAAGAAAGACACATATATATAGTGGTTCACCCAACTTGGGATACGTCCACACTGAAGTTTCCAGTCCTTATTATTATACCATCCAGCAAAGTGAAGGGATACAACCTGCAGCACAGCCGCTACACTTCCTTTTCATTGTTTCACACTCTCTTCTTGATCTCAGAGATATTTACAATGCATAATACCTAATACATCAACCCTAGTCATGTTACAAAGTCTTTCTTTTATAAGGGAAATATAAAACTGGGGTACAAGCACGACTGAATAATAATATCTCTGAATCTAGAGATCAGGCTCCACAACCAACACAACTTGGTTTATCTTTCCACATGTAAAAGCTTGTAATGGTATCTATGTTAAGAAAGAATTATAAACATAGGCTAACTCAAACAAAATCATGTGTGAGAATTAATCTAAAAACAAACGGAATAAATGGATGGACAAATCACACCTCATGGCACATAATATATATATTGGGAACTTGAGTACTAGGAAAAGAATACTTAAAATTAGAAAATGTCCATTGTTTCCAAAAGGTTAAAATGAGATCCAATATGAGTTTTAATAGCTCTACATAATGAGATCCAAAATGTCCATACTCTACATAATGAAATGTCGTCACTAGTATTTATATTGACCATTTTGTCTACTTAAGATCATGCAACAAATTAATAACCAAGTTATGGAATCATTTCTCAATCAATTGTCACCATACAAATAGGACAACCTTGAGCACAGTGTATAGCTAGCTCATTAATTCTCACTCACGAATATAGCCACCTTTGATTTGATGACCATCACATCCACTACCATTTACAATTAGGACTTCCTTAATTTATCATTATGTGATAGAGATCTAATATTATGTAGACACGTTGACTTAAACACATATAATTGAAATTACAATAAAATACTACTATGAGGTGTATTTTTTAGGCTATATCGACCTCAACACACCAACGTGTTACCCCAATACCCCAAATGCTTTTGAATTCTGTCTGGAAGGGATTGAGGGGTATTAGGACATCCTAATTCATCTATTGGACACTTAGACACTTGTTCAAGACACTCAGGACTTGCATTACATCAATGGAGTCACACATACACCCTCATCAAGTTGCATGCATCCATTAGTGCACCATCAACACTAGAACATGTAAGCATTACTACATGTTGGACAAAGCTTTACTAATGTTATAATAATATTAGGTTTTCCATCCATTGAGAAGGTTTCCATAGGTGTGCATATCCACCATATAAAAATATTCATGGTACAACCAATTTCAAACCATTAGGTTTCTAAATTAGGTATCTGGTGCTAGGTACAACAGTTTTCTAGTTGTATGAACCCTTGCTATATAGATGGAAACTATGCATATATGTGTATAGTGATTTGGATTCAAATGTATGCACATGGATATATATGTACAATGAAAATGATTTAATTTTTATATGTATTATAATTTAGGGCTAGAACTTAGGCTACATAATAGGGTTTCATTGTGATTAGAATTCAAACTAGGGTTTACGCTACCAACTAGGGTTTTTAGGCTAGGATCTCATGTTTCTAGGCTAGTATCCAAGCTCTAGGGTCACCATCTTAATGTTTAATTCCACTATCATGACATCATTCTCACCAATACCATGCCCACTACTACAATCACCATCAACCCTCTCAGTCCCACTTTGTACATTTCCAATGCTTCCAAGTTAAAATTTATAAGTCTGGTTGCTAAAATCTTTTCACTTATCTATTCACATAGACAAATCCACTTCCGTGAAAGATTTGTTGTAGCTTGGTATGTGCAAGTTCACATGCAATAATAGTTGATAAATCCAAAACATCCTATACCTTGGAAAAAAAAACCTTATTAATCTTGTTTTGACAAAGGAAGGGGAGAACATCATAGTACAATCTCAATAGCAATGTGTTTTTTAATGAATAGCCTCTATAAAGGGCATACTATATTTATCTGGTCTTTAAATCCAAGTCATTTGGAGTAGAATGTCACAATTTCAATTACACCATTAATGCAACGTGTTCAAATTGAAAGTTTTGTTTTGTTGCATTACATGTGGCCAAACATTAACTTCCACGAATTATTCTTTAATTAAAAAAATTATTAAATGATATTTTTTTAAGTCTAACTTCATTGCTGAAGGGTTATTTTGTCACTAAAACTTTGTGTCAAGGGCAATGTAAAAATGCAAAACGTAAAAAAAAATTAGTTTGAAGGGAGGAGATGAAATGAAATTCCAATGCGAAATGTCATTGCTAATAATTGAAATATTCACATGATCAATGCTCTGTGCATGTTGGCTTGCATGAGTATTCATGTTGACCAAATTTTATCTACACATTGCTACAAATATGTGCCAGGTCCAATTGATGCAAACGATCTTCCCATGTCTTGCTAAAAAGAAGAATGTCAACTAGAAAGATGATCACAAAGGAGTCAAAATACAATCTTAGCACTCCATTCATTATCGTCATAAATGTCACAAAGCCAACAATAATATTAGATGACATCAACACTATTCAAACAATCCTAAGTTGGCACATTTTAAAATGTTTCCCTCCGCATATCCTCTTACTTGATATGGCTCTAATGATAATCAAACTTCAGGTTAATTTTACATCTTCATCATCATTATCATCTCTAGGTTCCTCATCAACATCTCCATCATCAATATATTGTCCATCATCATGATCATCATCATCATCTTCATCACCATCACCATCATCATCAACGTCTTCATCATCATCACCACCACCATCATCATCATCATCATCATCAACATCTCCATCATCATTGTCATCTCTAGGTTCCCCATCAACATCTCCATCATCATCATCATCTTCTCCATCATCATCATCATCATCATCATCTTCATCACCATCACCATCATCATCAATGTCTTCATCATCATCACCATCATCATAATCATCATCAACATCTTCATCATCATTGCCATCTCTAGGTTCCTCATCAACATCTAGCCATAAGTTCCAGGTGGATGATTTTGCAAAGTTGACCTCTGTGTGCAAAAATTGCACACTCTCTTACTGACCAAACCCCTAGTTTCCAAAATGGACCTACAAGGTGACACCCGGGCCATGGGACCGGAGGAGAGGGGCACCCCTAGCACTATCCCGATGTCCTGAATCAAACGGAGTTGACGGTTTGTCGATTGGAGCCATGGTTGTCATTCTATGGCTCATTCCATCTCGCATCCAAAAGGCCTTCAAGGACACCTGTTGGATACCTACTGGGGGCATAGAGCTCCAACCGTGCAACAAAACCAAGTTTCGAGGAGTCCTGCAAGTGTGTTTAGGAAGGTTTTGGATGGGAACTCTAGCCATAAGTGCCTGGTGGATGATTTTGCAAAGTTGACCCCCATGTGCAAAAATTGCACACTCCCTTACTGAGCTAAACCCTAGTTTCCAAAATGGACCTACAAGGTGACACCAAGCCATGGGACCGGAGGAGATGGGTACCCCTAGCACTATCTCGATGTCCTGAATCAAACGGAGTCGACGGTTTGTTGATTAGAGCCACGGTTGTCATTCTATTGCTCGTTCTGTCTCGCATCCAAAAGGCCTTCAGGGACACTTGTTGCATACCTACCGGGGGCATAGAACTCCAACCGTGCAACAAAACAAGGTTTCGGGGAGTCCTGCAAGTGTGTCTAGGAAGGTTCCGGTTGGGAATGCTAGCCATAAGTGCCTGGTGGATGATTTTGCAAAGTTGACCCCCGTGTGCAAACATTACACACTCCCTTATTGAGAAAAATCCTAGTTTCCAAAATGGACCTACAAGGTGACACCCGGGCCATGGGACCAGAGGAGAGGGGCACCCCTAGCACTATCCCGATGTCTTGAATCCAATGGAGTCGATTATTTTTCGATCGGAGCCACGGTCGTCATTCTATGGCTCATTTTGTCTCGCATTCAAAATGCCTTTAGGGACACCTGTTGGATACCTACTGGGGCCATAGAACTCCAACCGTGCAACAAAACCGGGTTTCGGTGAGTCCTCCAAGTGTGTCTAGGAAGGTTCTGGCTGGTAACACTAGCCATAAGTGCCCAGTGGATGATTTTGCAAAGTTGACCCCCGTGTGCAAAAATTGCACACTCCCTTATTGATCAAAACCCTAGTTTCCAAAATGGACCTACAAGGTGACACCTGGGCCATGGGACCGGAGGAGAGGGGCACCCCTAGATCTATCCCAATGTCCCAAATCCAATGGATTCGACGGTTTGTCGATCAAAGCCACGGTCGTCATTCTATGGCTCATTTTATACCTTTTTATCCAATATAACCACCTTCCCTGCATATAGAATCAATATTTTGTTTCTGAAATCCCTTCTTATTGTTAAAAGCTATCAAGGTCGCAGGAGAGCCTACGCCAACGACATCTTCAGTTGTAATGAAAAATTCCAACGAAGGTTGCACATGTGGTTCATAGTCATTGTCCTCCACATTCTCCACCCAAAAAAAAACACTAATCTTACCATGGAAACAGAGAAAACATATAAGATTATAAAATGACTACTAAAATTGTAACTTAGTAATTACCTGAATCAGCTCCATCAGAAAATGCACATCCCTGGTGTATAATTCAGCAGATAATTATTTAACTTCTTGATGTAAATATTTTGCAAGTGGATTGCCTTTTTCCCCAACACAGAACTTGCCTTTCCTGATCTTTTCAATATGTTCCTTGGGGGTCACCATAAATGTCACCAAACACAATCCATAGTAAAATATTTTATCAACAAACACAATTCATAGTAGAATCCTATAGGTAAAACCTGTCATTAAAAAAATAAAAATAAAAACCCAGTTCAATATAAGCGGACATGAAAATAAAGAATAGAGTCACTTCCAAGATGCAAGAGCCTCTGAACCACTTCTGAAAAACGAATGCTTACCAGATCCTTTTCGGCCTCAAACGCCTCGGCAATGGAGAAATAGCTTAGGTTTCTCCAATGTTGTTATGTTTGGCCTCAAATTTGTGAAAGGCCTAAGGATAAGGCCATACTTATCACACTACAAGATACTCTTGGTCACTTCCAAGATGCAAGAGCCTCTGAACCAGTTTTGAAAAACATATGCTTACCAGATCCTTTTCAGCCTCAAATGCCTCAACAATGGAGAAACGCCCATAGCACCCAAACCATGGCTCCAATCACTAATCCATCAATTCCTATGGATCTGGGACACCGGGTTTCAGCTAGGGGACCCCCCACAGCGTGCCTCAAAGTCCCAGAAACGGTGCTAATGTGCCATCTTCGGAGCTAGGGTTTTTCTCAATGAAGGCCTTTCGAATATTGCTCAAGGGGGGCATTTCTCGTCTAAAGGCTCTCAGGTGTGTGCGGCCACTGTGGACACATCCAAAATGGAAATATGCACATGTGGGAGCCGACAAAATCCAAGTCCGCTTGCTAGTTTGGGTCCTGTGGCCCCGTATCAATTCCTCAAAGTGTCCCTGAATGGCCCCAGGGTGCCCAACGAAAAATGCACGCAGCACCCAAACGGTGGCTCCGATTGTGAATCCATCGATTCCAATGGATCCTGGACGCCGGGTTTCATCTAGGGGTCTCCCCATAGTGTGCCTCGAAGTCCTGAAAATGGTGGCAATGTGCTATCTCCAGAGCTAGGGTTTGGCTTAGTGAAGGCCTTACGAATATTGCTCAAGGGGGGCATTTCTCATCCGAAGGCTCCCAGGTATGCGTGGCCAATGAGGACACATCCGCAATGGCCATACTCACCTCTGGGAGCGGATGGAACCCAAGTTCGCTCACTGGTTTGGGTTCCATGGCCCTGGAGCAATTCCTCAAAGTGTCCCTGAATGGCCCTGGGGTGCCTGACGAAAATGCCCACAGCATTCAAGCCATGGCTCCATTCGCAAATCCGTTGAGTCCGATGGATCCGGGATGTCGGGTTTTAGTTAGGGGAGGAAATTCATCCACTAATTGGGTGAAGAGATATATGATTGGAGAAAATTATTATTGGCAGAAGCACCCTTTGTTATTTCTCGATGATACACATGTTCATGGATGCACAAATTCTACTTATGTGAGTCGCTTGAAGGCTCATTGTTTTCTTTGTTCCCTACTTGGTTCATATTTTAATGGAGGTTCTTCATTCACTTCTTGGATGAAAGAACACATGGATGATTATTTTGATGCATATTACATCCATTTGGAGTAGCATTATAGGACATGGGATCCTCACCTATTTCATGGGAGCATATTTGATTGGTCACTTGAAGCTTGTATGCACTTGGAAAATGGTGGTCTACTTACATGGAGGTATAAGCACTTTCATGATTCTTTGATGAGGCACCTCCTTGATGTCCATTTTTATTATGTTGTTATGTACTTTGATGATATATCTTTTGTACTCATGATGTTTTTGAAGAATGCATACAAGAAAATGGGATCTCGACATTCTCTTTCCTGATGGTATGGGTTGGAGAGCACTCTTAATTGTTGGAGTGCAATACAAGCAATGGGACCCTGGGATAATTTTTAGTCCCATTGATTTCAAATTGTTTGGGAGACAAGTAGTATGGGGGATGGATTCCCCACTTAATAAAGTGATCTTGATTAGAGTAGTGAAGCAGCAATCATGGTGGTTCCTCTCTAAAATATTCATGGGATCTCGAAGACTGGAAGTTGGGAAACTTAGTGGCAACTTCAAGAATTACAATGGTATCATAAGGGCTTTCCAAAATATTAAAGAGGTAAAGAGTAATTGTGCAAACATGGTTTTTATGGATTTAATTAAAATTTTGGTGTTTAGTGGTGATGTTACAAGGGATATCAAAATGAAAAAAAAATCCACATCTCCTTGCTTTTGGAAACACACAACTATAGTGCATGGGTGGCTCTACTCAAGGTTCCAAAAGAGAAGTTTTAGGAAGAAAATTTTTGGAAAGAAAGCAGCTTCTTCCACATAGATGTGTTGAAATTTCTTAAGGACAAGCAATATTGGGAAGGGAGGATTTGTCATGTCCCAAAATTTTGCATTGGGTCACGATGGCCTAAGCCCCTTGGCCATACTCATGATAGTTTTTCAAATTGATGCTAAGGGTCAAATAATTGCTAAGAATGATGTCCAAGTTAGTAATAATGTGAAATTAGATCCAAATGGACAAGGTGGGTCACATTAAGAGAAATTCTCAATTCAATTTTGTAATATACCCATCCACATGAATTGTCATGGAGGAAAATGACTAGTTCCCTAGGTTGGGGGTGGAAGCTTTGGGATTTGAAATAAGGGGGATAATAAATGATGTTTGGACATTAGAATGGAATAAATATTTAATAAAGGTTCTAAATAAATAAATACAAGGGAAAATTAAAGTGGCAATTGATCATGAAGACACATGGAGGATGTGGGACCCACACAAGCTAGATTTTCTATGCCACATGGCATCCTCCTCTTGTCAATTCAAATCCATGATAAGTCCAATGTTATTGGGATGAGTTGGAAGGGACTAATAATTGGAATGACTTAATGAGGTCTAAATGTAGAGGAAGAGTAACTCCCATGGAAGAGGAAGAGGAAGTTTGGAGCTAGTGGGACACTTGGGCTAGATTCCCTAGCTCTATGACAACAATGATGAAGATGTTATGACACCTATGACACAAATCAGACCCGAAGGCTGAAATATGACATGTATGACACGTTAGGGCTAAAAATATCCTCCAAGAGGGCACTCAAGTGAGTTAGGGCAGCCAAAGAGTCACCAATTCAAATTTGGAGAAGGAGGGGACTAGAATTGGAAGGACAAGTGGCATACTTGGGAATCTCTTCCCAACTTGAGTTGGCATGAAGCTCTTGGGAGGGATTCAACCCATGGAGTACCTTAGAAGTTTATAAAAGACAATAACAAAGAAGGATGGTAGTTTTTGATCATTTTAGAATTTGCATTTTGCATTTGGAGAGGAGAGCTAGTGGAGTGCTACTCAACTTGCCTTAGCACCGATTTTGAGGGTGAAAGATTCCCATCCTAGTTGGTAATTGGAAAGTCCATTCAGACCTTTCATTTGGATATTTAATGGAGTCTTTTGTTACAGGTTGAAGCTATAGGGAAGCTCATGGCCACATCTCTTTCAACTTGCTTCTACAACCATTCTTCTATTTCTTGGCATATTCTTGCTCCTTGAGGGGAGGCGCACTTGTTAAGGTGATGAAATCTTTGGGATAGATATTGAGGCCCCATATCTTTGTAATCTGATATACATACTCTTTTTTTACTGCTCAAAAGACTTTCAGGTCGAAACTCTAAGAGATTTGATGTAAAAATGCTAATATATGAATAAATGTGTCATTTCCCCAATACCTTGTTATTTGCACTTGAAGTTGTATCAAATTCGAATGGTTCAGTCAATTTCTGATGTATTAATGTTGTATGGAGTTCCATTAATATGCTAAAGAAGTTTCATATTCATTATACAAGCATTTGGATCAATATTCTTAAGTTTCATGACCATTTGTGAAGATTTACTATCATTTCCCCCTATGTCAAAACTAGTATTTTTGTATCGGATTTAAGAGGGTTGTATCATAATTAATACTATGAATGGTGATGCATATGAGTCTATATGTATGCCCCCTAGATATCACCTACCTCTTTTCATAAATTCTAGAGGGTCCAATAGCATTTGGAGAGCCATTTCGAGCATCTACCCCATGGGGAATTGAACCCCTAATTGCTAATCAAATTCCCTACATTGGACAAAATTCAAAGGAGAGTTTCAGAAGCCTTTTGAAGACTCTAAAGAATCCATGAACCTCATAATCATGTCCTAATACCATCCATATACCTTCTGTAACAATTTGGGAGCATTTGGAGTCATTTGGAGACCAAGAGACCAATACTAGTCAAAGAGAAATTGCTAGTCAAACTCCCTACTTTGGACAGAACTTAAAGGAGAGTTTAAGAAGCCTCTTGAAGACTCTAAATCATCCCTAAACTGCATAATTATTTCCTAATATCATCCATACACCTTATGTAACAATTTGGGAGCATTTGGAGTCATTTGGAGACCAAGAGACCAATACTAGTCAAAGGTCAAACTAGTGGAAAAAGTTGAAAATTTCACCATTTTAATAAATTTCTAAAAAGGGACATTACAAATATTGTGTCATTCCTATTCATTCCTCTACTCTAATATTTATAGAGACCTATTTAATATGAAATATACTATTTTAGACAACATTGCAAGTGTGGCATTATCCCGACAAAAACACAATGAATTGACTAAAACTGGAGACTCATAGGTTGTAATGGTGAAGAAGTTTTCGCCACTAATTTAGAAGTTGTGAACAAAGTAGAAATTCCTTCAATATCATGGAAAAGGTGAAATTTGTATTGATCGACGGAATATTATAGTTTCATGACAAGAGGAAGACATAGTTATGATAAATACAAGGAAGTATCATTGGCCCTCTTGAGAAACAGAATCATGTACAACATATGCATCAAAACTTACAACCATTAGTGATGTGCCTTTGTGAGGGATTTGGTGAATATAATGTCGATATTTATGATTTAAAAGAATGTTTCATTTTAGAGATTAATCAAGAAAACCCTAGGATCCATTCTTAAGAATGATAGTGCTTTATTTATGTTGTTTCTAGATAATGATGTAGGGCCACCCTGGTGTTAATCTTGGAAGAAAGGATGTACAAAATACATTTGAAAGAAGTCTCATTTAAGAAGAGAAGGTACACATTGTCTCATGAAGAGAATAACCCCAAAGTGGGAAAGTCTTGTGCCTTGTCTGATAGATGAGAGTTATCTATTTATTTCATCAATATACCATTTAAATATGTGAAGAATCTAGGAAACATCATTCTAATCAGTTTTATAATCATCCTATTTCTTTTTTTATGGCGTTTCTCTCCTTGATATTGCTATTCCAACTGAAGGAGGGCACATCACCTATTATTTCCAAATCTCTTTCTAAAAGGAATAAAATCATGACTTATTATGTTCTAAGCATAATTTAATGCTAGGTTGAGTGCATGCTTTAGTGAAGGAAGTGCTACTATATATTAATTAAGTTGATGATAAAATAATACTTGAATAATTCCTACATGTATTCAAAGTTGAAAAGTTTAGTTCCTTGGATCAATCTTGTTTTTGTGTGCATTCATTTCTATTCTCAAAAAGGAACATAGAAATGGTGCAAGAGAGGATAAAGGGTTAGAGATCGATATCTATTGTGGTTTTGTTCCATCAACTTTTGCTTCCATCTCTTTCTCTTATTTACAATTGTTTTAGACTTTAGACAACAAGTGTTCACTTTAACTTTGTTGTGATCTACCAATATTCCATGGTCAAATCCGCCAGTTTGGATTAGATCTACTATTTGGGAGTGTATTTGCAACCTTGTATAGGTTCTTTAAAGGAAACTTGGTCGTTATTGTCAGTGATTAAATAGTGTATCAATATGTTTTCATGTGATACTTGTTTCTAAATTACACCGTGTTAGAATTTTGAAACCCAACGTTTTGAGTAGACACTCCGCCCATCATCAAAAAAAAGAGAAGAAGTTGTGATGAGTAGAAAAGAGAGTTAGCCATCAAAATTGAATGGAAGGTAAAAGCACAGAAATTTAAAAAAAAAAAATTAAATAATTAAATAAATTTGGACACAAAGTAAGGATTTAAGATTAAAAGGTTATGTTAGAGTTAGAGTTATAAAATTGAAGAGGGCATTAAACAATTAAGAGATATTAAAAAGGGGGAGGGATTAAAGGAACCATACGATTTTATTAAAATTAGAGAAAACATTGATATGTAGTTAAGATAATGGAAATCAAAGGGTAGAAATAAACAATTAAAGGTATTAAGGGAAGATGGTAATAAATATAAAATCTTAAGAAATTAAGATGAAAAGAGAAAAAAAAACGACTGAAGAAGAATTAATTTGGAGGAGGGTAACAAGGGTGGGGTGTTTGAATATATATAAGGGAGGCGGGGTGGGGATCCAACTCTATTATATAAAATGTATAGTTTGTTATCAGATCTAAATTAGAATTTGAGATATTCTCCCAACCATCATCGAACAACTTGTGATAATAATTTATTAAACTAGTGATTTATGAAATGTAAGCCTTACATTCGAACAATAATTTTGTGGAAGGTGCTTCAAACCTTTAACCTGCATTGTGAATAAGATGAGAATGGAAAGGTAGTAGTGGATTTCTTGAAGAATATATGTTCTTGTGTTGATGGATAAAAAAATGATTTCCATGGATGATATGATGTAAATAAATTTTAATTTTTTAAATATGTTTCATAGTTTTTTATTTCAACTTTTTTTTCCAAATTAATCAACCAAAGCATTTCATTTTTCTCACAATGGACTCTCCTTCTAAAAATAACATCTTATAACATCATATAAATAACAATCATAAAATAAATTTAATGTAAAATGTATTCAATTTTAAAATAATTAATAATATTAGCACCAAAGTGCAAAGTAATACTATGACATTACCCCAAGGACTTGAACTCCAAAACTAGTATCTAGATAGAGGGCTTAAAATACCACATTATTAATTTGTTGACAAAATCCTTTGAGCGCCTATAGGAATCAAGAGTAAAACTAGATAAAATAACATATATGCTTAGTAACGTGTGTGTTCAACGCGAAAAATAGTAAGAGTAAAACTAGATCAAATAACATATATGCTTAGTAACGTGTGTTCAACGTGAAAATAGTAATACAATTCTTATGGTAAACACAAGTAACTAAAGGATTTGGGTATATTATAATAGAAAATACTAAATAAAAAAAGTGTGCAAAAGAAAACATGCAGATTAGGCAATAAAAATAAAACATGCCATAGAAAATAAAATATAAATACAAACAAAGAATAAGAGCAATATAATAGATTTATTATGGAAAACTTTATAGGGAAAAATCAATTTTTAATAATAGATCTATTATTGGTCCTTAGTCAAACTAAGCCAAGGTTATCAAGAGCATCTCTCGTGCTCACTTTGGCACCTTACAATGGAGGAATCCAACCTTATAAATAGGGTTCTTTACATGCAAATACAACTAGAAAGAAATCACGGGCTACCAAAACCGTGTGCCCAAAACTACTTACATCCTTGCTCATTCCCAAGTGAAGGTTAATCCTAACAATCCCCCCATTAAACTTGACTTGGGAAATTGCTTCGGATCTAACCCCCCAAGACCCCCCCAACTAGAGTAATCAGGAATCCCTTCATGTGCTGCACTTCCACAAACCTTTTGTACCTGCAAACAATTCATCATTGATGTCCATATAAAAAAGAATCTATCTACAAAAATACATGGGTGTTCAGCCACCATAAGTGCAAGTTCTCTAGGAATCATTTTCTCCTACGTGGTTCATCAATACATTAAACTATTCCTTGAGCATAACCTCGTCCCAACACTCTGAGATAAATCCATCTCACATTCCCCCCTTTAATAGAAGACTATCATCTCCGATTCCACATCAAGCTAGGCTACGAGTACACTCGCCACCCTCGTACCTACCCAAGTGGTTCATTCCACAACTTGATGCCACATCCTCTTATATACATAAGAGGGATACACCTACTCCAATACATGTAGGCCTAAAACATGGGGAATCAACCCTAACATGAAACCAAAAACTATGGACGTCAGGTACAACTGATCATGCACCCCTTACAACACATGCTCAATAATTTCACTTGGGTACAAAAACATTCGATGATTTCCTAGCAAATTACTTCAACCAATACCAACTTGCTTCATCACATGAGTGCCTTTCCATTGCATTAATCAATTGAAGTTCCTCTGAAAGAGATCAATTTTACCTTTTTACCAACTACCTTTAACCATGCTTGTGCCATAATGAAAAAAGTCTTTCATAATATCTCCTTTTAAAAATGTTTTATAAAAAAAATAAAGTTTACATTACCTTTAAAAAAACCTTGATGAAGTGATGTGATCATATCAAATTCTCATAATTGTGGATCTCTTTTAATATGACCTTTTAAAAAAAATTCATTAGGATGTAACCTCTTTATTCAAATATATTACACTAGCATTTGCCTCTTGAGGGGCAAAAATGAACGCCGGTAGGAAAAAAGGAAAGTTAGAAGGAACAAAAACATAGGCACAAGCAGTGAAGGATACTGGTAGGAAAAGAGCAAAGTTTGTAACAATCTTAGATTACAAAGACAGGCAAGAAACCCATCCCTGCTACCTTTGGGTCTTAGTTGCTTGTCTGGTACCATCATCTTCTTTGCACATTCAAAATTATCTATATTGGCATGCCTTACCCAATCATGAGTAAGCATAACTTTGGAGGAAGGAAGTTTGTATGCGACTGAAAGGTGTCCTGGTTGAAAGGAGGCGAGTCCTTCTCCATTGGCGTTTGAAATGATCCTGGTGGTTGTATCTACATGGGGCAGAATCCACCCAATCACCTCTAATCAAGGAAACAATTCTGGTCGGGTTGCTACCTTGTGAAGGGCAGACCTCTTCATGTTTTGGTAAACCATTTATTCCTCGATGTTTGCATCTAGTATTTTTTCCATCTCTGATAGCTGTGTACTTGTCACCCCATTTGAATTCTGGAGTGGCCCTTGTGATGGGTTTGGTGTCTTCAAACATTATTTCAATTGGTATAATTGGATTTGTTTCTACGTTAGGCTCAATCTTCTTTCCCTTCTTCTTGTTGGCTTTTTTAATCATACCTGATGTGAAAACACAAAGGGTGAATAGTGAGGAACTTGACATGTGTATAAGGGATATAATATTGAAGATTGAGCAACTAAGAAGTGGTTAAACAACAATTGAAACTTGATGTTGTTCAGCATAGGTATGGTGTGCAAGGCAAGGAACATGGCCCTTGGCAGGTTCTATTAGTGTTATATAAATGTCTATGCTAGAATCTTCTGTACATAACATAGGAAAAACAAGTTGAGAAGATTGAATGCCAAATACAATTTGGCCTACACTTCAGTGTTTGCATTGTTGAATTGTCATTGTTCTAACTATTTTTTGCCTGCACTCCTAATCACTCTTATTTATTCAATTGGAATTAATTCAGGTTGTATTGGACAACCTGAATCACTATATCGGCACAATGTTGCCAGAGTGTTGACGCGACGCTGCGTTTTGGCGAGTTTGTGTTGATCATGATTGGCACAAATGAGTATCATGGACTCGTAAAGATTAAATCATTGATCATTAGGATAGCTACCTACAAGTCTCACAAAATGTCTTTGTTCTGGTTCACTGCAAACTGACACTTAGGTTCACTTAGAATGCTTGCAATGTGTTATCTTTTGCAGGAAACTACCCTTAACCATGTTTGGCTTTTTGGGCTGCCTGGGGATGGATTATGTGCTACATGTGTCATGCTCGAAGGCAATGTCATAAGATTTGGCATTCAATCTTATGGGTTGTGGCTTGCACTCTTATTTATTCAATGTCTATTAATTCAAGTTGTATTGGAGAGAAATGCAGTGGCATAACAGTTTACTTGGAAGACATGTATAAAGTGTGGATTAAATATAGACTTATTTAAAATTAAATAAAATTGATCTTTTAACATTATGTAATATTCGGATTAATTTAAAATTCAACAAATTTCTTAAAGACCTTTATTATATATGGAAGTTGTTTTTTATAAAGTTTTTTTAATTGAAAAAAAAAAAAATCAACAAAAGGGAAAAGCATTAAAAGTTCTTTTTTTAAATAGATTTTGTATTGATGTAAAAACAATTGTTATAAAAATAATGTTATGTTTTTGATTGATTATTAGTTGAAGTCAAAATTGAATTAAAAATATTGTTAGATTAAATAAAATTTGAAGCATAGTGAAATTTAATTATTATATTTATTTTGATTTAATTTTGAAATTTCTCAATATTTTAATTATTATATTTATTTTGGAAAAGTTATTTTTATAAAATAAAATTAGTTTTGTAGTTTTGTTAATCATTAGTTGATCATGGTTGATTATTAATTGACCAAATTGGTTATTATTATTAGTTAATCATTAATTAATTAATATTATTATTATTTATTAATATAACTTGCTAATTATTATAATAATTATAAAATTCAACAATCTTTATAATTATATTGATAATTATTTTAGTTTTATAATAATTGTTATTTTAATCTTAAAAACTTTACATACTTTTCTCAACCAGCTAACTTGTTAAAGTATACATTTGCTAAGGTGATTGTAAATTCAATAATTTATAAATATTAGAAATATTTTAAATCATTTAAGAAATACATAAATTCAATAATTTAAAAAAAATATAAAATTTTAGAAAATTAATTGAAGAAACGAATAAATTTAATACTTTTAAAAATTTGATAAAAATAATAAACTTTTAATATATTTCAATAATACACATTAGTAATTAAAATGAAATTAAAATTTAAAATGATTAAAATGAAATAATTAATTTTTTCACTTATAAATTCAATTATATATTCATTTTCAAGCACGGAACAATATTGTATTGAAAACTAAATTTGACGAACTTTAGAAAGTTGCTTACTATAAATATTCAATAACTTATAGTTGTTATGATATAGTTTTGTTCCATTAGAAAATGGTCTTCAAATATTAAAATTTATTAATAAATAGAGGGTAGAATTTTGCTTATATTTTAATGTTTTCTTTTAAATATGTTTTAATTTTAAATTTTAAATTTTAAAATTAAATATATAATAAATTATCTATATTATTATTTCTTATTTTTATTTTTTTACCAATGTTTTTCAATATTTTTTAACAAAAAATAGATGGTACAATAACATATTAAATGACAATAACAATAAAATTCACAATTAATATTTTCAAATTTAATATTATTCTTTAATCATATATTAAATAAAACAAATTATCATAAAAATTAAATTAAATTTAATCAATAAATCATGTATTAAATATAACTTTTACCTATAAATTTAAAAAATAATATAAAAATGATAAATAAGTCATTTATTATGTAATCTATACATCCTCAACACCATTAACCCTTTATTACTAACAATTCAAGAATAAAATCTTGCAAGCTATCAACATAAGTTAATCACTTTGTACCCCAACCATGATTACCAATCTATTATCACAATATTAAATAACATAATTCTAACTTTATGTTAATGAATCAATTCAATAATAAAATGGTGGAAATAAGTTAATCCCTTTATATCAAAATATTTTTTAAAGAGTGCAATCAAATCATTAACTCAATGTTAAGAAAATTAAATAATTTTTTTTAAAGAGAAACGGTTATGTATTGATATTTAAAAAAAAAAAGAGTTACATAGCAAAAATCAGGGCTGATTGCTCCCATGAATTGAAGACAACCATCACTCCCAGTTCGTCCTGTTGATTACAAACACTATATATTCCTATCTTATGATAGCTATAGTATCTAACGAGTTGCCCAAGTAGTAGCAAATAGGAAAAATACATTTGCAGGTGTTTCTAAGTTCAAAACTTAAAACATAGAGCTTCCAGTCTTAGTAGAGTGCAGAAACATCCTAAGCTATTAGATACAATGCTTTTAAACATCATTTGAAAAGGCTTAAACAACAAAAAGAAGGTCAATCCTGGACCTGGTCCATCCTTATTTGTGACCGCCATTCTTGAAAGCTTCATCAGGTTCCTCTGTCTTGCTCTTTTCGGCATTGAGGTCCATGTAATTTCCATTGCCCTCCATATGCTTCTACAGCTTCATAATATTTCTATTTATTTCATCGAGTTCACCAACAGTGACTTCCCGGGTTCGAGCCCTACATGAGAAGGCTAGACCCAAAGAAGCCTCTAAGTGTTCAATTTTCCCAGCTAGCACAAACTTCTGTCCTCTAATATCTGAAACGCTTGAAGAAACTAGATTGTAAAGACGGAGGAGAATGTTTTTGCACCCAAGATTCTCAGAGCGAATCATTTTGACTTGCATTTCTAACTCCTGTAGCCTATCTAGAACTTCGTCATCGTGCTCATGGTTGCATTTCATTTCCTTCTCCTGAGCAAACACAACCCTATCTTGGTTGTAGCATTTCCAATTTCTCTGTCCATGCCGAAAGTTCTCTAAACCCACAGAGTGACCAGGGTTCTCTAGATCCACAAAGTTTCCACGCACGTCCTCGACCTGCAAACTGTAGCAACCACCTCTGAGAGGACCTCTGCCCATCAGCCCGTCTCTTCCCCTTTTCGTAGAGCCTTCCCGACCTCCATGAGGGAAACCATAGCAGATAATTCCGTCATCTTGACCTCCCGAACAACATCGACAATCCATTGCAAACCAGAGCTTAATCGAAAATTCAAAACATATGCCGTTTGCAGAATGAGAGCAAAGATCGATTTTTCCCAATAGATAATCCATGCCCACCTGCCATGGCTCCTTCCATCTGTCAATCATGGCCATAACAATTAAATCCCGCTTGTGAATGAGGATTTCAAGGTATAGCAGAACCGCCATATCTCCAAAGGAGATTCCCCTAATGATTGTGAAAATTTTCCTCCCTCTTCTATAGTTAAGGATTGTAGAAATCCCATGGGGAAGGATTGAAATCCTATAGAGAGGGACTCACCAAGACCTAGGGTATCCAAGCATTGTCCAGAACCTCATTATTAAAAAGAATTGAGCCATAGGGAATTCCTACTCTGGTGTTTGCCAATTTGTCCACTTGTCCATTATGCAATCTCAAGATGTGCAGGAAGTGTATATGGTGAAACTCCTTGCTGAGACAGAGCAGAATTTGGTGCCTTTTTTAAGATGGTCTTTTCCTTTTCCCCACAATGTTTCTTGCATCTCGAATGATTATTAGAGAACCTCCTAATACTGCCATCTTTTTTATACCCAAGGAGTTGGTAATCTCGATCCCTTTAATAAGGCCGACCCATTCAACCCCATTGTTGGTTTTTGTACCAATCCCCCAAACAAATTCATTCTATTTATTTTCCTTGGAGTCAAGGATCACTCCCCTGCACCTACCAACCCTGGAAGAAAATTAAATAATTCATAATAATATAAAAATATAATAAAAAGGATCCATCCATTAAATTTAATGTATTTCACCACAAACCAAAAGTCAAATAAAAATGACTCATCATATTGCATGAGGTATATAAGTATTTCAATGGTGAAACTAATGGAGATATTAAATATAAGTTGTTTTCTTTTATTAAAAAATATTACAAATTTATCCATATATATATAATGATTAGAAAATAAAGTTAATAAACATAAAATTATAAAAATATTTAAAAAGGTGATAACAAAAAGATGCAGGAAGGCAATCACAATATTGTAGGAATTGTTTGAATAAACATGGAAAACCATTTAAAAGGGTTTTATTAATATTTATTTTAAGAGAAAAAAAATAGTATTTAGTTTAAAACAAAAAAAAATTATAAGATTTTTACCTATTAAGCATGAAAAATGTCATTGTTGTTCATTATGTGTGTAATGAAATGGGACTTATGATTTTTCTATTATTTTGGAAATTTAAAAGTAATACTATTTTTTTTATTTTTACAAAGATTTAGTATTTAACAGTATACTTATGGGTTTATTTCATTACACTAAAGGTTAAACTTGAAAAGTAGAAAAAATATCTAAAGTATATGAGATAACTTATATGTATATATGTGAAATGAAATACATTTTATATTTTAGAGGAAAATATTTTTAAAGAAGATCTCTCGGCCAATTATGTCCACCGAGGATAGAAGAGAGTAGAAGAAATTAAAAGCGTGTTGTAGAGACGGTGAAATAAAGAAAAGTTGCTTGTAACCAAAGTTAAAATGGTGGTTATGCTCAATCCGTTCATTCAATGTCTCTCTAAAATTTGAAGGGAAGAGGAGATTCATCCACTGGATTTTATCTAACCAATTAGCCACATGAATGCTCATTTGTTTTGCAAAAGTTGCACCATGTTTGAAGTCAAAATTGAGGAATCACTTTCTTCTGAGTTTGCACATTACCAATAGAGATTGAATCGCGATCTCCATGCAGTTGCTCATCATAACTCAATAATTGATTTTGTGAGCACCCATACCAATGAGATACACTCTAAATTTGTTTTTACTAACTTATAATAGTTTATCTTTAAATTTATATCTTTAAATTTAATTTAAATTTAATAACATTGAATAGATTATATTTTAAATATTAATTTTAAATTTAATATAAATATAAATTTGAATTTGAATTTAAATTTAAAAAAAATATAAAGTAAAATTATAATAATAATTTTTTAATTAAATTTAATAACATTGAATATATTAAATTTTAAATTTTAAATATTAATTTTAAATTTAATATAAATCTAAATATTAATTTTAAATTTAATATAAATATAAATTTGAATTTAAATTTAAATTTAAAAAATATATATATAAATCATAATTATAATAATAATTTTTTAATTACGTCCAATTTTCGTTAATGGTTTAGTAAGGTATTATATTTGTCTATATCAATGTAATTATACAAATGAATTTCACCTCAACTTTTGGTGTTGAATGTTTAATTTAAGAAAAAATGCATGTTTATCGGACACCAAGTTATCATACTATTGCAATGGCATCAACTAATTGTAAGAGATCACAAAACTGGTCAATAATGAGAAAATATAAAATATATATCCATCTTTCATTTTTTACTTTGCAAGTGGCTTGAATATCATTTAATTAATGAAAGAAGAGATGGGTCACATGAGCTATGTTTTTTTTGTGTGTGCGATCAAGGGTGGGTTGTTGGCTAATAGGATTTGTGTGTGTGAGAGAGAGAGAGAGAATTATATTGTCAATATTAACATGTGATGATTGGAAGTCAATTTATAATTAATTCTTGTCTAATTTTAAAAAAAATGGTAATTTCATTTTTTGATATTTTGAGTGGGCCTGATGGTTAAGAACATGTGTTCCCTCCTAAGAGATCACCCGTTCAAATTTGGAGGGGTAGTGTGTACCCCTAGCCCCAACTCTTATTTTTTAAAAATAATTTATATATGTAATAATAGAGAAGTAATGTTAATAAATTAAGAAAGTAATAGAAATTCATTTTAAGTTTGTATTTTATGAAGTTACTAAAAGTTATGTCAATGATATATGGATTTCATTCCATCCACCCGCGTTCAATTTCATTGAGACATCTTCTCACTTGGATATCGGATGTTATTATGGTTCAATCATATTTAGACTATTATAAAGAAATACCTATACATTAATTTCAAATTTAAAAACCTACAAATAAAATCATAATCCCCACCAAAAGAGATTATGTTACTCCTTTCAAAATCCTACAAAATAACTTTTAAAGCTACACGTTTAACCTAAACCCTAAACCCTAGCTAGCCTAGGCTCCTCCTCCACACGCCCGGTCCTATCGTTCAACGGCGGCCACCTGAGGATCGCCTGCATGCTTGCCACACGCCCATGTGCATGCTACCGGGCAGAATCCAGCGAGGAGCCCCGGGTGAACTCAACCCTCTTCATATCGAATCTCTACCTCCATCGCGCGCGTGAAAACACAATTCCTTTCCCCTGCAGATTAAACTCAACCCTCTTCATATCGAGTCTCTACCTCCATGGCGCGCGTGAAAACACAATTCCTTTCCCCTGCTGGTTTTTCCTCGCTAGGTTAATGGTTATCAATGTGAACCGTTGAAAGAACATCTCGAGTTCGACTAGAGGCATGAGGAAATGAAATGGGAAGAGCAGATGCAACGCGGTACCTTACAGTACCAGTCTCAAGCTTATTTAGTCAGGTTCATTATATTCATTCTGCGAGGGTTTTCTCTAAGGAAAACGAGAAAATAATGAACCACTTCTTACAGGATTTCTCTGGGATGTTTACTGAGTTCTACGAGGTTTTCGCCGGAGGCGCTACAATGAACAAATGCACATATGGAGGGCGATCGCAACTTTTTAATCACTAATTAGTGAAAGACGACCCAGATTTAATATCAAGCGGATATTTTTTGAATAGATTCGTCTAGCACATTAATTGGAGGGCTCTGATTGAATTGGCGTTTGGAGGTCAGTTTGCTAATCAAACGTTAAATGGATTAGCTTAATCAAGTAGCATGGATTAGCGTAATCGGGTGGCCAACATTTGGGGAAGAGAAAGGTTAAACAAAAGTTTCTTGCCACGCAGGGTGAGTGGAAGTTTAACGGATCCGGTTAAAACTTCGGTCATCCATCGTTTCAATATCGAAACGATCCATCCAGGCATTGCCTTTCTCAGCAGTTACAATATGGAAACGATCCATCCAGGAATTGTCTTTCTCAGGCGTTTCATGGGGCCGTATTCTCCATTTACCAGGTTTAAGCGCGCGTTATCAAGCTGCCAACCGAAACTGATCGAGAAGATATTGGCTTGCCTTCCACCTCCAACCTTCTTTCGGAGTGTGCAAACACTGGTACCGTCTATTGTTTTCAGGTAGATTTCTTGAATTATGCGCCGAGGCTGCTCCACAGAAGCATTGGTTTCTACTATTCAAGCCCGGGGTTTGGACAGAAGGATCTCTCTACGATCCCTTCTCTATGTCTTGGTTCAGGACATCGCTGTCTTCGTTTCCCTCCATATTCTCTATGGTGGCTTCAGCCGGGGGCTTCTCTGTTGTCTTTGGGAAAATCCGGAAAATCCACGCTGTAAGACGGTGCTCATATGCAATCCCTTGAGCATAATGCGTTATATTGCGCCTACGTACTAGCGATCTTCTTCATTGGCACAATTCTTCCTCAACTGTGTTACCAATCTATCGTCGCCTAATTACAGGGGATTTGTGAATACTTGTCTTCAGGTATTAATTTTAATATGACTTCTTTTATTGTATTATGTCCCTCGTCGTGCCTCAAGAATATGTTATTAATTTGATCATCATATAAATTTATTAACAGCGTTTTCTTGTTTGATTTTCAGCGGAGACACGGATTCTGTAGTGCCCGTGAACTCTACCAGACTCTCCATCAATGAGCTCAAACTTCCAATTGAGACTCCATGGTACCCCTGGCTTAATGGCGACGGGGTAATTATACCAGTTTCATTATTTTCACATTTACCGGGACCTGCGAGAAATATGCTGATTTTATGCATGCTTGCTTGTAAAAAATGATGCAGTTGGGGGGATATACTGTAATTTATAAGGGGTTGACATTTGCCACCGTTAGGGGGCGGGGTATGAAGTTCCGGAATTTCAACCATCCAGGGAGTTAACGTTGTTCACAAGCTTTTTGGCAGGAAAGGCTTTGCCAAGTTAATTCGATCACCGAAGTTTTTGGCAATGGAGCTTGCATGCATAACAGTTTTTCCCCAGTAATATTTTCCACTCATTCCGCATGTGCATGACCGTTCTACCCCAGTTGAGTTTGCATGCTCAAGAATTGTTCTTACCCAATAATCTCTTCCGAGGAAATCCTTTTGGTGCAATATCTGTATCCACTTTAATAGTGGGCCATTTACGCAATTATTATACCAGATATTTTTCTTTCTTTCCTTTGATAGTTGGAAAATCTGTTATCCACGCCAAGCTTATGTTCAAGAATATTGATTCAGAACTTCTGAGAAGATTGCCCAAGATTATGATTCAACAAACACGTTTGTTACGGTGATTAAATGGAAATTTGAAATAAGAATTGGCGTCATCCAAAAATTGACAAATATGACGAGAGCACAGATTTGACTTAAGTTAATATTTGTGAGAACTCAGTTTAGCAAAAGCATTCAATGTAGGTAAAGTTAAAATTTTAAAACCGTTTACATTTGGAATGGTATGGTATTTGCAAAAGCATTATATTATAGGTTAAGTTAAAATGTTAAAACCGTTTACATTTGGAATGCTATGGTATGTCTAATAGGAGAACATTTTAAAACCATATACTTAATTGAATTTTGATTTTTAAAATGTGCTAAAGAGTTATTTAGTTATAATATATTGATTTTTTTTTCAAATTAACATTATCTATGTTATATATTCTTTATAAGTATATAATTTACAAAATCTTATTCTATCACAGTAATACTTTAAAGTAATTTAAGGTTATGTAATGGTGAAATTTATTTTTAATTAAATGAACCAAAATAATTTGGTTAATTAGATATTAATATTTCATATCAATATCAATAATTAGTACAATATTCTATACCAATCCTAGTCACAAATAAATATCAAACTAAAGCATTTCCATAAATTAAATGATTTTGAAGTAGATAACAATATGTTTTCATTGATAATCCTACAATCTCATATACAATGCAAATAAAATCCAACAACCTTTGTCCACTCATGTCATGACATAACAACCCTAACAACAAACATTAATATCAAGAAACATTATTAAAAACAATCAATATAGCATTTCCTTGTAAAATTATTATTCTCAAATATAACCTTATATTATTACTTAATGAAGCTATATCAATAAATATGCCATAATGTTATCATTAATAACATATTTTTTTTCCTCGGAAATTATCATTAATAACATTATTACTATCATTAATAACATTAATTCTTAATAAAATTAATAATATTAACAATACCTTGGAAAAAAATTGAAAATAAGTGGGAGTTAAATGGTACAATAAAATATAGTGATAGTTTTCTATGTCAACATAATTTCTTTTAATAAACAATTTTATATCAACATAATCTATTTTATATTAGAATAAACAATTTTATCTTTACTATAATGTTAATTTTAATATAAATAATGTTAATTTTAATTTTAATATTTTTTAACATTAATATTGTTAATAATATTAACAAATAATTATTTAATAATAACATTAACAAATAATTATTTAATAATAATATCAATAAGCAATTATTTTTTAATATTGGTCATGTTTATAATAATATCATTTTTAATATTAATCAAGTTAATTTTAATATTTTTTTCATTAATAATGTTAATAGTCTTTTCTAACATTAATAATATCAAACACATCATAACATTAATATTAACTATGTATTGAAGTCAATTATGGATTGAAGACACCATTCAAGCCAACCTTGGATTCAAGTCAGCCTTCATGTCAACCTTGTATTGAAATAAATTATGGTCAACCTAAGTCAACCATAATCAACCATGGTCTACCGAAGTCAACCAAATTCAACCATGGTTGACCATGTTGACCATAGTCAACCATGGTCAGTCATAATCAACCATGGTCAACAATAGTCTAGCATAGTGAGTTAGTCAACCAAATTTAGCCACAGCCAAACAAAGTCAACCAAAGTTAACCATGGTAAACCTTAATTAACCAAAGTCAACCATATTCAGCCAAAATCATCCATAGTCTACCAAAGTCAACCATAGTCAACTAGATCCAACCTAAGTAAACCATAACCAGCCAAATTCAAACAAGGTTCAAACCGATAGTCAATTATGGCAAAAAAAGTCAACCATAGTCAACCGTAGTCAATTTCTCCACAAAAGTAAACCATAATCAAACAAATTGAACTATAGTCAACCAAAGTCAACCATATCCAACCTAAGTTAACCATAACCAACCAAAGTCAACCACGGATTGAAATCAATAACATTAGTATTATTAATGGATTGAAGTCAATCTTGGATTGAAGTCAACCTTAAATTAAAGTCGACCTTGGCTTCAACTCAACCTTGGATTGAAGTCAAACATGGATTAAAGTTTACCTTGAATTGAACTCAACCTTGAAGTCAAACTTGGTTGAAGACAACCTTGCTTTCAAGGCAACCTTTGATGAATACAACCTTATGGATTGAAGTCAGCCATGGCTCAAAGTCAACCTTCGATAGAAGTCAACCATGGATTGAATTCAACTATGGATTGAAGTTAACTATGGATTGAATTCAACCTTCGATTGAAGTCAACCATGGTTGACCAAAGTCATCCAAACTCAACCAAATCCATCAAAAGTCATCCATGTTCAACGAAAGTCAACAATGCTCAAACAAAGTCAACCATGGTCAACCATATTCAACCAAAGTCAACAATAGTCAAATAATAGTGGAATTAATATCAACCATATCATTTTAAAGTCAACCCTTGTGTCACCCATAATCAAGCCAATAAGTCAACCATATGATATTAGAATCAAACAAAGTCAACTATCACCAACCATGGTTGACCATAGTGAACCATAATCAATAAGTCAACCCAAGTCCTCCATAGTCAACCATAATCAATTAGTCAACCCAACTCCTCCATTATCTACCATGATCAACCAAGGTCAATCAAATTCAACCATGGTCAACCAGAGTCAACTATAATCAACCACAGTTAAAATAAACAAGGTAAACCAATAGTCAATTACAGCCAAACAAAGTCACCCATATCCAACCATAACCAACCATGGTAACCAGTCATTTACTATACAAAAGTCAACCATCGTCAACCATGGTCAATCATAATTATCCAAAGTGAACCATAGTCAACTAAAGTCTATTATGCGTAACGAAAGTCACCCATAATCAAGCATAGTCAACCACGGTCAACAATAGTCAACCATAATCAAGTAGTCAACCAAAGTCAACCATAGTTAAACGAATTCATTGATGGTCAACCAAGGTGAGTTCATGTCAACCATAGTCATTTACTATACAAAAGTCAACCATAGTCAACCATGGTCAACCATAATTATTGAAAGTGAACCATAGTCAACCAAAGTCTATTATGCCTAACGAAAGTCACCCATAATCAAGCATAGTCAACCATGATCAACAATAGTCAACCATAATCAAGTAGTCAACCAAAGTCATGTTAGTTATGGAGCCAGATCTTCCAGTCTCATAGATGATGATTCAACTGTGTCCATACCCTAGGTTTGGTTATGATCCCGGCATGACCCTAAAAAAGAGAGACTACAATTGTATTAGATACCCCAGGTTTGGTTATTTTGCCATTGTATTTCCCTTATAAAAGAAATACATTGTAATACGACTAGGGTATGATGTATTAGGTTTTATGCATTGTAAAGATCTTTGAGATCTGAGAAGAGAGACTGTGAGACAGCGAAGAGGAAGTGCAGCGGCTGTGCTGCAGGTTGTATCTTTTCACTTTGCTGGACAGTAATAATAATAAGGACTGAAAAATTCAGTGTGGACGTAACCCAAGTTGGGGTGAACCACGATATATCTGTGTCTCTCTTGTAATGTGTATGTGATTATATTTGCATTTTTGTTTATTTTTATTGCTCTACGATCCTTTTTTTCTAACAATTGGTATCAGAGCCAAAGGTCTATTTGGCAGATAAACCTGCAGGAAACTAGGGTTTCTGGTTTGAGTGGGAGCAATGGCGGAAGAAGGAAAGTTTAAGGTCAAGAAGTTTAATGGCCAAAACTTTCAGTTATGGAAGATGCAAATGGAGGACTATCTGTACCAGAAGGATCTATTCCTACCATTGGGAGGAAGAGCAAAGCAGTCGGCGGCTATGAAGGATGAAGAATGGGAGGTTCTTGATAGAAAGGATCTGGGAACAATACAACTGAGCCTGGCTTTATCGGTGGCTTTCAATATCTCAAAAGAAACGACAACAGAGGGTTTGATGAGCACACTAGGTAAGCTGTATGAAAAACCCTCGGCCTCCAACAAGGTATTTCTAATGAAGCGTTTATTTAATATGAAGATGTCTGAAGGTGGATCTATTACTGATCATTTAAATGAGTTTAATGCGGTTACAAATCAGTTAAGTTCTGTAAGTGTTAACTTTGATGGTGAGGTTAGGGATCTTCTAATCTTGTGTTCATTGCCAGAAAGCTAGAATAGCTTGGTCATGGCTGTAAGTAACTCTGTCTCTGGTTCAAACACCTTGAAATTTGATGATGTTATTGGTGTTATTCTTAGCGAGAAAATGCGAAGAAAAAGCACAGTCGAGACATCAGGTAATGCGTTGACCATGGAGAGCAAGGGAAGACAAAAGCAGAGAGGAAAGGACTAAGGTAATCGTGGCAAGTCTAAAATAGGTAGATCCAAGTCCAGACTGGGAAAAATAGAGTGTTGGAACTATGGAAATAAATGACATCTAAAGAAAGACTGTAGATCTCTAAAGAAAAAAGGAGATGCATAGAAAGAAACTACCCAGGAAGCAAATACAGTAGGTGATGTGTTACAAGATGCTTTGATTATTGCATTAGATAATACTAATGATTACTGGGTAGTAGATTCAAGAGCTTCATGTCATGCTACACCCTATAGGAAATACTTTCATGAGTATGTTCCTGACGATTTTGGACATGTTTTATTAGGTGATGATGAGCCATGTAAAATTGTTGGAATGGGTAAGGTATGGATAAAAGTTAAGAATGGAATTGACCAGCTGTTGAAAGATGTTAGGCATATTTCTGCTATGAAAAGAAATCTGATCTCAATAGGGCAGTTGGGAGATGGCGGTTGTCTATCTACATTTGAAGAAAAGTGGTGGAAGATCACTAAAGGATCAATGGTAATAGCAAACGGAGACAGGATAGGTACGTTGTATTTATGTCCTCATAATACTAACCATTCTATATCTTTAGCTTCCACAAGAACAGATACAACATTGTGGCATCATAGGCTTGACCACATGAATGAGAAGGGGATGCAGATTCTCCACTCAAGAAAGTTGCTGCCAAATTTGAAGCAGGTAAGTTTGGAATTCTATGAAAACTGTGTTTATGGAAAACAAAAGAGAGTCAGATTTCTCAAGGTTGAGAAACAGAAGAAGAATGAAAAGTTAGAGCTAGTGCATACAGATGTATGGGGACCAGCTTAGGTACAATATCTTGGTGGCTCTCATTATTATGTTACATTTATTGATGATGCAACTAGGAAAACTTGGGTTTATTGCATTAAACAGAAATCTGATGTGTTTTCTACTTTTAAGAAGTGGAAAGCTTTGGTTGAGAATGAGACAGGGAAAAGGTTGAAGTGTCTCAGATTTGATAATGGAGGTGAGTACTGCAGCAAGGAGTTTGATAGTTACTGTTCATATCATGGGATTCGTAAAGAGAATATAGTCCTAGGAACACCACAAGAAAATGGTGTGTCAGAAAGGATGAACAGAACAATCATGGAGCGTGCAAGGTGTATGATATTGCATGCAGGGTTGCCCTTACAGTTTTGGGCGGATACTGTAAATACTGTTGTTTATTTAATAAACAGAGGACCTTCATGTTCTTTGGATGGTGGTATTCCAAAGGAGGCATGGACAGAGAAAAAGGCAAACTAATAATTTCTGAGAACGTTTGGTTGTGAAGCATTTGTCCATATTGATAAAGAAAATAGAACAAAGCTTGAAGCTAAATCCAAGAAATGTACCTTTATTGGATATGGGGTTGATGAATTTGGTTATCGCTTACGGGATTATGAAAATAACAAAATCATCAGGAGTAGAGATGTAATATTCAATGAAAAGGTCATATATAAAGATTGAATGCAGGGAAAGAAACAGGAAAAGGAAACCACAGAGTACACAGTACTTGATGAAATTCAAGAAAATGAAGTTCCAAAGGTGCCAAAAAATCAAGAACAACAGCAAGTACTTGAAACTCCTGCAACTACAAGAATATCTACCAAGTTAAGTAGACTCCCTGAATGATACTCTCCTTCAATGTATTATTTGTTGATGACTGATGCTGGTGAACCAGAATGTTATGAAGAAGAAATGCAGGTGGAAACTAGAAAGAAGTGGGAGCAAGGCATGAATGAGGAGATGGAATCATTGGTAGGAAACCATACTTGGGATCTGGTTCAGTTTCCTGCTGGTAAAAGAGCATTGTAGAACAAATGGATTTACAGGTTGAAGGAAGAAGAAGGAGGTAAGAAGCAGTATAAGGCCAGACTTGTTGTAAAAGGGTTTGCATAGAAGAAAGGTATAGATTTTGATGAAATATTTTCTCCTGTTGTTAATATGACTTCAATTAGGACTATCTTAAGTCTAGTGGCGGTAGAAGATTTGCATCTTGAATAGTTAGATGTAAAAACAACCTTTCTCCATGGGGATTTGGAGGAAGAGATATATATGTAGCAGCCACAAGGGTATGAGGTCAAAGGTAAGGAGAACTCTTGGTATACAGGTTGAAAAAGAGTTTGTATGGCTTGAAGCAAGCTCCAAGGCAGTGGTATTTAAAATTTGACAGGTTTATGACAGAACAAGGTTATAGTAGATGTCATTCTGACCACTGTGTTTATTTCAAGAAGCTAGACAATGAAAGATATATTATCTTGCTATTGTATGTGGATGACATGCTTGTTAGAGGGTCTAACATGCAGGATATAAATGTACTCAAAACAAAGCTAGCTAATTCATTTGTGATGAAGGATTTGGGTGCTGCAAAGCAAATCCTTGGTATGAGAATAACAAGAGACAAGAAAAATCGCAAATTGACATTGTCTCAGGGTGAGTACATACAAAAGGTGTTGGAGAGGTTCAGAATGCAGAATGCAAAACCAGTTAGTACACCTTTGGCCAGCCATTTCAGTCTAAGTAAGGAAATGTGTCCTTAGACACAGGAAGAGATAGATTACATGTCCAAGATTCCCTATCAATCAACAGTTGGCAGCTTGATGTATGCCATGGTGTGTACAAGACTAGATATTGCACAAGCAATGGGAGTTGTGAGCAAATATATGAACAATCCAAGTAAAGAACACTAGAAGGCAGTACAGTGGATTCTGAGGTATTTGAGAGGTACTACCACTCAGGAATTATGTTTTGGAGGTTCAGACACTGTCCTACAAGGATATGTTGATGCAGATATGGCAGGTGATAAGGATAGCAGGAGAAGCACCATAGGGTATGTGTTTACTGTAGGTGGAACAATAGTAAGTTGGATTTCGAAACTGCAGAAGGTTGTTGCACTTTCAACGACAGAAGCAAAGTATGTCGCTGTTACAGAGGCTAGTAAAGAGATGATTTGGTTGCAGAGGTTTATGGAGGAATTGGGTAAGAAGCAGAAGGATAGCAGGTTGTATAATGACAACCAGAGTGCCATTCATCTTGCAAAGAACTCATCATTCCATTCCAAGACTAAACATATACAGCTCAAGTACCATTTCATACGCTCTATTCTAGAAGATGAACTATTGAAGCTGGAAAAGATACATACTAGCCATAATCCTGCAGACATGTTCACAAAGGAAGTGACCAGAGAGAAACTGAGTTCCTGCTCGGTTTCAGTTGGCCTTCTAGCATGAAGGTGAAGAGGGGAAAGTTTCCAAGTCCAAGTCCAGCAAGTATAGCAGCGGTGGAGTTGTTGTGATCAGTCTCCAAGTGGGAGATTGTTGGTTGTGGAGATAGATCTTCCAGTCTCATAGATGATGATTCAGCCGTGTCCATACTCCAGGTTTGGTTATGATCCTGGCACGACCCTAAGGGTATGATGTATTAGGTATCCCATGGTATTTTTCCATTGTATTTCCCCTATAAAAGAAAGACATTGTAATACGGCTAGGGTATGATGTATTAGGTTTTATGCATTGTAAAGATCTCTGAGATCTGAGAAGAGAGACTGTGAGACAGTTAAGAGGAAGTGCAGTGGTTGTGCTGTAGGTTGTATCCCTTCACT
This sequence comes from Larix kaempferi, assembly GCA_027924585.1. Lineage (NCBI taxonomy): Eukaryota > Viridiplantae > Streptophyta > Pinopsida > Pinales > Pinaceae > Larix > Larix kaempferi. The sequence continues at coordinate 15,138,738 of BSBM01000422.1, forward strand.
TTGTTGGACGGTAATAATAATAAGGACTGGCAAATTCAGTGTGGACGTAGCCCAAGTTGGGGTGAACGACGATATATCTATGTCTCTCTTGTAATGTGTGTGTGATTATATTTTCATTTCTATTTATTGTTATTTCTCTACGATCTTGTTTGTCTAACAAGTCAACCATAGTTAAACAAATTCATCAATGGTCAAGCAAGGTGAGTTCATGTCAACCATAGTTAACCATATTACATCATGGTAAACCAATACTCAATTATGGCCAAACTAAGCCATAACCAACCAAAGTTAAAAGAGAAACAAGGTGAACCAATAGTCAATTATGGCCAAAGAAAGTCAACCATGGTTAACCATAGTCAATCGTTGTCAATTGCTCCACAAAATTCAACCGTAATTAAACAAATTGAACCATAGTAAACCAAATTCAACGATAGTCAACCATACCTAACCTAAGTTAAAACCATAACCAACCAAATTCAACCATGGATTGAAATCAGTAATGTTAATATTATTAATGGATTGAAGTCAACCTTGGATTGAAGTCGACCTTAGATTTAAGTCAACCATGGATTAAAGTCAACCTTGGATCGAAGTCAACCTGGGATTGAAGTCAACCATGGATTAAAGTCGACCTTGGATCGAAGTCGGCCTGAGATTGAATTCAACCATGGATTAAAGTCGACCTTGAATTGAACTCAACCTTGAGGTCAAACTTTGTTGAAGACAACCTTTCTTTCAAGCCAACCTTTGATGAATGCAACCTTATTGATTGAAATCAGGCATGGCTCAAAGTCAACCTTGGATTGAAGTCAACGATGGACTGAATTTAACTATATGGATTGAAGTTAGCTATAGTCTACCATGGCGAGTTCTTGTTAACCATAGTTAACCATATTACATCATGGTAAACCAATACTCAATTATGGCCAAACTAAGCCATAACCAACCAAACTTAAAAGTCAAACAAGGTGAACCAATAGTCAATTATGGCCAAATAAAGTCAACCATGGTTAACCATAGTCAATCGTTGTCAATTAATCCACAAAATTCAACCATAATTAAACAAATTGAACCATAGTAAACCAAATTCAACGATAGACAACCATACCTAACCTAAGTTAAAACCATAACCAACCAAATTCAACCATGGATTGAAATCAATAATGTTAATATTATTAATGGATTGAAGTCAACCTTAGATTGAAGTCGACATTGGATTTAAGTCAACCATGGATTAAAGTCGACCTTGGATCGAAGTCAACCTGGGATTGAAGTCAACCATGGATTAAAGTCGACCTTGGATCGAAGTCGACCTGGGATTGAAGTCAACCATGGATTAAAGTCGACCTTGAATTGAACTCAACCTTGAGGTCAAACTTTGTTAAAGACAACCTTTCTTTCAAGCCAACCTTTGACGAATGCAACCTTATTGATTGAAGTCAGCCATGGCTCAAAGTCAACCTTGGATTGATGTCAACGATGGACTGAATTTAACTATGGATTGAAGTTAGCTATAGTCTACCATGGTGAGTTCTTGTCAACCATAGTTAACCATATTACATCATGGTAAACCAATACTCAATTATGGCCAAACTAAGTTAACCAAAGTCTACCACATGGGAGATTATATACTAGCAATTTTAACCACATTTTTAACAAAGTGGTTGCTGCTAGTAGATTAATATTAATATTAATATTGGCCAATATTAATATTAATATTAAAATGTCCAATATTAATATTAATATTAAAATGACCAATATTAAATTTGGCCAAATTAATATTAAAATATTAAAGTAATTAATTTATTTAATGGTCAAATTTATATTAAAATGACAAAACTATTATTATTTTCTTTCTTATTATTAATAAGAAAATTATTATTATTATTATTATTTTAACCATTGTTGACTTTAACAAATTTTAATATTTTAACCAAATAAATTATTATTTGGCCTTTTTTATTAATATTTTAATTTAGGTATTTCTTGGGCGGGGCGCTGTCTACTAGAAACAACCACATTTTTAAATGTGGTTGATATTTTCTGATCGGTGAACATCAACCACTTTTAAATGTGTGGTCATGGTTGATATAGGCCGATCGGCGAATATCAACCACATTTAAAAATGTGGTTGTTGCTAGTATTACTGTTATCGGTTTGAAAAGTGAAGAGGTCTCAACCTTTTCCTTTACTACTTTCGTTGTGCTGTCCATTGCTTGCTTCGCTACTCACGTGAGGGTTCTTCCTTATTTTATCTATGGTAGAAGGTCATGTGAGAGGATTTTCCCTTTCAGACCAAGTGAGAGAAAAGGCGCAGGCACATTCTCCATGCACATTCGCTGGTTATTTTGAGTAAGAGATAGGATGCAACCTTTTGAAGGAACAACCCTCGGATACACAGGTAACCTTGTATTTTTTTGGATGCGTGCACAGGTTTAGAGGGCACAATGTTTGTGATGAGCATCCCTTGGATTGAATCTTTTATATATATGTTAACTTAGTGAGTGAGGTCGTAGCTCTTGAAAGGGAAGCCATCTATTTAATACATATTTTACAAATTGCACGGCTATGGTAGGGCGCATCTCTTTAAAGAGAAACCATAAATTTAGTGCTTACATACATATATGTTCCAAATTAATTGATTGTGGTAGGGCGCAACTCCTGGAGGAGAGACCCATAAATTTAATAAATATATTTTGTAACCTGTTGGAGGGCATAGTTCCATAGAGGTAACAACCACATATGTTTCAATGTTCATCTCGTTTGTGAGATTGGTTGATACCTATTTAATCAAATTACTTAAAGCAATTATTCATGAAAACAGTATATCCTTGTAGTATTCCAATTACTTGTCCTGTTTCATAGTCACGCACTCTTGAATTTCTGCTGCATGAAGCTTCCCTATATATCTGCTTGTTGCAAAGTATGAAAGTATCATTCGCTATTTTTTTTGTTATTTTTATATCAATGGCAAGGTACCCACCATTGTTTTTATTTTGTACCCAACAGTGAAAGTATGCCAAGCATACAACTGATCTATTCAAATATAGGGTCTGATAATTTACAATTGATCCCTAGTCCGTGGACAAAGCTCTTCATATCCATGCTTTCATATTATCTATTGATATTTATTTACTCCAGACTTCCTATTCGTAGGCATTTTTCTACCATTTTCTTTCATCCCTTGGTTTCTCTTGATTAGTTTGTTGTACTGTAGAGTCTGCTAATTTTTTATTTATTTATGAAAGCAGGAGGAGTTAATTTTAATGATTTTTGTAGTTGATCGGTCAATCTACTTAGCGACGTCCTTGATGCTTGGGATGCCTCTTATTGATAAGAAAAATATTGCATTTTCATGGATTTGGTTTGTGATCAGGGTTACTTAGCAATCATATAGTTGTTATATTTCTTCAATTGGGGAGGGACTTATATTCCTTCAGAATGTGCAAGGAAGCCCTTCTTTACATTGCTGTTAAGATGAGTTACATTATTTTTTTATTTTCTCTTATATACTGTTAGCCAAGTGGCCGCCTCTGTGCGGTCTTGGCTCTACGTGTCACTCCCTGATGCATAGTGCATGGGTTACAAGATCCTTTTGAGTTGTAGCTTAGTGAGCTAGACACTTGGGTGAATGTTTCCTATGGTCGATTAGGATTGCGACGTGTGAAACATACCTGCATTTTCAAGTATATCATCCTTCTATGGAGAATGATTGGGACCTGCAGTGGGAGGGTCAAAGACAGGGGAGGAGACAGCAGGTGGCAGGAGAGAGTAGGGGAGGAGGGGATCGCGGTGGGAGGAGGCTACGGGAGAGAGCTCATGGTGGGAGGGGCAGGGGAGGAGGCTGCAGGAGGAGGGAGGAGGTTGCAGGTGCCGGCAGGAGATGCATAAGCTCGACAGAGAGGAGGCAGAGGAGAGAGAGGAGGTGGAGGAGCTCGAGGAGGTCGACGGCTGGAGGAGGCGGGAGGAGGAGGTCGGCAAGCTCGTGGCACCATGGAGATGCATAATCATCCACGTGACAGGATTCCATTCGCTCTATGAGTGAGGAATCTAACTGACGTGGATGCTTATGCATATCCATGGTGAAATGCCTACGGTGTAATTATCCATGCTTTTCTTATACAATTTACCTCCACATTTCACAGCTTTCATAATATTTTCAGCTTCTCTTCACATGATCTCCCTTGCAGCATATCTCTGATCTATGTTGTGATCAATCTCCTTGTAGCGATTCACCACGAACCACATGAAATCCATAACTCATCACAATTTCAAATCCATAATGCTAGAGATTTGGTAGGGTTCGACCTCTTATTCCTTTTCTCAGAGATTAATGGATCCGATATTTTTCACTCACAGCATGGCATGGGTGGCTCCATTATTGCGACCGAAAACCTTCACAAAATAGATAGCATCTACTCCCGTCTTCCACACGATTTCTTCCACAATAGCTCAATCTGCTACATGTGGATCTTGTATGCGGCCTTTTTCAACAACATCCCCTCACCACCATTAGTTGCCTCCCTCCACACTCCGCACATAGTAGCCCACGCACAAGCCTGAAAGATGCAGGCCAGAGAAAACCTCACTTGATGGCAACGTTCTCTCTTACCATAGATCTGATTTCTCTTGGTAGTACATGCTTCTCTTGAACATCTCCATCAGATCTACAATTAATTTAGCCAGATCTATACTTTAACCAGATCTGCAATTTTTCCTTGAAGATTCAAATATTTAAGCAATAGATCTATCATTTCTCTACAATCAACAAACAACCCTCTCCACACTGATCATATCTAACCTGATCCACAATGTTCTTCCTTGCACACACACCTGCAGTAAATCTCATCTACCTTGCAATAAATCTCATCTACATACTAGGCAATAAACCATACCAAGTTCTCATATCACTATTAGCAATAAAATCTCATATCACTTTAGCAATAAAATCTTCGAGAGAGAAATAAATACAAAACAGGAAAAGAACAAGAAACCATACCAAGTTCTCATATCACTGTTAGCAATCAAATCTTCCAAAGAGAAATAAATACAAATACAAGAAATAAATACAAATACAGGAAAAGAACAAGAGCAACACAATAGATTTATACCGGAAAATATCTTAAGGAGAAACCAGCCAAGGCCGCCAAGAGCATCTCTCCTGCTCATTGTGAGCAACACAATATATTATTGGCCAGTGGTCAAACTAGGCCAAGGCCACCAAGAGCATCTCTCCTATTTACTTTGGCACCTTACAATGGAGCAATGGAGGAATCCAACCCTATAAATAGGGTTCTTTACATGCAAATACAACTAATAAGAAACCAACGGCTACCAAAACCATGTGACTGAAAGCACACCACTTACATCCTTTCTCATTCTCAAATCAAGCTTAACCCTAACAAGTCACTCATGTATTATAAGAAAATAAAAAAACCCATAAATCACTTATGTTAACACAAATATGGTTTCAATCTATACAATAGTATAATCAACCCACACAAAAGAGATAAACATATGACTTAAATATCTACATTATTATCGTTGGTAAAGTAAAGTACGAGATATAGTAGGTTGTGACTATAAAGAAACATGTTTCTCTATGCTAGAGATTTTAGTAAGTTTCTGAGGTGAGTTGCATCGATGCTTAGTAGTGGATAAATGACGCCTTATTGCTAAAACTTCATGCTAGATAGGTGAACTAATGTTACATATTAATATATGACAATAGATCATGGACTCTATGCCACGAGTAGTGTTTCGTATATTCAAAAACCATATTATGAAACGAGAACTTTATACTATGAACGAGATCTCTACCCATAAAAATGATGATTTTTGCAAAAAAACCACCAAAAACACACCCCAAATAGAAAAGTGTTGATACCAGTATACACGTATTTTTTTTCAAGTTAAAAAAATAGAGCCATGGCCTAAACATCCCATTCTGTTCACAAAAACTTTAAAATCAACCCTAAATTGGAAAAAACGTTTTTTCTTCAAGAGATAAATTACAACTTTCTGGAAAATTGCATATTAAACAAAAAAACAAATTTCTCTAATAATCTCACCACTCTAGCCATATAAAAACAAAGAAATTATGATGCGATTCATAATGAGATAATATATTAGACCATACAAGAACAAATGGTTCATATAAATATTCAAAAACTCCTCTAGAGTTTCAATTACAAAAATAATACTAATAAAAAGCATCTAAACTGCTTCTTCAAATTCATCCATGGATTCTAACACCCCATCGTCAAAAACCCCTCTAGAGTTTCAATTAAAAAAATCATACTAATAAAAAGCATCTAAATTGCTTCTTCAAATTCATCCATGGATTCTAACACCCCATCAGAATCTACATTTTCTTTAGATGAAGGACTTGATGAAGATGTAGATGACCCATATTCTTCTCTATTATCAATGGGTGCACCATCTGAGTCTATATCTATGCCCATCATTTCAGATGTCATATTCCTTCAGGATCTACGACTTGGTTTAACAGACTCCCATCTTGCAACTTCTTGATTTGGAAGAAACCTCTTGATAATCTCTATACTCTTGGAGCGGAGAGTGTCTTTCTTTGTCAACTTGAAATCATAAACAAGTATGTCAACTTCCTCTAATTTCAAGATGTCAATGCGGTGACGATTTATTTTTTGACCCTTTATTTTTCTCTTTCTACAAACCTTTTTCTCAACCACCATATTTGCCTTGTACACACCATCAAATGGGTGTGTATTTGTTGCATATAAATGTACTTCTACTGATACTACTTCATTTTCTTTATTGACCTTCATAGCTTTTGAAATCGAGAATGGATAATGAGGTGGATCATCTGTAGAAAAAATTGCAATCATGCAACCCTCCTTGATATCTTGTACTGAGCCCCTGTAAAGGTCTTCCATCTCTCGATGCTTTGCAGATGATCTTCTCGAGCCAATATACATTTCCCTTTCCTCTACTTGAGAAAACTCAACAGCTCGAGGTTCAACATTTGTTACCTTGTTTTCATTTGATAAACTTTGTGGCCAAGCAAATGGAGACTTTGAATATATATCTCCATTTGTAGAGTTTGAAATTATGTCACTCTGCTCCATGAAAAAAGACTCCCACCAAACAGAATGAGCAACATCAAAGTACTCATATGTATCTTCGATAGGCTTTTTTATTTCTTCCAAGCATTAAGAAGAATCAACATCTCTACTATGTTGTTGATGTATTTGTAACTTTGGAAGATATTCACTTGTATATTGTATGTATTACATTTGTACTTTATTGTATCCCCAACGGAGATGTATTATGCCTCTAATTGGAAGTGTCGTCATTTGTATTTGCAAGTGTCGCAAGTATTATTGTAAGTGTCGCAACTTATATTTGATGGGTTATTAGACCACCTTGGTGGTGTTGGCCCTGTATGAGTTGTGTGGGTCAAAGGGTTATTAGACCACCTTAGTGGGGTTGGCCCAGTCACATGTGGATGGGTTATTAGGATTCCTTAAGAAGTCGACCAAGTTAGAGTAAAAGGCAAGTCAAGTCATTGTATAAATAGAGAGTGTGTCTCTCTCATTCTATTCATTCACTCACTCACTTTGCATTAGTGAGAGAGAGGAGGAGTGCGCACAAGTGGAGGAGGAGTAGCTACTATAGTCATCTATCTCTTGGGGTTTGATCTTTGTGATCATTGTATTGGTGCTCATTCTATCTCTAAGGAAATTGTGGGGTTTTTCACCTTCTTGGTTGTCCATGTACCTTGTTTCTGAAGGAAAGCCTCAGATTCATTGTACTTTGTGATATGTGATCCGTACAAGTTAGGATTTCTGCCTCTTTCAGAATGCAGTTCTAAACAGGTGACCTAAGAAAAAAGGTCATATCTTGGGCTAGGAAGCTCCAAATGGAATTCCGTAAAAAGTGACAGTTAGGGAATGGACTTTAGTTTCACAGGTCTGTGTTTTAGATGCCGAAGTTTAAACAGTGACACATGTCACTCTGTACAAGTTTGCCATACTATTTCATCCCATAAATAGGTCACGTTACGACACTTGGCATATCTCTCTCTCAGAGAATCCATTTGAACTCAGATCTATGGGGTTGGAAAGATGACAGGTTAGTCTACCATAGGATGAAGTTTCAGACCTTGATGATACGAAATTTCAGAGATACATTAGAAACAACATGGCATATATTTTTGTCCAAACAGAATTAGATTCTGAGCACTTTCATTTTTGGATCGTCACTGCTGCGGGAAATTAGGGTTTCTACAAAAGTTGGAATATTTGGAATATGAGACCACGACTAGATGCTCCTCATCAAGATCGAAATTTAGAGACCAAGATCGAATTTTTTGGTTGGGTAGAACCCTAGGCTCTATCAAACCCTAGTTTAGGATTTTGACCAGAAAAATCAGAAAACCAGAATTTGACAGAAACTGCAGATCTGAAAGTTTCAAAGTCAATTTTGAGGGGTTAAATTTTGGAGATTTCAAAATTGAAGTATACCAGCTTGATCAGCTCATCAAGGTGCATCTTTCCATCCAATTAGAAGTTTGAATTTTTAGGGTTTCTCTGTAAAACCCTAGCCACCTCCAAATCCAATTTCAACAAATCAAAGTGGATTGGGTTAATCCTAGAAGAAGATGAATTGGAAACCTACATAAGTGAAGAGATTCCAGTTCCAGAGGGAGATGAGGCTAAGTCCTTACAAAAGAAGACTACAAGCAATTCCGACAGGTATGACTTGAGGAGATACAAGTATGTTTTGAAATCTGTTCATGATTAAGTTTATGATATGTTTGTCTTCACATTATTGAGGTTAGTACAATCTTGATTAATCTTTAGACTTGTCTTATCACCTTATTAAAAATATGAATACATGTGAATGATAGAAGACATTCATTGATTAGGGTTATGACACTTACGATTGTACTAATGCACCGTGGTGTTGTATGAGGATGATGTTGTCTACTAACACGAAGGGTACATCAAGAAAGACAAATCAAGTTCTAGATCAAGAACATATGACCATGGTGACATGAAGACAAAGACTCATCCATAGTCATGGATCACATAGAATCTCTACTTACGAGGTATGCATAACTTGGTTCTACAATTATTAAATTATGAGATATGAAGGTTACTAGCACAAGGTCTCTAAGAGAACAAAGAAGACATTGTTTGGGTATGTTAGACAAGCATGATAATCCAAGTATGTTTTCCTATATCCAGTTAGAATCCTACTTTGTGTTAGGATCTTAGATAAGTATACTTTTGTATGGTTGGTAAGGATTATTCATGAAGTTATAAGTTAGATTAATCATGGGTTTATGCATATTATACTTCTTAGTTTGATTAATGATATGACAAACTAGAAGAGTCCTATGGTCAAATAAGAATATGCATGAGTGAAATAAGTCCTCCCTGAAACCTTGAATACTAACGCTTGTGATAAATTAACTATGTATGAAATTACCATGACCATACATGTTTAAGATTATTTAGAATCATAATGTTTTGATAGTATTGAGATTATACTAATTATGTATGAGATATTGATGATGACACAATGATGACACTAGTGCACACTTAAGCATGCATAGTGGTCTAGGATGGATAGACATTCAAAAAGATATAATCATGATGATATCATAAAGGAAGCAAAGATCAAGAGGGAACACACTCCAGTTGTTCTTGCAAGGAAGCAAAGATTGAGAGGGATTCCACCCAACAACCAAACAAAGATAAGTATTTGAACTGTCATTTATTATATATTTGATTACTTAAATGTTGTTGTCCAGTCATGTACATAGATTTAGGATGTATATTATGCATTTTTAGAAAAATTGCATTAATGAACAGGATACTACTAATATAGTAATGGGTAAGTGACATATGGTACTGTACAACATTCCATTGCTACTTATCTAGAATGAAACCTCTTTGCTGACATGTTGGGAGTTGTGCACACTCTTAACAATGTTCTGGTAGAGATGGAAGGCATCTAGAAAGCTACCAGATATGGATAAATGTTATATTGAAGCATTGGCTAAGATAATTGCATGACTATATGACATATGTATTTATGTGTAAGAATTTGTTCTGAAATATATGAGATGTTTCTAATCATGCAATTGAACTTGTCTTGTAGGAAAAGCCGTGTACCATCACCTACAAGAGAGGCTTGTTTCGAAGCACAAGCGATGAAGACTCAACAAAATTTGTTCTAGCAACAAAGTTTAAGAAAACTACCTATTGAAGATATTGAAGAATCTAAAGTTCCCAGGATCCGAGATGCAGTAATGGAAGGATGCCATGATTGAAGAATACCAATCGATCGTGAACAATGATGTTTGGGATGTGGTCCCAAGACCAGAAGGGAAATCTATTGTGACTTCCAAGTGGATCTACAAGATCAAGCATGCTCCAGATGGTAGCATAGAGAAATACAAGGCAAGGTTTGTGGCTCGTGGCTTCTACTAGAAAGAAGAGATAGATTATGAAGAGACTTTTGCACCTGTAGCCAGATACACTTCCATCAGAATAGTACTTGCTCTGGTTGTAGTGATAAAGTGGAAGATACACCAGATGGATGTCAAGACAGCTTTCTTGAATGGTGTAGTCGAAAAGTAAGTAGAACAACCACTCAGATTTGAGACACATGACAGGGAGTCACATGTGTGCAAATTGAAGAAATCCTTGTACGGTTTAAAACAAGCACCCAGGACATGGTATGACAGGATAAACAACTTCCTGACTAGTGTGGGATTTACCAAGAGTAAAGCATATTCCAACCTTTACTACAAGGTTGAGGAAGGAAATCTAGTGATACTCCTACTATATGTAGATGAGTTGTTTGTGATAGGTGAGATTGGGTTGATTGTTGATACGAAGAGGAAGCTTGCTACCGAGTTCGAGATGAAGGACTTGGGTATGATGCATTACTTTCTAAGTATGGAGGTGTCGCAGAGTGCATATGGAATATTCCTTGGACAAGGGAAGTATGCAGTAGAGAACCTGAAGCGGTTTGGGATGATGGACTACAAGGCCATGGCCACACTTATGGAAATGAACCTGAAGCTATTGACTGATGCTTCATTGAATTCGGTTGATTCCACTATGTATCATCAGATGATTGGGTCCTTGATGTACCTGACAAACACGAGACCAGATATTTGCTTTGCGATGAACACCTTGAGCCAATTCCTAACGGATCCTAGACATGTTCACCTGATTGCTGTAAAGCATATTCTGAGGTACCTAAAGGGTACGATTGATTATGGGATCAAGTATGATGTGAATCAAAAGGTTAAACTGGAGGGTTATGTTGATTTAGATTGGGCAGGCAGTGCTGCAGATAGGAAGAGCACTTCAGGGTGCTGCTTCAGTATGGGATCAGGTGTGATCTCTTGGTTTAGCAGGAAGCAATCCTGCGTAGCACTAAGTACAGTCGAAGCTGAGTGTGTTGTAGCTTGTTCAGCTAGTTGTGAGGCAGTATGGATAAGGAATCTACTATCTGATTTATTTGATCTCCGGTTGGATGCTACTTGTATCTATTGTGACAACTAGAGTTGTGTGAAGTTATCAAAGAACCCGGTTTTCCATGACAAGTTGAAGCATATCAAGATCAAATATCACTATATCAGCGATATGGTGCAAAGAGGAGCAGTGAAGCACCTGTATGTTGCGACGGATGAGCAGATTGCAGATGTGTTGACCAAACCACTAGCGAGAGTGAAGTTTGAGTACATCAGAAAGAGGCTTGGTGTACTTTAAATCGAGGTTCCTTCCAAGGGGAAGTGATGAGTCTAGAAGACGCAGATGCCCATGGGCTTTTCTAACTTGGTTGTAGATGTGTTCTCCCATGGTTGTGATGTAATTGTTGAGCCATTCTCACATGGTGGTAGATGTTCTATCCCATGGTGCAGATGTAAGGGCTGGAGCCATTCTCACATGGTGGAAGATGTGTTCTCCCATGGTGTAGATGTTGATGTATATGTAACTTCGGAATGTATTTCACATATATGTATATTGTATTCCTATAGAGATGGTATTATTCCTCTATAAGGAAGTGTCGTCATTTATATTGTAAGTGTCGTAACTTATACTTGATGGGTTATTAGACCACCTTATTTGGGGTCGGCCCTGTATAAGTCATGTGGGTCAAAGGGTTATTAGACCACCCTATTGGGGGTCGGCCCAGTCAGCATTATATTATGTGGTTAAGTTCGAGCCTACATGAGTTAGGTAAAAAGGCAAGTCAAGTCAAGTATAAATAGAGTGCGGGAGGCACTCTATTTACTCACTCACTTCTCACACATGCACTCAAGGAGGAGTGGCGCACTTATGGAGGAGGAGGATCTGCTGCTAGGTTATGGCTATCTCTCTTGGTTGGTTGTATCATTGCTCTATCTATCTCTGAGGAAGTTATTGGGGTTTTTCACCTTTATGGTTTTCCCCAAGTAAATCTTTGTGTCTCTTGTGTGCTTGCATTATTGTCTCCATGATTGATATGCTGTAGATATGCTGTACATGTTGTTCTCTCAGTTAAGATCCTAGATCAGATTGAAGTAAATTCTGAAAATTTAACATGGAATCAGAGCTAGCCTGAAAGAAGGCATGATATGGCATGTATGACACTTGTTGCACTTACGATGCTAGGGCTTGATATAGCAAAAACCAGTCATCGTAGCACTTTCGCTATAAATCCGTTTTGGAGAATTTTTCGGATCTGAAATTGTTACAGGACGAAGATAAAATCTCTAGGTACCTTGTGTCCAAAGGACAACCTCTAATTCGTTGTACTTTGTGATTTATGATCTGTACAATATAGGGTTTCTGCCTCTTCCAGATCTGAGTCAAAATCAGGTGACCTTGGTAAAAAGGTCATAACTTGGGCTAGGAAGCTCCAAATGAAATTTCGTAAAAACTGATAGGTAGTACACAGTCTGTACTATCTCAGAAAACTTTTACAGAGGCTGAAGTTGAACCAGTGACACGTGGTACGCCGTACAAGTTCGCTCTACTGTTTTATCCCATAAACAGGTCACGTTGCGACACTTGGCATAACTCTCTCTCAGAAAATCCAATTGAGGTCAGACCTATCAGGATGGAAAGATAACAGGCCGAGATATCTCAGAAAACGTTTTCAAAGGCCGAAGTTCAAACAGTGACACGTGGCACGCCATACAAGTTCTCTCTTCTGTTTTATCCCAAAACAGGTCACGTTGCGACATTTGGCATAACTCTCTCTCAGAGAATCCAATTGAGGTCAGACCTGTCAGGATGGAAAGGTAACAGGTCAGGCTATCTCAGGAAACGTTTTTCAGACCCTGTGGAGCAAAAATTTTAGAGTTACACCAGAAACAATCAGGTACATATTTCTGTCAAAACAGAATTATTTTTTGGTACCTTCATTCATGGCTTCCGGAATTTAGGGCTTTGAAGAAATTTGGAATTTTTGTAATCGGAGACCACGGCTGAATGCTACTCATCAAAATAAAAATTTAGAGACCAAAATCAGAATTTTTGGTTGGGAAGAAGGCCGGGCTTGATCAGACCCTAGTTCGGGACTTTGATCAGGAAAGTGGAAAATTAGGGCTTCTGTAAAAATGGGAATTTTTGAAATCTGAGACCACGGCTGGAAGCTCCTCAGAAAAATAGAAGCTTAGAGCTTTGGATCAAACCTTTTGATTGGGAAAAAGAGTGGGATTCATCAAACCCCAGTTCAGGGTCACGTCCAGTGAATTCGGAAGTTTCAAAGGCAAAATTGAGGAGTGAAACTTTGCAGTTTTCAAATTATGAATATACCAATTTGATCAGCTCATCAAGGCGCATATTTCTATCCTTTCGGAAGTTTGAATTTTTGGGGTTTCTCTGACAAACCCATATCCAGCTCCAGGTCCAGTTCTTGCACATCAAGTGGATTGGGTTAATCCTAGAAGAAAATGGATTGGTCACCTACATAGGTGAAGAAGTTCCTGTTTCAGAGGGAGATGAGGCTAAGGCCTTACATAAGAAGATTACAAGCGATCTCGACAGGTATGACTCATCGAGGTATGTTTTGATATTTGTCCATGATTAATTTTATGGTATGTTTGTCTTCATGTTATTACAGTTAAGTACAATTTTGTTTTTAGATTTGTCGTATCACCTTAACAAAATTATGAATGCATGATAGAAGATATTCATTATTTAGGTTGTTGACACTTATGATTGTACTAATGCATTATGGTGTTGTATGAGGTTTATGTTGTCTACTAACATGAAAGGTACACCAAGAAAGACAAATCATGTTCCAGTTCAAGAACATATGATCATGGTGACATGAGGATAAAGACTCATCCATTGTCATGGATCTCATAGAAGATCCATTTACGAGGTATGTATAACTTGGTTTTATAATGGCTAACCATTGAGACATGCAGGTTACTAGCACAAGTCATTGAAGAGAACCAAAAGACATTATACGGGTATGTTAGACATAACTAGCTAGCATGCTAATCCAGGTATGTTTTTCCTATATCAAGATAGAATCCTACCTTGTGTTAGGATCTTATACTGTTGTTGATAATGATTATTCATGAAGTCATAGGTTCGAATAATCATGATTGTATGCATATTATGTTTCTTACCATAATTGATGATATGACTAACCAGAAGAATCATGATGGTATAGGTTTGAATAATCACAGGTTTTATGCATTTTATATCTCTTATCTTGATTGATGATTCAACTAATCTGAAGAGTCATAGGTTTGAGTAATTACAGGTTTAGACATGTTATGTTTCTTATGATTTGACTAACCTTAAGAATCCTACATAAACCTTGAATGCTAATGCTTATTATTTTCTGTTTGAAATGATCATGACTATACATGCTTGAGATTATTGTGTTTTAATATTATACTAATGAATGTATGATTTTATATGAGATCACAAGGATAACTCAATCATGATACTAATAAGCATGCATAGGGACCAAGGATGAATATGAGTTGAAGAACAAGTAATCCAGGAAGCAAAGATCAAGAGGGAGCACACTCCAGTTGTTCCTGCAATAAATCAAAGGAGCACACTTCAGTAGTTTATGCAAGGATGCAGATATTCAGAGGGAGTTGACCATCTCTCTACATTCCACAACAGAAATATGTAGAAGAAGCTACTGCAGATTAGGACTCCAGCAGCTCCTGCAAGAAAGCAAAGACTCAGAGGGAGTCCACCCAATGAACAAACAAAGATAAGTATTTGAATTGTCATTTCTTAAATAATACTGTTTTATAATGTATATGCTCATGTTCCTAGACTTAGGATATCTATTGTGCATAGTAGAATAGTTGCATTAATGAATAGTATACTACTAATATACATGGGTAAGTGGCCTATGGCACTGTACAACATTCCATTGCTACTTATCTAGAATGAAACCTCTTTGCTGACATGTTGGGAGTTGTGCACACTCTGAACAATGTTCTGGTAGAGATTGGAAGGCATCTAGAAAGTTACGGAATAAGGATAAATGTTGTATTGAAGCATTGGCTAAGATAATTGCATGACTGTATGACATATTTCTTTATGTGTAAGAATTGTTCTGAAAATTATGAGATGTTTCTAATCATGCAATTTAACCTGTTTTGTAGGAAAGATCGTATGCCATCTCCTACAAAAGAAGAACTACAACATTTGTTCAGCAATAAAGATATCTATTGAAGATATTGAAGTTCCCAGGATCTGGGATGAAGAAATGGAATGCCATGATCCGTCGATCATGAAGAATGATGTTTGGGATGTAATCCCAAGACCTGAAGGGAAGTTTGTTATGACTTCCATATGGAACTATTAGA
Organism: Larix kaempferi; assembly: GCA_027924585.1. Classification (NCBI taxonomy): domain Eukaryota; kingdom Viridiplantae; phylum Streptophyta; class Pinopsida; order Pinales; family Pinaceae; genus Larix; species Larix kaempferi. Next base: position 15,154,579 of record BSBM01000422.1, read on the forward strand.
TCAAGCATGTTGCAGATGGCAGCATAGAGAAATATAAAAGTGACGAAATGGATTCAAGACAGCTTTCTTGAATGGTGTAGTTGAAGAAGAAGTGTATGTGGAGCAGCCACTTGGTTCTGAGACACATGATAGGAAATCATATATGTGCAGAACTTGGTATGGTGAAGATAGATTGATTGCCGACACGCAGCGGAAGCTTACTATCGAGTTCGAGATGAAGAACTTGGGGATGATGCACTATTTGTTTTTGGCATGGAGGTGTGGCAGAATGCAAAAGGAATCTTCCTTGGACAAGGGAAGTATGCAATAGAGATCCTGAAGAGGTTCGGGATGATGGATTGCAAGGCCATGGCCACACCTATGGCATCGAATCTGAAGCTTCTATGTGATGCTTCATCTGAGCTGGTTGATGTCTCTATGTATCGTCAGATGATTGGGTCCTTGATGTACCTGACGAACACGAGACTGGATATTTGATTTGCTGTGAACACATTGCGCCAGTTCCTGACGGATCCGAGGAGTGTTCACCTGGTTGCTGTAAAGCATGTTCTGAGGTACCTGAAGGGTACAGTGGATTATGGACTCAAGTATGAGGCGAATCAAAATTTTAACCTGCAGGGTTATGTTGATTCATATTGGGCTGGCAGTGCTGCAGATAGGAAGAGCACATCTGGGTGCTGCTTCAGTATGGGATCAGGTGTGATCTCTTGGTTTAGCAGGAAGCAATCCTGCGTAGCACTGAGTACAGCTGAGGTAGAGTATGTTACAGCCTGTTCAGCTAGTTGTGAGGCAGTATGGCTACGGAAGCTACTGTCTGAGTTATTTGATCTCCCATTGGATGCTACTGGTATCTTCTGTGATAACCAGAGTTGTGTGAAGCTATCCGAGAACCCAGTGTTTCATGACAGGTCGAAACACATAGAGATCAAATATCACTATATTAGGGATATGGTGCAGAGAGGAGCTGTGAAGCTCCTGTATGTTGCGACAAACGAGCAGATTGCAGATGTGCTGACAAAGCCACTAGCCAGGGTGAAGTTCGAGTACTTCAGAGAGAGGCTTGGCATGCTTCAGATCGAGGACACTTCGAGGAAGAAGTGATGGACACATTTGCTGAAGCCATTCCAAGCATGTTGGAAGGAGGATCCTTCACATGGCTGTGGATGTAAGCGCTGGATGATGAACATCAGGAGGATGTTCTGGTTTCTGCTTGGATATGATCAGTTGGATCATGTGTATGTATTTTGTATATGCATCATGTTGGATGCTGGATATGATCGGATGGATCATGTGTATGTATTTTGTATATGCATCATGTTGGATGCTGGATATGATCGGATGGATCATGTGTATGTATTTTGTATATGCATCATGTTGGATGCTGGATATGATCGGATGGATCATGTGTATGTATCTTTGTATGATCAGGTAGATCATGTATACTGATGGATACATTGTGTGGATTATGTATGATCAGGTAGATCATGCATACTGATGGATACATTGTGTGGATCATGTATCTTTGTATGATCAGGTAGATCATGTATGCTGATGGATACATTGTGTGGATCATGTATCTTTGTATGATCAGGTGGATCATGTATGTTGATGGATACATTGTGTGGATCATGTATCTATGTATGTATCAGGTGGATACTTGGATGATCGTGGATGACGAGCTTCTCCAGATGACATGCAGCAGGATGTTGCAGTGATGATGATCAGGATGATCATGTGTACATCAGGATGATGTTTGATGAGTATCAGATGATACTTTGTGGCCGTGGATCAGGTTGTGCAGGAAAGCATGTAATTTGTGCCCTGGGAGATTTGCAGATGGTCTTTCGAGGTTTTTCCTATGGCATGTAATTCGGTGCCCTGGGACATCTGGCAAATGCTCTTGCGAGGTTTTGCTTGGGAGGACATGTAATTTGTGCCCTGGGAGATTTCAGGTCGGAGTTGTGTACCCGTAACATCCTGAGATGCTCTTGCGAGGTTTTGTCCTATGGCATGTAATTTGCTCCTGGGAGATCTGGACAGGATGAAAAAGGCCTCAGATGCTTCAGCCAGGTTTTGCCATGACCACATGTAATTTGCTCTTGGGAGATCTGGACAGGATGAAAAAGGCCTCAGATGCTTCAGCCAGGTTTTGTGGTGAGATCACATGTAATGTGCTCCTGGGAGATCCGACAGGTAGAGCTGCATGCTCGTAACAGCCTGGGATGCTTCAGCCAGGTTTTGTGATGGGTCACATGTAATGTGCTCCTGGGAGATCCTACAGGTAGAGCTGTGTGCTCGTAATAGCCTGGGATGCTGCAGCCAGGTTTTGTGACGCACGTAATAAGTCCTGAGGATTCCACAGTATGGCCAGTGATGATGAAGACCTGCAGGTGGTGGGCCTACATCCAGTATGAAAAAGGACTGGCTCTGTAGAACTTCCTATGACGAGTAGATTCAGAGATTGATTGAGATAGCAGCAACAGTGACGATGATGATGACTCGATGATGATTATCCAGTAACGATGATCCAGAGAAGATGACTTGTGCTAGAAGAACTGTGCTGAGAAATACCTTCGTAGTTAAGAGGGAGTGTTGATGTATATGTAACTTCGGAATGTATTTCACATATATATATATTGTATTCCTATAGAGATGTTATTATTCCTCTATAAGGAAGTGTCGTCATTTATATTGTAAGTGTCGTAACTTATACTTGATGGGTTATTAGACCACCTTATTTGGGGCCGGCCCTGTATAAGTCATGTGGGTCAAAGGGTTATTAGACCACCCTATTGGGGGTCAGCCCAGTCAGCATTATATTATGTGGTTAAGTTCGAGCCTACATGAGTTAGGTAAAAAGGCAAGTCAAGTCAAGTATAAATAGAGTGCGGGAGGCACTCTATTTACTCACTCACTTCTCACACATGCACTCAAGGAGGAGTGGCGCACTTATGGAGGAGGAGGATCTGCTGCTAGGTTATGGCTATCTCTCTTGGTTGGTTGTATCATTGCTCTATCTATCTCTGAGGAAGTTATTGGGGTTTTTCACCTTTATGGTTTTCCCCAAGTAAATCTTTGTGTCTCTTGTGTGCTTGCATTATTGTCTCCATGATTGATATGCTGTAGATATGCTGTACATGTTGTTCTCTCAGTTAAGATCCTAGATCAGATTGAAGTAAATTCTGAAAATTTAACAGTAGATGTAAGGGCTGAATCCATTTTTCACATGGTGGTAGATGTGTTCTCCCATCATGAAAAATTAAGGGCTTGAACCTTCCCCAAATGGTGGTAGATGTGTTCTCCCATGTCAGTGGTGTAAGTGCTGTATGATGTGCATCTGGGCTGTGCTCTGTGGACAATGAGATGATATGAAGAGGAAGATCATGTGTGATGAGCATCAAGATGATGCTCCAGATGATATGCATCAGGACGATGTTGTGATGATGATCAGGATGATCATGGATGATATGTATCAGGATGATGCTATGATGATGATCAAGATGATCATGTGTGGTGAGCATCAGGTTGATGCTACAGATGTTGTACATCAGGATGATGCACTATATGATGATGATCACTACGATCATGAGCATCAGGAGGATGCTCTGCGCGAGGATGATCAAGTGGATCATGAGCATCAGGTCGATAATCCGTGGCCGTGGACAGATTGTGCAGGTAGCATAGAAAAGATCCTAGGAGATCCGATAGTTTGAACTCGAATACTCTTTCGAGGTTTTGCTATAGGTAGCATAGAAAAGATCTTGGGAGATCTGATAGTTTGAGCTTGGATGCTCTTTCAAGGTTTTTCTAGAGGAGGCATGTAATCAGTCCTGTAGATCCGATAGGTTGACCTGTGTGCTCATAAAATTCCTGGGATGCTCTTTAGAGATCTTGCAGGTTGCAAGACACTCTTTTAAGGTTTTTCCTGACCACATAGAAAAGATCCTGGGAGATCTGATAGTTTGAGCTCAGATGCTCTTTCGAGGTTTTTTGGTGGTCACATGTAAAAGATCCTGGGAGATCTGATGGGTTGAGCTGTGTTCTCGTAAAAGTCCTGAGATGCTCTTTCAAGGTTTTGCTGACGCATATTCCACAAGATGTCCATAGATGATGAAGACCTACAGGAGGCTAGGCCTACATACAACATGAAAAAGGGTTGGCTCTGTAGAACTTCCTATGAGGAGAAGAATTGAGAGATAGCACCAGTGATCGAGATGAAGAGTATGGTATGCTTTCCCTATAATTTCAATCAACGATGGTAGGATCCTGAATTTCTTCCTCCTTAATGTCCTTGCAAAATGGATGAACATTTGATCAATATGATCATGCGTATTCCCAACAAGAAGGAAACCAACTTTTACCTTTTTAAAAATTCTCAATTCAACAAGCATGCTTAGATAACCAAACACGACCCGATTTTTGTTTTCACGGCTTGTGTTGTCCAATTGTAGATATAGAACTTCAGGAAGATCACTAGGCCAATGAGTAATGACATGGTGAATTATGTTGATGGTCAAATTTGCATCATTGTGAATATTTGGAGCTGTAAAGTAAACTCTTGGAATCATTTCACCATTAAAAACCATACATCCAACCAAGTGAAACTGAATAAAATTCTCCTCCTTTAAATTCTTTGGCACACAGACAAAATGTGGCAAAAGTGTTTTTTTTTTCTAATCCATGCCATCAATTATCAAACCCATATACTTATGTGGAGAATCATAACACTTCTTGCAATGTTTGTACAACTTTTTCCGTTCATTTGATTGTTGATTGTGATGTTCTTGCAGTGCATTGATTACGGAATCTACAAACAAAATAACAAAAAAATATTGTTAACTAGCTTTAATTATTGACATTTATCTAATTTTTTTTTTTGTAAACATACCTCTTTCTATCCCTTCTTTCTTTAAGAGAAGCACATGTACTATAGACCCCAATCCTTGAACTCTTTGGAATGCAGATGTTGTTGAACTTCTTTTTCCATACTCTTGTGAAATATGCATATCTGATGAAGTTGTCATTTCCTTGACCACCTTGATCATAATCCTTGTATAAGTTGTAGATTTCCTTCCTTGTGAAATTATCTGGAATGTGTATTGTTTCTCTATTTGGCATACTCTCTCCATTCTTGGAAAATAAACCATGCATCCATGATATTGCAATGTGTGTTGATGGCCCAGTGATTCGTCCCTGATAATCGTCAAAATAAAATGTAGGATCCTTTTCCAGTCTTGTTTGGATTCTTGATAACCGAAGATTACCAATTGAGTGAATCCGTTTGAATTCCTTTCTATAAAGCATAATGCTTCCAATGTGATAATCATAACATGTCCTGGTAGAAATCATGCACCCCACTAAATATGAATTTTTCATGCTTTTGTTCATTAATAAATACATCTTCCTTTTCTCCAAGGCATAATTGTATCCTAAAATTTTCAAACAACTTTTGTTGCAACACTTACTCGAAATCAAATGAGGAATGGAACTTGGACTTATAAGCAATTCTTTCCTAGACCTTGTATAATTGGAATGATTTGGATTGACATAAAAATATCTAGTCCTACAATTAATCCTGCTCTGCATTGGATTTTGTTGCTGCATCTCCTGGACCATTATGTCTGCAACAACATCCTCATTAGAATGAATGTTTTCATTGTGATGCATATGACCCCCCTCATTGAAAATTTCATCACCAAATTCAATATGAACAATATTGTCATGATCACTAATAAGTTGATCAATTGCTGACAGATCAATGTGACCATCAACATTATTTGTGCCACTAAATTCTTCATTGAAAGGGAACTCTTGAGATTCAACATTGACATCATTGTTTCCTGTAAATTCCTTACTTGGAGGAGAATCATTGTCTTAATCATTGGTGCATGTAACATCCTTACTTGGAGGAGAATCATTGTCTTCATCATTGGTGGCTTCATCGTCAACAGAATGATCATCGGTGCCATTGAAATCCTCGCTCAGAGGAGAATCATCATCGATGCCATTGAAATCTTCACTCAGAGGAAAATCATCATCGGTGCCATTGAAATCCTCGCTCTGAGGAAAATCATCATCCGTTCCATTGAAATCCTCGCTCGGAGGAAAATCATCATCGATTCCATTGAAATCCTCGCTTGGAGGAAAGTCATCATCTGTGCCATTGAAATCCTCGCTTGGAGGAAACTCGTCATTGGTTCCATTGAAATCCTTGCTTGGAGTAAAGTCATCATCTATGCCATTGAAATCCTCGCTTGGAGGAAAATCATCTTCAACATTATTGATGTCTTCTTCCTCACCAAAATCATCAGCTATCCCATTAAAATCCTCACTTGGAGGAAAATCATCATCAGTGCCACAAAAATCCTTGCTGGGAGGAAAATAATCATTGTTCACATTAAAATCCTTGCTTGAAGGAGAATCATCATTGGTTCCTTGAAAATCCTCGCTTTCAGGAAAATCAACATTGGTGGCTTGAAAATCCTCGCTAGGAGGAAAATTGTCATCATCTTCTTTGTTGTCTTTAGGATCTCCACTTGGAGGAAGCTCATCATCATCATCACATTCTTGCCCTTCATTACTAGTGTCTTCTAAATCTTCAGAATTAGGAAGTTCTTGAATTACATGTTTGATTACATTGCTTGCACTGCCAGTATCTTGGCTAGATGAACAATACATTTCTTCATTGACATTGGGATTTACTTTAGATGATTCCATGACTTTTCACTAAAAGATAGAATTATAGAAAAATCTTAATCGCTCAACTGCAAAGAAATTTCACCATAGTCCTCACCAAAAAGTAGAATGGTGTAACTATCAACCAACAATCTTATAGCTTTGAGAATGAAAATATCCCTCCAAAATATTCCCTCGAAATGTTTCCCTCCAAAACTTCCCTCCAAAATTTTCGTTCAAAATTTTCCCTCCAAAATTTCCCTACAAAATTAAAATGCACATTCATAAAACTATTAAAAAGGACCAAATTATGATATAAACAAATTTGGAATAATGTATTAACTAATTACATATTTCTATTTCAGACATATAAGACTAGTAAAATTTATTGTAACATTTTTTATATACAATTTGTAATAAAGTAATTGTTATGTACAGTTTTTTAACTCCCACATTAATAAAAATTAGTAATATTTCGTTTAAACATATCTTATACAAATTTAATAATAATTTAGTAACTAATTTCATTTTGTTAATCCCACATTCCTAAACAAGTAAAATTAAACCTAATCTAGGATATATAAACCATTTAGATCTCTACTATTCATCATTTAATTTGGAGCAATTCAGTAAAAGGTTAGTGTTTTTTTTTTTTTTAAACTAAATTAGTTAGTTTTATTGTTAATTTTGCAATGATTGTTTTATGGCTTTATTGATTTGGAAATGCTTGTTTTTGTTTGGATATCCACATCATCTTTTTTAGGATCTTGCATGCAATTAGGGTTTGCATGCATTTTGCATGCATCCCAGTCACTAGGTTGATGCCTCCAGCACCTTAGCCACCTTATTCTAGCACCCGAGAGCCACTTACTTTAGATTTTTAGCCCTCCTAGGCTGAAAGGCGCCCACTTCTCACCTAATGCTAGAGAAGGGTGCACTTGTTCACCTACCACTGCAATTCCACTTCAGTTACACTCGGTTAGCTCCGATTCTCCCTGATTTGAGGCTAGTTTCACTCCTGACTGACTATTTCACTTCCGTTGGACCTCCAGATTGATTAGATGACTTGTTCTGACTTCAGTTAGACTCCCATGCGGCCCCCACTGAGCCTCCTTCCCTTAATCAGTGATACACACTTCAGTTACACATGACACACTCAGTTAGACTCAGATTGACACCTGGATGACTGGTTCTTGTGCATTGATGACCACCACCGATTGATGATGAGGACTCCTAGCTGGAGTCAAGCTACTCCATTCAGTGATTCGAATGGCCTACTTAGTCAATTCGAATTGCTCATTGACAGATATTGTATTCTATTGTAATTCATTCACCCTTTCTGGGATATTGAGCACTGCTGCATGTTTTGCACAGTTTTGCACCATATTTTCTATGTTCATCTGTTGTGATTGATTTACTTGTTCATTAGATCTGCTGTGACTAATTTTACATGGTATCAGAGCCATGGCAGGGACAAGATTTCTTTTCTACAAGTGTTCTACATGAAGAGAGAGCAATCTTTGCTCACCAATATATTTCAGCAGCGGCATGCAAAATCTCATGTGCATTCGCTCATGTGCATGCAAGGGTGAAAACATAGTGTTTGTTTGTGTGTGATTTGCAGGTTCTTACTTCCTCCATGTGCATTCGCTAATGCAAAGATGGAGACTTCTTCTTCACAAAATATTCTTACTCCATTCAACTATGATGAATGGAAACCAAAGATGATTGCATTCTTGAAGAGACAATGTCTTTTTGATATGTGCATTGGTAATACAAGAGATTTTGATTCCGATGAAGAGGAGAATGATTGGTTTAATGATTGTGACAGAGCTTTTGGAGCAATGTGTCTTGCTATGTCTCCTTGTATGCGCTACCTCAGTAATACTGCTGAAAATCCAAGTGATCTATGGGTCCAACTTGACAGAGAATTTGGAAAGCAGGAAGAAGAGGATCATGCTAGCCTTTTGGAGAACAAGCCCAGTGAGATCTCCTTATGTGTTCTTTCCGATCATGTCTTGGCCTCAACAATTGTTCAAGATGAAGAAGAATCTGTAGATTCAAAACTCACTCTCTCAAAGTCTTCTATTTCGAATTCTGAGCAAGATAAACAAGCTCATACTCTAGATTCCGAAGAGGTTATTGAATCCTCTCTTTCACATGAGTTTGTCGGCATGCAGAATAATGATCTACTTGAAGTTTTGGAGGTAAAATCTGATTTTGGAGGTGAAGCATTCGCCCTACTTGATTGCATGCCTCCTATAGACTTATGTTCTATCATTTGCAAAGTTTCTCAGATTTTTAATGAAGATGAAGAGCATTGCCATTCACTTGAGTTCAATTCTCATGCACTTTTTGCTGATTTTGGTTTTGATCTCACCCTTGTTGGTTCAAAGGAGATCTCAAGAAACCATTCATCTATTTTTGGAGCTGATTTAACTTCTATTGATAAGAAGTTCAAGTTTCAAGAGCTATTTGATCTTATTGGAGCTTATCCTACCTCACTTGGTTCGAATCACAGGTTCCAGGATCATCCTTATATTTTCAGATTTGTTCTCACCATTTTCAGTATGAAGAGCAAGTTCATAAAGTCTCCACATTCGCTTGCATCCACTGATGGAGAATTCAAGCACATGTTTTTGGAGCATAATCCATTTACTCCCAAGAGTAAGATACCTCCAAACATATCTATTTGAGTTTAGAGCAGTTAAATCTTTTGGTGTGTTACAGTTCATTTTGAGGGGGGGTATTTTTCCCATGAGGTTTTCCCCATTTCCTCGGTTTATTTACTGTTATTGTTTTTGGATTATTGTATTGGGGTGACCTTTGGTCTTAGTTACCAGGGCCCCACATTATTTTTTGCACATCATAGTCTAGCTTGAGGGGGGGTGTTCGGATATCCACATCATCTTTTTCAGGATATTGCATGCAATTAGGGTTTGCATGCAAATTCTAGGGTTTGCATGCATCCCAGTCACTAGGTTGATGCCTCCAACACCTTAGCCACCTTATTCTAGCACCCGGGAGCCACTTACTTCAGATTTTTAGCCCTCCTAGGCTGAAAGGTGCCCACTTCTCACCTACTTCCAGAGAAGGGCGCACTTGTTCACCTACCACTGCAGTTCCACTTCAGTTACACTCAGTTAGCTCCGATTCTCCCTGATTTGAGGCTAGTTTCACTCCCGACTGACTGTTTCACTTCCGTTGGACCTCCAGATTGACTAGATGACTTGTTCTGACTTCAGTTAGCCTCCCATGCGCCCCCCACTGAGCCTCCTTCCCTTAATCAGTGCTACACACTTCAGTTACACATGACACACTCAGTTAGACTCAGATTGACACCTGGATGACTAGTTCTTGTGCATTGATGACCACCACCGATTGATGATGAGGACTCCTAGTTGGAGTCAAGCTACTCCATTCAGTGATTCGAATGGCCTACTTAGTCAATTCGAATTGCTCATTGACAGATATTGTATTCTATTGTAATTCATTCACCCTTTCTGGGATATTGAGCACTGCTGCATGTTTTGCACAGTTTTGCACCATATTTTCTATGTTCATCTGTTGTGATTGATTTACTTGTTCATTAGATCTGCTATGACTAATTTGACAGTTTTATGGTTTTTATTGATTTATTCTTTTACAATTTTGTTTATCTCATATTCTTAAGAGTGGTTTACTTAAACCTAATCTATCTTATTAATACACTATTTTTTAGACTTTTGAGCAATTCACAAAGGATTTCAAGCAAAACGATAACATTGCAGAGAGGAGCTTCTAGCACTTTCAAGAGAGGAGGCTCTACCACTTTACGGGCTAGTTATATATATATATATATATATATATATATATATATATATATTGAATATCCATAGTTGGATATTCTCAATTAGTTAGGGTTGAACCCATAATTTCTAAAATAACCCACAAATCCGTAGATGTAAAATGATATATAAATTGATAAGATAAGATGGTGATTTACAATTGAGGGCCCGTTATTTATACTTTGGCAGAATACCCTTTCACTAATAGTCATGTCTTTTCGGAAAGACATTGTTAATTATCATTATTATTATTATTATTATTATTTATTATTATATATATATATATGTTGATGTTTATTATTATTATTATTTTATTCATAACATTGCCTCTCTCTCAGAAAGGCTTTGTCCTCAAAGCCTTATAACGTTGTCGCACCATTCCTTGTGACGTCGTAGCTGACGAAACATGTCGGTACAAACTTCTAAATGTAGAACATAACTTTCGATATGTTAACGGATCAATCCAACCAAAATTGATTTGTTGTCGACTGTTGGGATTCTCTATTGATCTATTGTCAGGAGCTTTGAGAACATTAGTACTATTATCTTTCGACAATTCCCACTTTTTAGGATATTGGTTTATATGGTTGGGGTGTCGATAGGGAGTTATTGTTGTTTGTTCTTTTAAAAGATTGTCTTCTTTCTGAATTGTGACGAGGACTGAATTTTTTTCCTCTACTTGAATTTGTTTTCCAGAGGGTTTGGATGCTTCCTCCTGGATTTGTGCTAATTTGTTCTCTAATAGATTGCTATTACTCTGAATTTTCTCGAACCTTTCGTCTTGCGACTTTTTGTCCTCTTTTAACTTATTGGCTTGTTCGTCTAATTCTTAATTAAACTTTCTGAGGTTTTGGTTTTCTTCTTGCTTTCCTAGTATTCTTCCTTTAAGGTCTTCATTTGAATGTTCCGTCTTCCAACTATGTTTCAGCTTCTTGATTTTCGTAAGTAAAGTCTTTTTATGAATTCTTAGTCGAAATAGTTCTTCGGTATTGCTTGCTAATTCGTCCTTGATTTTCTTAATTTCCAGCTTGTGCGTCTTTTTAGTAGTGTCGTATGTCTGCTGGGGTTCTTTATTCTTTTGTTGTTGTTGACCTATGTCTGATTCTTGACTTTGTAGATTCCTCTGAACTTGAGTCAGTTCATCATCTTTGTCCCTGACAAGCTGGTTTAAATGCTTTATTTCTTCTTCTAAATCATTATCGCTTCCATCGGGTGACTTGTCGTCATTCTTTTACTTTCTAATCTGGTCTTCTAGGTTTTGATTATGGATTTTTAAACATGATATTTCTTGATCATGATCAGATAACATTTTCTTGTTATCTCTTATGGTTCATTCTAGTTGTCGATTTTCATTCCATAAGCGATGACACTCATCATTTCTCCGCTCCTTTAAGAACTTCTGTGTCTCAATCTCTACTTGTAGACGTTTACTGCTCGCTTTATATTGCTCTAATTCATCCAGTGCTGCTTTTAGCTTTGAATTCATTACTGAATATGTGTTTTCCATTGTTCTTGACCTTTTCGATGATAGCTGGTTTCCTTCTACTTGATTTCGTTGATAATAACCGATCTTCAAATTTTATTTTATTTTTTTAACAATAATTGCTTTTCCCTTATAATAATTATTATTATTTAAATGTAATAATATTATTATTTTAATATTATATATTTTCCAAACAATTGTAATATTTTACAATTATGGACTAATATTAATTAATCTCCACATTGGTTAACCTTTTGCTTTAGATTAATTTCTTTGTGGATTGTGTGTAGATTAGGTGGTTGGGAAGAATGATTGTTACCTTCCCCACCCAAGTTCGAATCTCACTTTTGGTTTGTTTTTAGGGAATAAAACCAAACCCACTTCTCACAAAACCACGTGCACCTTAAAACCATGTGCGGTTTCACTTCTTACTTTTACTTTTTACTTCTACTCACTTCTAAACTTTACTTTTACTTTTTTTTTTTCCTTTTTTTCTTCTCACTTTTTTTTATTTAATTTCTATATTCTATTTTCTTCTTTTTTACTTGTATTTCTTTTCTTCTTTTTATTTTCTTTTACTTTTGCCTTTTTCTTTCTTTCTCTTTTTTTCTTTTTTACTTCTTTGGGCCACGGACCTGGTTTTGGACAAGGTCCTAGATTGGTGGCTACAAGCATGGCTCTAATACCACTGTAATATCCATAGCTGTATATTTTCAATTAGTTAGGGTTGAACCCATAATTTCTAAAATAACCCACAAATCCGTAGATGTAAAATGATATATAAATTGATAAGATAAGATGATTTTTTTCCTTTTTTCTTCTTCTCACTTTTTTTATTTTATTTCTATATTCTATTTTCATCTTGCGTGGCTCTGATACCAGAGTAATATCCATAATATCCATAGTTGGATATTCTCAATTAGTTAGGGTTGAACCCATAATTTCTAAAATAACCCACAAATCCGTAGATGTAAAATGATATATAAATTGATAAGATAAGATGATTTTTTTCCTTTTTTCTTCTTCTCACTTTTTTATTTTATTTCTATATTCTATTTTCTTCTTTTTTACTTGTCTTTCTTTTCTTCTTTTTATTTTCTTTTACTTTTGCTTTTTTCTTTCTTTCTCTTTTTTTCTTTTTTACTTCTTTGGGCCACGGGCCTGGTTTTGGACAAGGTCCTAGATTGGTGGCTACAAGCCTGGCTCTATACCACTGTAATATCCATATCCATAGTTGGATATTCTCAATTAGTTAGGGTTGAACCCATAATTTATAAAATAACCCACAAATCCATAGATGTAAAATGATATATAAATTGATAAGATAAGATGATGATTTACAATTGAGGGCCTGTTATTTATACTTTGGCGGAATACCCTTTCACTAATAGTTATGTCTTTTTGGAAAGACATTATTAATTATTATCATTATTATTATTATTATTATTATTATTATATATATGTTGATGTTTATTATTATTATATATATATATATGTTGACATTTATTATTATTATTATTTTATTCATAACACTCCCACATTAATAAAATTAGTAATATTTCGTTTAAACATATCTTATACAAATTTAATAATAATTCAGTAACTAATTTCATTTTTTTAATCCCACATTCCTAAACAAGTAAAATTAAACCTAATCTAGGATAGATAAACCATTTAGATCTCTACTATTCATCATTTAATTTGGAGCAATTCAGTAACACTTTCAAGGTTAGTGTTTTTTTTTTTTTTTAACTAAATTAGTTAGTTTTATTGTTAATTTTGCAATGATTGTTTTATGGCTTTATTGATTTGGCAATGCTTGTTTTATAGTTTTTATTGATTTATTCTTTTACAATTTTGTTTATCTCACATTCTTAAGAGTGGTTTACTTAAACCTAATCTATCTTATTAATACACTATTTTTTAGACTTTTGAGCAATTCACAAAGGATTTCAAGCAAAACGATAACATTGCAGAGAGGAGCTTCTAGCACTTTCAAGAGAGGATGATCTACCACTTTACGGGTTATATATATATATATATATATATATACATTTAATGTATTTTTTGTTAAATTCAAGTATTATTAATCGAGGCAAGGCTTGCCTATTATCATTAGGTTTATAAAAAAATAAAAAAATTTACCTACATTTAAAAAAAAATTAAACTACTCCCCTAACCTACCCACTAACCCTCCCCCCACTGCCCTCCTCCCCGCAACCCCTACCTCCCCGCGCCCACCCCGCTTCCCCCTCCTCCCTCCTCCCTCCACCAGTTGGCCCCCACCCTTCCCCCATGGACCCTCCCCTCCCCCATCCCTGCACCCCTCCTCCTCGCCCCCCTTGGCAACCCCCCCTTCGCCCTCCTCCATCCTCCCTCACCAGTCGCCCCCACCCTTCCCCTCCTCCCTCAACTAGACTTCCCCCACATCCCCCTCCCCTCCTCCCTTCCCCCGTGGCCCCTCCCTTCCCTTGAGGCCACCCTCCCCTCTCCCCTCACCCGTCCTCCCGGGTGGCCCTTTGGTGCCCAAGTGGGCGGAGATCCGCTGCTTAGGCCCCAAAGGCTCGGTCCTCGTAGGTGGCGCGATGTTGGGCATCGTACCGTCCACGAGGGAAGGCCCTTTGGCGCCCAAGGGGTGGAGATCTGTCGCTTTGGCACCAAAGGGCTGCTCGGGAGGACGGATGCAGGGATGGGGAGGGTGGTTGTGGGGGAAGGTTAGTGGAGGGAGGAGGGGAAGGGTGGGGGATGAGGGGGGAAGCTGGTGGGGGATGAGGGAGGAGGGGGAAGGGGGGGTGCCGACGAGGGCGGGGGAAGGGGTGGGCGCTAGGAGGGGCGAGGAGGGTGAAGGGGGCCCGCTAGGAGGGGGGTAATTTAAAAAAAAAATAAAAATTTATTATATAGTTATGGCGTAGGGGGGGGTTAGTTTTTATTTTTTTTAATAAAATTTTATTATATTGTTAGGGGCGAAAAGTGTTAGTTTTAAATTGTTTTTTTTTAAATTTTTATTATATAGTTAAGGGGTAGGTTAAATTTTTTTTTAAAATTATTCATTATATATTATAGAGGGGTTATGGGTAGGTTTACAATTTTTAAAATATTTTTCAAAACGTAAAAATCGGTGATTATGAAAGTAAAAATATTTTTAAATTTTTAAAAACGTTTTTCAAATACAATTTATAGTGACTATTGATGTTGATTTTGTTTAGATTATGAATGTTTGTTGATTGTCTTTTAAAATTCTACCTTTTGGATATAGGGACAATGACATCAATAAAGTTATCTGTAAATGTTTCTGGATCAAGAGCGGCGATGATTGCATCGAAAAAAATAGTTGAGGCATCTGAGAATGTTGAGCCTCAAGACAAAGTTCTAAGCTTTGAAGATTTAAAATTGAAGAATGCTAGAGAATGGAAACATGCAACATAAGAAGACAAAATAGATTTCCATTGGCATCTAAAGGAAAAATATCGAGGAAAACTAGAAAGTATTCACTTATATTGTGCTGCATTTCCATATATTCAATCAGATTACCATTCATTGGGATTGCTGAGAGATATATGTCTGATTCAGGGTACAAAATTTGTTTATGCACAAGTGAAACAAGCCAGGACCTTGGCCAAAATCCGAAATTCTTTGAATATTTCAAAATATAATGCTCAAGAAAATTTCACATATTTTTGTCAAGGGGTCATGGATGAAATTGACAGCAGGATAGTAAGTTTGGATATTGATATTATTCTTAAATTGGTTTTGTTATAACTTGGATACCACAATGTAATTGATTTAATACGATAATGTTTTCATTTTGCGATATTTTTCCAATTCGATTTCAAAAATGTTGAAATGAATTTATTATACAGAGGAAAATCCTATGGATGTCGTTAATGCCGTTATTCAAAAGGGACCAGAAGCAAGGAAGAAGAAACAAGTGTCGAATGTTCAAACTGAAGAAGTATAAGCACAAAGAGAAAAGAGGATCCGACAATCAAATTAGGTACCTAGAAGGGTTATATTTAAATCTTCATCTCGCCCAGCTGAACATGTTGAAAGTGTTGCAAATGAGCTTGCTACTCCTACTAGTAAGAGTAACAAACAATCTCATTGAAAAGAAATATGGTTAAGACTGCCTCGATTCCTGTTGAAGGCATTGTCGATTTAGAAGGAACCCCTTTTAATAAAAAAAAGAGGATATCTGTTGTTACTGAAGCCAATGTTATTCATGAATATGAGAGTGAAACTTCTGGGGGTAGTAGGGAAATCATTACTCCAGGTGTTGGTCTAGAGGATGGCATTGTCAAGACAACACAAAATGCCATTTGAGATCGATTGCCGAGATATAATTTGGTTAACAATGGACATACATTTGAGTTGAATGTGAATCAACTTTATAGACCCACAGAAGGGCAAGATCAATTTAGAATTAGAAAACCACATCACTTGTATATTCACAACTTGAAGTCATTGATGAGGCACAATCCCTATGCACATGTGGTTGACTACCTAGTCCTTGTTGACCCAAAATATGTTCCTACTAGAGATGAATTTGATCAAACAAGATGTTTTCAGTACAAATATTATGTTCTTGGTGGGAATCATTCTGTAGAGGCAAGAATATATTTGATGCAAGAATATCCCAATAACCCTATTTTTGAAACAGTCAAATGTATCATTTGTGCTGGTTTAACAGATGTAGAAGCAAATTTGTTGGCATGGGATCATAATACAGATAATGAATATAGGTTGACAATGACATTTATTCAGAGGGTGAGATTTATCCACAGTGAATTTGTGCAAATATGTGATGGGGAAAAATCTAAAGTTGATGCAAGTTTTTGGAGACAATGTTGTCTGGAAATAGGTCTCCCTATTAAAGAGGATAATGTGAAACAAAAAAATGACAAAGGAAGTGATGCATTTAGAGCTGTATATGCCTATTTCCAGTTGGCATTCAGAGTTGGGAAAACATGGGATTTGATTGATGACATATTTGGCTTGTGGAAGAATATTGGCATAAAAATCCAAAAAGTGAAAAAATGTAGAGTTGTTGCATGGAACAATGGTAAGGCAAGTCCTAACGTCAAGAATCTGCCAGTTTACATGACTATTACACCTTGGAGAACAATACAAGGTGTGAAGGATGAAAAATTGATAGCTACAATACTATCATGGGTAAAGTCGTGTGAATTATGCATGGAGGAAATGTGCAGCAAATTTGACAAGTAAGTTGATGTTTTTTTTTATGGTATGATGTTTAGTTCTTGAGTTTAACATTTTTGCTATGTTCTAAGTATTATGTTATATTATTATATATGATTGTAAACATCATTTATTGTTTCATTGTCTAGTCACAAGGTCTACATGAAAATACAAGAGGAGATGGTTATAATGTTGAATGAGAAGAGTTGGGATGATGTCAAATGCAACTATCCAGGCTCAACCTTGATAGAAACTTTAAAACAATTTTTTGTTGCATTCAAGAAGGTATGGTGATCTATGATACATCCTATTTTATTTATTTTCTAATTCAATTCATTTCTATTTTATTACTTATTGGTGTAATTTTCATTTGAAGATTCCAAAGAGGGGTACAGATGGAGTACCAGAGTCCTTCAAAATTCCTATCCAAAGAGCCACACTAGAACGAAAAAGGATACAATGTCTTGCAAACGTTGAACTTGATGATACACTTGGTCATTATATTTGGAATGGGCTCGACACTGTGCAATATAAAGTCATTTTAGGTGACTGTGCAAACATTGCAAATCATGTTCCTAAAAAGGAGTACGCACTAGTGATTGCAGATATCCCTCACGGATATAATATCTGAAACACTACATATGATTGTGAGCCTTCTACTTACCAATCATTCAATAAAATGGTTTCGGGATTTGTTGATGTCACAAAATCACCACTATGGAGATTTTTTGTTTTCAATTCAGACACACAATTAGGGGGATTGTTGACAGCCTTTAAGGGTAGAGGAAAAAAAGGAAGCAACTTTATTGGCAATATATTTGCACTATATTATCAAATTTTTGAATTTATAAATCAATTATATTTATTGATAAGTTAATTAAATTTTTTTTTTTTTTACAGGCAAAAGCCTAATGTTCGTAGCTCTAGTAGTGATCCATTCCTGAGTGATGTTGAAAGCATACATCTTGCAACTTGGACACAGGATGAGGCTTATGAATCTATTTTAATCAATGAAAAGAGTGGAGGAAAACATAGTTAGATATTGAGTTATAATGCCGTGGTAAAAAAATTAACATATGAAGAAAGGGATTTGAAAGGAGTGACTGTAAACATCTATCAAAAGCCACAAGCGTTGATTAATTATCTCATAGATACATTTTCAAGAGAAGGAGATTGGGTCTTAGATTTTTTCTCGGGTTCAAGTAAACTTTCTCATATTACATATGAAAGCATATATCAAGTTTTAATGTATGTTTTATCCTTTATTATTTTATTGTTTTAAAGTATGCTTCTTTATGCTATTTGACTTAACTTTATTTTTGTTTTTGGTGATTAGGTACAACAATAGCATGCTCCTTACAGAAATGAATAAATTACATATCCATTGATAATGATCCACTAAAATGCAATTACATAAAGCAAAGAATTAATTCTATTCAAGTTCTTCCAAATGAACTGGAAGAAATTGGTTTGAAGAAAGGAGAGTTTAGTGAAACACTTGTGGCAAAGATGTCAAAAGAGCCTCAACCCCCATTAGGAGGGGTGTTTGGAAATGAGCACTTTGGGGATCTTGCAGACATAGAAGACCCAATGGAAGAGGACACTGATGTCCCTGAGGAAAGCGAAGCTCCAAAAAATTCCAATGTCGATGAAGAATTTGGCATGCATGATATTGTTGATTAGTTTCATGTTTTGAAGAAAATGATAATTTTGACAATTTTTTGATAAGATATATTAGTAATGTTTTGACTTTCAGACTTTATTTTAGAAATAAAATTTCTACATATAATGTTTTTAATATGTTTTTTACAAATAATTTGTATATTTTTTCTTGAATTTATGTGAATCGTCACTTTTCGGAAAATAATATGAAATAGTATCATTTTTATACAAAAACTATCTAAAAATTCATTGAAAATGGTTTTAAATGTCTTCATTTTCTGGAATTGTTTACAATTTTGTCAATAAAAATGTTTTATTTTGTCCATAAAAATGTCTTATTTTATAGAAACAATTGGAAAATGTATATGTTTTTCATTATAAATTGCTTAAAAATGTATGTTATTTTGTTAAATTTCTAAAAACACACTTGAAAATAGAAATTAAAAATATTTTACGATAAAGATAATTCAAAGGCCCAAAAAAATGTCTCAAAATGAAAATGTGTTATACTGGTATCAACCATTTTTGAAACGGGGGTAAAAATAGCTGCTAAAATTAGGAGAGAGAAAAACGAGAACTGGGTCGAGTTCTCATTTCATAGTATAAGTGGTTAGAAGCAATTGGTAGTTGACATCTTTGAAATAGTTTAGCTTAATAGCGATTTCAAATGTTACACACCCATATTGTATTTTCTTAATCTCTCTAACTTTTAACTAACAAAACTTTATATATACTACAATTAATAGTAGTAATAATAATAATAATACTTTTTTGTTGTGTACATTGTATGAAAATTACAATCACATAAGATCATACACAAGAGATACCAAAAAATATGAAACACACAAGAGATATCCAATGATCTCAAGTATGATGTATTAATGTGGAAATGGTTATTTTGATGTGATGAACAAACCCTGTTACATTTATTTACTAACTTAGTGGGCCCAATCCACTTTACATTGAATGGCCTCCACTTCTACTCTAATGACCCCTCTCCCCCGCCCATTACACTAGTAGATTTGAACCCAAAATCCGACGAGCAAATCCGACGACCTCCGACGAAATGGACTGTGTCGTCGGATTTTTTTGACAAAATTATTTTTTTTGTTTTTTGTTTATAAATTTCGAGAGGCATCCGTCGAATATCCGACGTAATTTTGAATATCTGACGAGGCTCGTAGGATATCGTATGGCTCTGTGAATATCCGATGCCTATTCGGGTATCCGACGCTTTGGATGTCGGATAACCGACTCCATTACGAACCCAAGGAAGTCAGATATCGGACAGATTTTTCCCAACGGTAACTAGATTAGTGTCGTTGGATATCCAATGTAGGTTTGACTTTTTGACTTTTCAAATTTATAAATATCTAACCATTCTGACATGTTTTCTATACCAGCGATGGTTTGCGGATGTTTTTTTGTTCGGCGAACTGTTTTTCGTTGTGTTTGTTATTCAAGTGAGCAAAGTACTATGGAGCTTCATTTTCTAAGATCGATAATCTTCATTTAAGCTCTTTACGAGAAAATGTCAGCTAGGAATATTCCTGACCCAGATGAACAAAATCGACAATTGCTTGCTAGATTGTGGGAAGGAGTTGAAAGAAGGGGTGATGGTAAATGCTATTGTCCATGTAATCAATGCAGGGGCTTTAAGAGGAGAATAATTTTGATCACAACAACCACAAAACATTGTAGGGAGCATGGGCACGCTGAGGGGGGACATGAATACCATCAATTTGTAAGTTTTGCATTATATATGTTTTTATTTTGATTGCTTTTGTAAA
Organism: Larix kaempferi; assembly: GCA_027924585.1. Taxonomy (NCBI): domain Eukaryota; kingdom Viridiplantae; phylum Streptophyta; class Pinopsida; order Pinales; family Pinaceae; genus Larix; species Larix kaempferi. The sequence goes on from BSBM01000422.1 coordinate 15,175,212, forward strand.
TTTATGTATTATTATAATATTTTTTTATTTTTGACCAACAGTACAATTGGTCATTGTTTTTTTCATCCCAACGATACAAAATTTGTTAAATTTTTAATGTATCACATAAATTTTTACATTTTGCGTTTGAATTTCTTATATTAACTTTTATCTATTGATTGTTTCATGTAATTATAAAGGAAATACATCCTACGGCATTTCGTCCGGATCAGCAAGTGCTTCCAGAACAAGTACCGGAGGAACATGGAGCTGCGAATATTAATGGAGAGCAAGTTAATGATCACATTGAAGAAGATGATCATACTGATAACATAGTTGAAGATGATGTTACAAATACTTTGATCCATGATTCATTTAATGTTGGAATGGATGATAATGATGATCATGAAAATGATGAACATTTTGATGATATTCATGATATACCTCTTCTTGACAAGGCATACGAACCCCTTTATGACGGCTCCAAGACAAATCTTCTCTCTGCTATATTGTTGGTAATGAACTTGAAGGTTATGAATGGTCTTTCAAACATATCAGTCACACGGATGTTAAGGTATGTAATATATCCATCACAAAATATATATGATTGTCATGTATTTTATTGTTAATTCATATATAAGTCAAATTACTACGGATGAAATTTGTTTCATTAATATTATTTCTATATTATATTAACTAGATTTTTATTTTAATTTGTTGTAGCATGATAGGTGAATATTTGTTACCACCTTCAAATATTTTACCTCGCACATATCGAGATTTATCTGTCATCATGAAAGAAATTGGAATGCAGTATGAAGCAATTCATGCATGCCCCGATGATCATGTTCTTTATTACAACCAGCATGAATTTGCAACAGAATGTCCTCAATGTCATATCAGTAGATATCGCACAGATCAAGTAACTAAAAAGGTGCCTCGCAAGGTTCTACGTTATATTCCCATTATTCCCCGTTTGCAACGACTGTTCAGGTGCAAAAACATAGCGCAGTTTATGGATTACCATGCACGGAAGAGAAGTCAAGACGACATTATTCAGATGCCTGCAGATGGGTTTGCATTTAGAGATATGGAGGAAAAATGGCCTCACTTTAAAGACGAACCTCGTAATCTTAGGATTTCTTTGGCAGCAGATGGTGTCAATCCTTTTGCAGAGATGAGATCTGTTTACTCGATGTGGCCTATTTTTGCTATCAACAACAACATTCCTCCATGGTTGACAATAAAGAGGGAGCACATAATATTGTCGATGATTATTCCAGGTACGAACACTGCAGTTTTTTTTAATTGTAGTGGTATATTCTCATTTGTCGTTTTTTGTCTCATAATGTTATATATATATTTAAAATTTTTCTATTGTGAAATATGGTTTATATATCTAAATGGTACGTCTCATAATCAAAATATTTATTTTATATGTTCAAATCAATCAGGTAAGTACCAAGTCAAAGATATGAATGTATATATCGAACCTCTTATTGACGAGCTACTGAAGTTATGGAATGGGATCACTATGTATGACTTATCTAGACCAATATGACAAAGGCAATTCCCATTCCATGCAATGCTTGTATGGACAATACATGATGCCCCAGGGTTAACCCATTTCTGTGGTATGTAATTATAAGTTTCACTTTAGTTGCATTTAATTTTATGAACTACTAGTTAATATAATATGCATGCATGTTTTTCTAAATAATCTAGTCATTTTTTATATAATTATAATAGACATTAAATATTGATATTCCATCTTTTTATTTAGGTCTTCAGACAAAGGGGAAATTTGCATGTCCAATTTGTGGTCCTAAGATCAAATCTCGTCATTCAAAAAGCTTAGGAAAGGAGGTGTTTGATGAGTATGGGCACTTCCTCTCCAAGAATCACAGGTATCGAACTACCGAAAAACATATTTTCAATGGCAAGCAAGAGACTACATTAAAACCAAAGAGAATGACACATCAGCTATGGAAGTTGCAATATAATAGAAATTGTCAAGGTACGTATAATCAATCATTGTATATGATCATATTGTATTTTATTATATTGTGTGTTGTTTAGTGTAATTGACATTGAATTAATATTTAATTTCATCATTGTCATTCATGTGATCATCATGAAGGAATTAATGGGCTTCCACGAGGAATGAAAAGTTATCCTAGACAATTTAGTAGGTTGCCCTATTATGAGCACCTACAAATTGCTCATCTATTTGATACAATGCATATCGGAAAGAATGTGACTGAAACATTATGGCGAATATTGGATGGAAGGAGTGACAAAGAAAAAATTGTCAAAATTTGCAAAGGCATTCAAGATAACAACCATGCAATGAAAGACGTCATTCAATTTCATAGCAACGGAAAGAAAATTGATATAAACTCACTTCCATGGATGTTAACGGACCAGCAAAGTAATGTTGTAAAAGAAGTCATTCGTAAAATTAAATTTCCCACCGGATTTTGTGCGAACACGAAGGATATCATAACAAAGAAAGGTGATTTCGCGAGGGTGAAAACGCACGATTGGCATGTCTTCATGAAGTTAATAATTAATATGGCATGCATTTGATAATTTTTTTTTTCTTTTTCTAGTACTCTTTTTCGATATACTGAAACTATTTGTATATTATTGTTATAGTATGTTCTACCTCTCTATATCCTGGACAACTTTGACAACAATGTCAAGCAAATAATATATAGTCTCGGGAAATACATGAGGTAAGTGGTAATTTTTCCATGTGCTTACTGTTTGTTTAATTCAACATAGAACTTATTCTTAATTTGATTTTCATTCTCTACTTCATGTTATGTAATATAATGACTTTTTTCTTTAATCTCTTGATTGGCCGATTTTCATGTCACTTGTAGATGGTTGTCATCTAAAGAATTCCATAAAGAAGACATAAAGTATTGGAGGAGAGAAATTTCTCGTCTCATGTGTGAAATGCAGAAGCATCTACCTTCAGCATTTTTCAATGCACAGGAACACTACCTCATACACCAAGTTGAGGAGATTGAATTGTGTGGACCTGCGCACTCAAGGTCTACGTGGATGGTTGAGAGGCACTTGAAATTTATGAAGGGTTTGGTCAGACAACGAGCATATGCTGAGGGTTCGTAGTGAGTTTCCATTTTCCTATATTTTTGTCGGGTTATGGGGAATTGAGAGTGATGTGAGGGGGGGGAGGGGCCATAAGAGCTTCCACCTTCACGTGGTTGGCTCTATTTAGTAGAGAATATTAAATTATTCTTGAAACAGAGAGAAGCTTACTAAGGAAATGCACAATTATCAAGACTCAAACATCATCATCATCATCGTCGTCGTCGTCGTCATCATCATGATCATCTTCATCATCATCATCTTTTTCTTCTTGATCATCATCTTCATCATTCTCATCATCACCATCATCAATAGCATCATGTTTATCATCATCGTCATGGCCACCACCATCATCATCATCATTGTGATCAGCATCATCGTCATCATCCTCACCATCATCATCATCATCTTCTTCCTCATCGTTAGTAGCAATATCTTCATCATCATCGTCATCATCAATCGTCTTCATCATCATCATCATCATCATCATCATCAATCGTCTTCATCGTCATTGTCATCATCATCATCATCATCGATTGTCTTCATCGTCATCGTCATCATCATCGTCATCATCGATCGTCTTCATCAGATCATCATCATCATCATCGTCATCATCAATCATCTTCATCATCATCGTCATCTTCATCATCGTCATCATCATCATGATCATCATCATTATATGATATCCGACGCAACTATTACCGAGAAAAACTAATGGTGTTTGTCGTCGGTGGTTTAGCGATCTCGTCGGATTCTTTTGAAGTCCAAAGTCTAATATTAGATGCATGCATTGACGGTATGGGAGGGTTTCAAGACTTGAATGAATGACACTCACCATTGCAGCATCAAAAACCATACCTATAAATTAAATAATGTGATACATGGGGCCAACGTTGAAATTTTTTAAATATGTGTTGGCTTGGACTGAAATTTGGCATGGTTAGACTAGATGCACGCATTTACGGTGTGGGAGGGTTTCTAGACTCAAAAATGACTAACACCAACCATTAATGGAGCATTAAAAACCATGTAATGATACTCAACAAGGAGTAATTTGATCATCATGGTTTCACTCTGGAATAACTTATTTTTTCGTGGGCTCGCTAGTACCATTTCTTATGGGCCCTCACAAGGAAATCCTCTTAGGTCGTTGATTGTGTTGGGATAAATCATCACTAACTTGTTTGATGGACCTAATGGTCCCATGATAAATACTCATAACATGTAAACTATAGAGGACATACAAAAATGGTTGATTCTCTCACCCAATTAGTTAGCAAAATGGAAACCAAGAATCACTTCTCATTTTCCGACCCTTCCAATAGTATGATGCCTCATTTTTCTGAAGTAATTCTAAACAAGTTTGGTGGGTCAGATCCGATTGGTTGGTTCGATCAATCAAATGAAGCACTAACTTTCCCTTAATGTAATATTTTATTACCTAATGAAATTCATTATAGGAGTCATCAAAGTTCATTTGTTTTTTCATAAAAATTAATTGATTATTTTTTAATCAATTCCTTATTAGTGGTCTTAAAGAGGAAATTAAATCCCACTTCGAGGTGAACCACCCTACTACTTGGTTGGAGGACAATAATATTTATTTCCATGCCTGTGTTATATCCTATGCTCAGTCCAAAATCCCCAACTTTATTTCATTTCCTTTCCCCAACTATGGTGGATCTTCAACAACCTCTTCCACCTTTCAAGGTCCATAAGTTGGCATAGGACAAAATGGAGGAACATCAACTTAAGGTTCTATGCTACAATTGTAATAAAAAATATTCTCTTGAGCATAGATGCAAGGAACATCAATTATTTGTGGACATATTTGAGGACATTTATGATGATGAACTTGATGGAAGAACTCAAAAGGAATCCCCTCCCATCATTGAGGAAGTTTTTCTTCCTAACCCTATGAAGAACCCTATATCTACCTTAATTATTTGACTAGTATTTATTCTCCTCATTAATGTTAAACATGGTTGGCTATATCAAGAAGAGAAAATTCATTATCTTGATTAATGGCAGAACCACCCATATTTCATTCATCATTGAGTTTCCCAAGAAACCAATTGAAATCATTGTTACTAAGAAATTTTAGATAATGATTATTGATGGGAGATCTATGAAATATGGTGGAAGTTGTGAAAATGTGATGCTTCAAATGCGTGATTACTCCCGGAAAACTAACATGTTTTCCATTGAAACGGGTGGGCATGATATTGTTCTCGGTGTGAATGGATAATAAGATTATGTCATATCACCATGGATTTATTGGAATTACAAATGAGAGAGAATTATCATAGCATCTCATTGCTTCATCATATCCTCCCATCCAATGTGTGATCATATTGTCATACTTTTGAACAAAATAATATATGAAATTAAAAATATTGTATCGTTGTTCTTAGCTATTGGTATCATTCATCCTAGTACCAACCCCTTCTTTGGTTGTCATGGTCCTTAAAAAACAAGTCACTTGGCACATGTGTCCCAATTTTTTATCTCTTAACTCCTTGATAGTGAAAGATAAATTTCTCATTCCAGTCATTAATTATCTCTTATATGATACATGGAGATAAATTCTTCATTGATCGTGACCTTCGCTCTAGTTATCACCAAATTCACATGAATGAAGAAAATATTCCTAAATATCTTTCCACAGTCATTAAGGTCAACATGAGTTTTTGGTGATTCCTTTTATCCTTTGCAATGACCCTTCCACTTTTTAGATCCTCGCATGAACCAGATTTTTTAAGCCCCTTATTGAAATTATGAGGAGGAAGGGTGCATATTTTTCTTATCTTCCCTAGTAGCCAATTGGCTATAGGAGGTAGTTAAGAATGGTCAACATATACCAAGATCATGATGATGGCAATGATTATGTAACAAACATTAAAAAAAACATTATATATATAACAATTAGATAATAATTAAAAAAACGTTATATATATAACATTATATATAACAATTAAAAAAAAACATTATATATAACAAAAAAAATAATTAAAATTAAAGAAATGAATATATAATAAATAAAATTAAAACATGAATAAATAAAATTACAACATAAATATACAACAATGGTTTTTTTAATTTGTTTTTAATTAAATATATATATAACATTATATATAACAATTAAATTTTAATTGCTATATATAATGTTATATATATATTTAATTAAAAACAAATTAAAAAAACAAAAAACAAACATTATATAACATATATATTGAACAAATAGAAAAGCCAGCCATATGCATTTCATAAACTTGCGATTTGGAGTGACCTCAAGTGACCTCGATTTGGAGTGACCTACGATTTGGAGTGACCTCGATTTGGAATGACCCTCAATTTGGACATGCGTCTCTGTGATTTGGACCTGCGCCTCTGCAATTTGGACCTGCTATCGATTTGGATTGGACTGTTTGATTGTGGGAGAGGTGGTTTGTGATTGTGGCAGGAGAGAGGGAGTGACCCAATGACCAAGCAATGGGAGTGACCCAACGAGCAAGAATTGGGAGAGGCGGTTTGGAGTCCAAGAAAATAAACTATAAGAGGAGCCGAAAATGCCTCCCACATCTGTGAGTACCAAGCCCTAAATTGTTTTGATTTGACAAATTTAAAAATTTGGTAGCAAATCACTGTGGTTTCATTGCTAATTCGATATTCTTAGAGGGTTTCATTGCTAATTCAATCTACATTGGGGTAGAACCTTTCAATCTACATTGGGGTATTTTTATCTTATTGCATCTACTGTTTTTTTTAGTTTGATGGGTGAACCCTCACCTCTTTGTAGTGAACTGAAAATGATGGCCTTAATATCTCATAGCAAAAAGAATGTAGTGAAGTTTGCTTATTTCCTTGCATTTTGATTCTAAAAGGGCCTTCATCAGAATGAGAATACTATGGTTGACAAAGATAGACTTGTTGTCCTCGGGCAGAGGAATCAATGTTCAACCTTCGTTGAAGCCGAGCACTGTGACCAATATCATGAAATAGATGTATTAGATCAAAAAGTTAAGGTTCTTGCAATGGACTCCGTTATTTTATCATGAATGGGGGGGGCGGGGGCTATTACTAATGACCCCGATAAAGAAAAGTTACCAAGCTCTCACTGTGACTAAGTACTTGTATTCACACAGGCTTGAGTTAAGGTTTCCATTATTGCATTAAAGAACCAATCTGAGCTAACAACAAATAACAATAGGCCAGGAAGAAACTTGCACTCATTCCTCTTTTCATAGGGGGGAAGGTAGGAGAGGGAACACCTATTTGTATTGACTGAATCTAAACCTCCATAGGAAGCTACGGCTAGACTAGAAATAAATACTTTTAATAAGCTGCCCATAGACCTATATTGTGCTTTTTAAAGGCCCCCTATGAATGAAGCAGCAATTGGGTCAAATTATTATATTTAAAATGCGCAACATTCCAAACAGATGATTGCCTATCTTGATTCAAAATAAGATCCACATAGTGTCCAACAGAATTTGGCAAGTGATCATCAATTTCATTTGCATGCGCATCCAAATTAGTTGTGACACTGCTGGAAACATTGCCATCATCTTTCTTTAGCAGCACCTTTGAATCCTCAGTAAGTGCAACTTTCCATAGTATTTCTTGATGTATCATCCCAATATCAAGAAGCACATCCTTGCTATCATTTCCAAACTCTATCGTTAATGCTACCAACCATCAATTCTCTTTAGAATCATCAGCTAGAAAGACAAAAAATTGTACCAAAAACAAGCACCAAAATACTTTCCAATTCAGTCCATCTTTTGCAGCTAATAAATTAGTCATTGCAACATGATCCAAAACATTTAATGTAGTCTTAGGATGTTTCTTCAGATGAGCACAAAATACCCTTGCAAGGGCAACTGAGTGTTGTTGTGTGAATGCTTTACAAACTGCAACCATGTGCACAGCTACAGACATCCCTTTTGAAGATAGCGGAATACTTGGAAGATTCAAGAACCTCATAAGGGCTTCAATGCCCTTTTTCTCAACAAATATTCTACAAGTTTCAGTATTTTCCATTGCCAGATGCACAAACACCATGGCATGTGAAATGCTTAATTTTAGAAAGCGTTCATTACTCATATTTTCAAGAGACAATCCACTAGTTCCAACCCCGTCATTATGCTTATCTTCATAATCAGTATCCATAGGAAAAGGACTATCCAAACTGTCTTTGGCCTCTACTCTGAACCTATGGGCCTTGCTAGGGCATACGTTGTTGATCCCTGGTGGCTGTAAACTATTGCAGAAAGGGTTTATTGAAAAATATATCTGATTATAAGGAAGGTCTAAACCAGCATTACTGATGCTAGTTGTTAGTTCTATTTAACTTGTTCATTACTTTATTAATGATGTTGTTATTTATTGTCCTTGTCTACTTCAACTTTAACACAGGGACCTTTGGGAGTGTTAAAGTTGAAAGAGATGAAAATTATGTTTAAATTTATATTACCTTGTCACAACTGTACTATTTTGTTTCTAGCATTGATTTAGGAATTTATTTATGCATTAAAGTATAAATATTTTAATTTTCTGCTCCAAACCCTAACCTAACCCAATTTTCAACTCATACAATAAGCTGTAGCCTCTCATGAGCAGACCTCAGTCCCAAAATAGTCCCAAAGTAGTAATTTTTGTAAACTAAAATCACCATAATTTGAACTTTCCTCAAGTCTCGACATGGAAGCAGCCTCCATCTCCAATTTTGAAATGAATGCCTCAGCCTCCACCAAATTAAATGAATGCCACAGAATTTTTTTGTGAATTGGAGGGATGTTAAGTTAACCAACCAAACCGTGAATGCAAAAAGCAAGACTTAAGGCCACCCACATTGTAGTTTTGAAGGTTCCCTATGTTATTAGTGAAGTAGCAGTGAATCCAGATATGACTTGGAGTTTTTTCCATGGGGCCTGTCAAGGCTCCCTAGAGTAGTGCAAGATTAGGTTTTCTCTATATATCTCCGATAGCCATTTCTTCATAGATAAATCCTACTTGGGGGCTAGGAAAAACAATATGGGTGAGTTCAATTTGCTCTTCTATCTTTCGAAATTTGTTGCAGAATTGGGTCTCACCCAGATTCAAGTCATACGGTCTGCGTGTTAAATAACTCAGCAACAAATTAAAGATCAATCTGGTATTGATGTCAACCAAATCATCATCCTCTTTAAATTGCCCTATCTCTATAAATTAGATTGCCCTGATATGTGAAGGATTAGGTTGATAAATATACTACGGCTAAAAATTGTCGTGTCTATAAATTAAATTGCCATGTCTATAAATTGACATATCCTTCCATGTAGATTATAAAAATTGCAATTAGGTCAAGTTCTCCTTACATGGTTTGGATAAAATTGAAAGCTTCAATTTTCATACAATTAGAAAAGTTTGGGCAGTGTAGAATGTGAGGAATGAGAATGTATCAATCATTGCCACCATATGAGTTTTGAAAGTAAGATTAATTGGCCCCATCCCATTATGAAGTAGAACCATGTGAGATAGATCCTATAACACCATTAGCATCATGATATAAGAAAAATCGAAGTTCCGTTTTCTGTCAAGGCTGCTTGAAGATGATAATTTCCATAAAGTGGCCCCAGGGTACAAAGTAACGAAACATTTGATGGATTGGAAACGTATATATATAAAAGGAACATAATTATATAGGCCTAAAATTGTGGTTGGTGCCATTGCGATCAAATTTAAATCAATTTGTAAGCCACCTCGACGGAAAATGGAACTTCGATTTTGCTTACCCATTTTTGTTGTTCTGGTTTAGGAAGTATTTTAGGCTATTATGGTTTGTTTTAAAGTCTTCATTTTCTTAAAATTGGCTTTCATTGTATCATTCATCAGGGTTAGTAAATTCATAAAAGGTAAGCATGCATCATCATACTTCAGACTTCAATCAAACCATCATGACTTGGATCGTGGCAATTTTAGTCTTCGACTAGGGTAGTACTGTAGCAGCTTTAACACTTAGAATATAGTAGCTTGGGGGAATTTATGTCAAGGTACTCAATGCAAGTTAAAGGGGAAATTATTAGTATTTCTCATGATGTAAAAGTAAAGGATGTATTGCTCGTGATTAGGATACTCTTGTATTTATAGTCATTAAAAAACAAGTTGTGGTATAGCTTCCCCAGTTGTGGTTACTGTTTTTTTATTAAGCTCATGAAGATTTATATGCAGTTTATTGTTTCTACTATCCCTGTGTTTTTGTGAAGAATGATTGAAGAATGTTATAAGTGTTCCTAGAGAATTATGAACATGGATATGTACAATTCCTTTTATTTATTATCACTTTGTTTTATGTGATGAATTCATTTGCATGACTTCAGTATATCTGAATCTCTCCTTGAGGTCCCATGAATGAACTTGAACACTTGTTGCATTCATTTAATTTGAAAGAGTAGTTATAGTTTGAAAGAACTCTCCCCTTACCTTAGCTAGCATTCGTTGAAAGGAAAGGCTTATTTTATTCATATGCATTTGCATGGTTTGAGTCAGTCATCACACCACGAGTTGCACTTCCATCACCCAACTAAGACAAATATTCTTGGGCTTATACTTATGAGATCATTCTATAATTTAAGTCTCCTAGCGTACATTAAATGGGTTTTAAATTGAAATAATGTGTCCTACCATACACGATTATTTACAATATCATAATGTCATGCTTATGCTTGCTAATTATGTTTAAACATTGTCATGCATTTTAGTCATTAGAAGTAGAAGAAAGTTATTGTTAATGGATTCATTTAATTTGAAAGAGTAGTTATAGTTTGAAAGAACTCTCTCCTTACCTTAGCTAGCATTCATTGAAAGGAAAGGATTATTTTATTCATATGCATTTGCATGGTTTGAGTCAGTCATCACACCACGAGTTTCATTTCCATCACCTAATTGAGTAATACAACCACTAAAATTTACACCCCCTAACTAAACACACCATAACCTCACTTGAGGAAATCAAAAGAATTTGGTAGTTAGGTAGGACACCGGGGATAGGCATCCAAATAATTCCCCCTTGTCATTATCATTTGAGACATATTTGTTGTCCTCTAGGGAACCAAAACCCTCTAGTATTTGTTGACACGGTCATACACCAGTTTGTGGAGGGGCCTCCTATTGTTTCAGGGGTTAAACTGCCACGAGATTGAGAACTGGATGGACTATGTGGAATGCCACACTCCACTTAGCCCTAAGGCAACATCGATCATTGTCTTCCTTGTATTCTCTGGCCACCATACTGGTGATACAAGGGTGATAAGGCAAAAGCATCGAAAACCTTTTCCAACGTGTCATGAGCGAGGTAGCTTAGTGACTTTTCTACTATGGCTCTTTTACCCCGGATCCCTTTCGGTAGAGGGATATCCTTCAAATTCGGTCTCTCACTTCATATTGTTCGACTTGGATTTCATCACCTTGAGAAGGATATGATTTGTCGAGGTATCCAACTCCTAGTTAGGAAGTTTGCTTGCATTTTCACCTTTTTAGAGGATCTTTTTCTTTTTAGTGCTACTTGTTGGCATTCTGGCCACTTTTGTTTCAGCTCGCTTACTGTGACATCAGTCCCAGTACAGTTTTTTGAGCTTTTTTTTTTGGCCTGCGAGCCTTGTCTTTTCATAGCTCCCCTTCTGCACGCTCGGTTTCTTTAGGGTTTTTGAGTTCATACATGGTAGTTACCAATACTTATTTGATGATGTGTGATGTCCTCTTCTCCTAGATGGTCTTCGAGATGGTTGAGTTAGATGGTCTTCTGAAGGGACTGAACCCCCTTCATGGAGCCACTAACGCTTGACCGTAGGAGTAGTCTAGAGGACCACAAGATCACATCACCCGTGTGGACTTTTCCGTTTACTGTGATGATGGTCTTTAAAGTTATATGGAACAATGGTACATTTGAGAGAGAGATGAATGGTTGTACCCCACCTTGGTCGATTGTCTTATGGTCCTTTCATTTTATCGATAATATTTTTGTGGTACCTTTCCTTTTATCTTTTGGTTGTTTTACTGATATTGGGATACCTTGTGATTTGTACCACCTTTTATGTTTTAGGTCTTGTGGGTACTATGGTAGTTTGTCCACATTTGAGGTACACCCACTTTCTCCAAATTGTTATGTGTCTTTATACCCACTTTGTACCACCCTCCTGACCTTAGTTTGGAAGATTGCATGCTATCATACCTTTTGGTGGTACTATTTGAGTTACAAGAGGTAGTTACAAGGAGCTATTGCATATATGAGGTAGTTACAAGGAGATATTGCATATATGAGGTAGTTACAAGGAGATATTGCATATATTGATTTGTACTGCCTTTTATGTTTTTGGTCTTGTGGTTATAACTATGGTATTTTGTCCACGTTTGAGGTAGTGTACACCCCCTTAGTCCCAAGGGTTGTGAGTCTTTATACCCATTCTTTTTTTTTTACTTGTACCTTACTGGTTGGTCTTTGTACTAAGCCTTTTTACCGTCACTGAATTTCTTTGATTGACCATACCATAGCCCAATCATCTCTCTCTCTCTGGTTTGTACTAGTCCTATCATAGGGTCACTTGGTTCCTAGAGTTGACTGGCCTCTAAGAGGCACAGTCATGTCTGAAAGTAACTCTTCTGAGTATATTACAGGAAACGTCTACACTAAGGTAATCAAATATGTGGTAAATAGTTTTCATTAAGTAGCCAGGATTTGTAGCATTAGAGGAGATCCTGTAATGTGTATGTGTAGTGTTTCATGTGTGTTACATGTGTGATGTAGCGTTAAATCAAATAGTAAAAAACAACTTATAAATATTGCATGACTTTCTACTCTTAAGAAAGATAAATTGGTCGTCTTCCGATCATCACTTGAATGCCTACATGTTGACAAAGGGAATGAGGATCAAGTAAAATTATAAAAGGCGATACATGTCAACTTTTAAGAGGCGCTATGCCTTGCGGTCGAATCTAAATGTTTTTCCAATGGTGCAGGTAGAACCAAATAGGTATTTGTCTGATCTGTTTTCCTTGAGTGAGGGGAGTTTAGGAAGGCTAGAGGAAAGTGAGACATCTAGTAGGTCTAGAAGAATTGTATCAACTAGATGTCAAAAAACCAAAAGAAGATTCCATAGATGCAATGAATTTTTTCACGGTAAAGGGGGGGCATGTTCCTATGGTGATGAGACAAAAGACGACGAAGAGGTGCCCTTGAGGTACATACATTTAGTGAAACAATGGGTACCGAAGGATCTTCCTCCACCAAACACTGATTTTTGTGTGAACAAGAGGAGATATCGAATTGCACCATCGTCAATACATGGTTTCGGGTTGTTTTCTATGGATTGCATCTTGGTCGGTTATGGGACATGTACAAAATTTATGGAGTATGTTGGACCCATATACAACTACAACGATTGGAGGCACCTTGTCCGATATACAAAAAGTATGCGTAGCTATGGATTGTCAACAAACTATTTACAATTGAAAGACAAAATCAAAATAAAGGAGGAACGTTGTACATGGACGGAAGGCCAAAGGCCACAAGGAATATTGCGGGCTTTATAAACAGTGCACAACTAGGGTCTACAATTAAGCAACCAAACTGAAAATTTGAGGGGCGTGAAGGAAACCGTGTTTTTGTAGTTGCTATTAAAACAATATCTGCAGGGGACGAGTTGCTTATTAATTACCCTGTCAACCGAGTAGATACAAACAAGGTTACTATATAACATTTTACCCAACCTTTTAGTAATAAATTAAACATCATAAGGATTTTTTGTTAGTTTATTTCGTTTAAATTTCTCATATTTACTTCACAGGCCAGTGATCGGGATAAATCCCTGCCAACAAATGGTCGGAGGAGAACTTCTTCCTCGACGGAGCAGGTATACATCTTTCTAATAGTACAAATATAAAAGAAAAAAGAGTTTTTATTTGCTTTGTTTTTCCATTATTAATAACTTGGTTTGTTTTATATAATGAAATTTATATTTGATGCAGAACGTTGATCGGGAAATACACCTGTCGAATGTTGATCAAACGACAACACCCTCAGGGCAATAGGTAGACCTGATTTGAATTGTACAATTAAAATATGTCAAAATGTTTTAGCATTATATTAATGTTTCAATGAATATTTTGGTTTCATTTATGTAATTTTCTAGTCTATGTTTTTTATGCAGGCCAGTTCCGTAAGGTCGGCCACACCAGGGTCCGCGCAATGGGTATACATCTTTGAAATATTGAAAATATAATATGAATAATAATTTTTTTGATGTGTTTTCTCATGAATAGTTTTGGAATCATTTAGGTGACTTTCACTATGTCTTTTTATTAGGGTGTTGTTAGGGGCAGCTCCCAGATATTAGCAGATCGGGGCGAGTCACCTATGACCATTGATCCAATGAGTGGATCGCGATACTCAAGGTTGCAGGTATAATTCATTTCAATTGTACCAATATAATATGTAGCATAATGTTAATTTTGTTATGTATTTTTCGTGTGATATACTGGTTTCGTTATGATAATGTAAACCGTGTTGTAATTTAAAGAATCTATCATGATAGATGTGTTACGTTAATATAAAATTTGGAATCTATCAATAGAGAACTCAGTAGTTCTTTACATATGTTTGTTGCATCCCACTAGTGAATCGCAGTATGAATCAACATCGAAAGATTTTCCATTAGAACCTGAAGTGGAAAAGGTGCTTCACGATTTCGAAAAAATTGGGGAAGCCACACACCCGCTAAAGATGGAAGAGAAATTGTTGAATAGATATACTGCAAAAATCCTTTCTCTACTAATCCAGGTTCCGCAAACAAGCGCAATTACAGAAAGGATTGCATTGTTGGAACATAAATCTAATAACTTGCGAGTAAGTTGAGGAATCTTGAATCATAGAATAATTCGTTTAAATCTTTATAATGTTCTCTTTGATATGATAGTATTGAACATATAATATGTGGTGTGTATTTACAGAATTATAAGGGACCACACAATATTGGTGAAGGTGGTGTTGGCCCTAGCGAGGCTTGTGGAGAGACTTCGTATCACGACCAAATGACTCCACATAGTTCGAATCCTTCGCCATTGTTGTCGACCGAATAGTTGGCAACATGTTCCGAAACACCACGGACCCCTGCTATGAGCGCAATAGCCGCTATTGAACAACACACAATGGGTCATCCACAAGAAGGGGTCGACACTGATTCCCCTATCAATTTTGATGTCTAAGAATCTACATTTCCAGAATCTTCCTGTGTCAAAAGCACGGGAACACTGGAGACAACATTTTTGGTGGACGAAGATCTCACCCCAATAAAGATATCGACGATCCCAGGTAATTAATCATAGTTGATTAGGTTAATTAGTGTTTATAATTTCATTGTAATATACCGATAAAACATTTTTTATCAAATAATTATGATCATGGCATGATCATTGTGCATGAAACAATGTTTTCTATAAACATATGAATGACTTTTACTTGGATATCTTGGGGCCCACCATCCGAACAAGGTGGGATAGACAACCGAAACATTTAAAAGATGAACTCACTAATCAGTTGGTTGGCCTGCTCGGGGAGAAAACCTTCAGTCATGCCAATGTCTTGAAAAAGGCTTGTCAACATATGAAGGTTGTCCAAGACCAATATAGGACACACCTCGAAAAAAACCATAGGTATGAGTGCCCACCAATGATTCCAGCAATGGAGTGGAGAGCTCTAGTGGAAGATGGAAAGGAGAAGGCTCTGAGAAGAGAAGGAAAGATAACACTAGGCACAGGGAGGTATGCAATACTTCCCGCAATGTAATTCTAAACCTTATTATCCTTGATTTCTATATCGAACTTGGAACATCTAATGTATTTCAACACTTGCATAGGCTACTAGACACATCAAAGGCCACAAAGCCAAGACTAGAAAAAATAGGTCAGCACAAGCTTGGCCCTGGTGGTTATTCGAATTTGGCGGCATGGATTGTAAGTTTCGAGAAACCAACAATGAATACAAATAATAAATTAAAAATTATTTTTCGTTTTATTGCACCGTAAAATGTTAATTAACGACGATAAGCAAATATGCAGGCCGATCAATTCAACGAAGTACCCACAGAGGAAGACATGAAGCTTGGATTCCAAGAAGGCTTTGGAGTTGTTGTTGAACGTAGAAGAAGGTTATCTGGGAAAACATAGTCTTGTGGTACCAATCCATCTGGTGCACAGGTATATAGAATCTATATAGTTTAATGAAGATTTGTCGCTTGTGGAATATTTCCGTTCCAAATACTTGATGTAAAATATTGACTCTATTTTTAACAAGAAAGTAATGATCCCATTAGTGTCGAGGAGGGACAACAACAAAACGATGATCAAGCTTCAAATCCCGGTAATTAATTTATTCATATGCTACAATTTTATGTATAGCATTGCAAATGGTGACCATTAATTGTAGTTAACCGTATTTCAACTGCAGAGCATGTAGAGGGTGAAACTGTACAGGTTGAGACTGGACAAGAACATCAACAACATGATTTGGTCACACCTGGTAAAAGAACACCTTCGTAATGAATTTTTTTAAATGAAAAACTTGTCATTACAATAGCAAAATATAACGATGTAACATTTTCACATTGTTGCAGCAAATCCGAACCCCTTGCCGCAAAATCCACGTCTAGAACAACAATCAGCTAGAATATTGCAAACATCACCAAAAGTGCCTGCTAAAGAACCAAGAACTGGAAGAGAAATTCCAGATGATGTAGATGGTCCTCTTATAGATTATACACCACTGAAGAGAAGAAAAACTTATAAAAATAAGGACGGGAAAAACAACGTCTAAATATTTTTTATAACAATATATCGTCCACTATTTTTGGTCTAATGAATGAATGTTTTAATGTTTTAATGATTCAGTGTAGTAAACTGTTACCTTCATTGAATTTCAACTTTTATTGAATGAATGTGTTGACTGGATGATTAATGAATGGTGTAGTGGATGTTATCTTTTATTGAATGAATGTGTTGATCGACTGAAATGACGGTTTAGTGAATGTTGGCATTTATTGAATGAATAATGGATGAAAGTTCATGATGAAATATGGATGAATTTGCACATATTTGTTTTTTCAAGTACATGAATTGGGTATGGGGAATTGAGAGTGATGTGAGTGGGGGGGGGGGAGCATAAGATCTTCCACCTTCACGTGGTTGGCCCTGTTCAGTAGAGAATATGAAATTATTCTTGAATCAGAGAGGAGCTCAATGAATGGCTACGATGCTGGCTTTCTACAACCCACTCGCATGTTGTCTAAATTTTGACAATTTCTTGGAGCTTGTTGTGATTTTTGGTTGCTCCTCGTAACCAATTTCCAGTTTCCAAAACATCAAAAGTTGAGTAAATGATGCACTGGAATAAATATCCTTAACCTTCTCTTTAATTTCCTTGGAATCAATATCCTTAACCTCACATTAAACCCTTCCAAATTGGTATATTTACCATTCAAGGATGGCTTCTTCTGAAGCATGATATTTGCAACTAAGCTAGCATACACTGACAATAGTTAGAGACATGCTGCTTTTTGTCAATGTTCATCTTTTTTTTAGGAATGCAACTTGACCATAATGGCTCCTCCTACACTAGGGAATTAAAGTCAACAACAAATTAAAGAAAACATATAGTTTGCATTGAAAAAATAACAAGGTGCAAACTGAACTGAGGAGATTCGAACCTGCGACCTATGTCTAGTCCCAAGGCTACCACCTTCAAGCTTCATGTGCGGTTGGAAAGGGCGACCACCTTCAAGCTCGATTCATTCTGCATGCATTTCACAATGGGAGATGGTGGGCTACCACATTCAACCTTGATTCATTCTGTATGCATTTCACTATGCAATCATCTCAGATTCTCGTTGCATTTTCCCTCTATTAGTTTATCAATTCGGTATGACCCACGCCTGCTGTCCGAGGAGTGTTTCCGCGGTCTTGAGTTCCAGCTTGACAACGGTGATGATTCATTCTATATTTATGTTTCCCTTAAGGTGCAATATGGAAAACTCATAGTTCACTATCAAGATTTCTTTGACTATCAGCTTTGTCAAACAAACCTTAATAGTGAACTATGAGTTTGTCATTTGCATCCGAAGGGAAATGTAATACCATGAATTGTCAACCGTTGCCAGGCTAAAACTGAAGACCGTGGAAACACTCATTGGATGGCGGAAGTGGGTCATACTGAATTGATAAACTAATTGATGGAAAACGCAATGGGAATTTGAGACGGTTGCATAGTGAAATGCATGCAGAATAAAAGAAGAGTGGGTCTCAAGAGAAATGGTTTTGGGATGTCATATGAGAGGAAATGGCGATGGGAATTGATTGATAAGGTCAAGCTTGAAGGTGGTATCCTTGGGACTAGACATAGGTCGCAAGTTCAAATCTCATCTAAATATTTTTGATAAGAATATATCGTCCACGATTTTTGGCCTAATTAATGAATGAATGGTTTAATGAATTTTCTAATGTTTTAATGATTCAGTGTAGTAAACTGTTACCTTTATTGAATTTCAACTTTTATTGAATGAATGTGTTGACTGAATGATTAATGAATGGTTTATTGAATGTTATCTTTTATAGAATGAATGTGTGGATCGACAGAAACGATGGTTTATTGAATGTTAGCATTTATTGAATGAATAATGGATGAAAGTTCATGATAAAATATGGATGAATTTGCACATATTTGTTTTTTTCGAGTGCATGCATTGGGTATGGGGAATTGAGAGTGATGTGAGGGGGGGGAGGGGCCATAAGAGCTTCCACCTTCACGTGGTTGGCCCTGTTCAGTAGAGAATATGAAATTATTCTCGAAACAGAGAGGAGCTCAATGAATGGCTACGATGCTGGCTTTCTACAACCCACTCGTGTGTCGTTTAAATTTTGACAATTTCTTGGAGCTTGTTGTGATTTTTGGTTG
This sequence comes from Larix kaempferi, assembly GCA_027924585.1. Taxonomy (NCBI): domain Eukaryota; kingdom Viridiplantae; phylum Streptophyta; class Pinopsida; order Pinales; family Pinaceae; genus Larix; species Larix kaempferi. The sequence continues at coordinate 15,194,290 of BSBM01000422.1, forward strand.
CTCCTCATAACCAATTTCGAGTTTACATAACTTCAAAGGTTGAGTAAATTATGCACTGGAATCAATATCCTTAACCTTCTCTTTAATTTCCTTGGAATCAATATCCATCTTAACCTCAAATAAATATAAGTGAACAAAAGAAAATACAAGAAAGAGATTAAACTTGCAAAATATAACACTTGTATTAATAAATTCAAAAAGAGAGAGTAATGTTCATGGGCCTCTTGGAGAGGATGATCTCCTTTAAGCAAAGCTTCAATACAATACAAATCTTTGACAAAACAATATACATCCTTCTAGCGCTATAAATAATTTCTTAATAACTACCAAAACCCTACCTACATGCAATCTCAAAATTAATGACTACCAACCACCTACAGGTTCTTATTTAATAAAAATGAGCCTTTTACATTAATTAACTACCCATTAACTATCTAATGAGCCTTATTCAAATAATATGATCTCATACATGAATATACAAACTCCTCAGTATACCAAATTAGAGAAGTTAGGTAAGAGTACCTTGACACAATGGAAGCACACTACCATCTCTTTGTGATGAATATGCCACAATGTTACATAAGAATAAGGATTAGAGAACATGTATTCAATATGAAAAATTTTATTTCAAAAATGTTTTTTTTTTAATATTAAATGTATTGGGTAGTCGCTTAACCGACGACATAATCTGACAACCGTATGGTAATATCCGACGGTTTTGCAATACTTCCGATGGCTTGGAATGTCGGATTTCATTTTTTTTGTATGGCATACACATCGCTTAACCGATGACCTATCCGACGATTGCAGGGTGATATCCTACGCTTGTGCTATACCTCTGACGGCTCAGAACGTCAGATCCGACTTTTTATGTAAGGCATACACGTTGCTTAACCGATGACTGAAACGATGCATAATCGATGGCGAAAGGATGGTATCCGACCAATATTAGAATTTAACATTGTCGCTTATCCGACTACCTGTGAAGCTGGAGGAAGTTGGTTAACTGACGAGGTAGGGTAGTCAAATATCCGACGTCTTCAACTATGTCGGATTTTAGCCGAAATCCCATCAATAATGAAAAAAGCCTGGAATTGTCAGATAGTCGACCATAGGTTGTAGAAAATTTGACTTTTTTGCCATCGGATTTTGGTTCAAAAAAACTTAGTGTTACCCCCTAGGTATGGTCATAACACTCCACCCACCTTAGGAAGGCCTTGTCCCCGATGCCTTGCCCAAGGTCCCATGGTGAATGTTGATTGCCATGTTGTATTAAATTTTTAGAATTTACTTCAATCTGATCTAGGATCTTAACTGAGAGAACAGCACGTATAACAAATCTATAGCATATCAATCATGGACACAATAATGCAGTCACACAAGAGACACAGAGTTTACTTGGGGAAAACGATAAAGGTGAAAAACCTCAATAACTTCCTTAGAGATAGATAGAGAAATGATACAACCAGAATACAAGAGATAGTCTTCTCCTAGCAGCAAAGCCTCCTCCTCCATAAGTGCGCCACTCTCCCAAGTGTTAGTGAGAGAATAGAATGTGTAAAAATGAGAGAGACACACTCTCTATTTATACACTAACTTGACTTGACCTTTACTCAACTAGGTCGACCTCAACTTAACCACTTAACATAATGCTGACTGGGTCGACCCCCATTAGGGTGGTCTAATAACCCTTTGACCCACATGACTTATACAGGGCCGACCCCAACAAGGTGGTCTAATAACCCATCAAGTATAAGTTACGAAACTTACAATATAAATGACGACACTTCCGTATAGAGGAATAATAACATCTCTATAGGAATACAACCACTTTCGTATAGAGGAATAATAACATCTCTATATGAATACAATATACATATGTGTGAAATACATTCCGAAGGTACATATACATCAACACTCCCTCTTAACTAGGAAGGTATTTCTCGACACAGGTCTTCTAGCACAAGTCATCTTCTCTGGATCATCATCACTGCTGCTGCTATCTCAATCAATCTCTGAATCTACTCATCATAGGAATTTCTACAGAGCCAGTCCTTTTTCATACTGGATGTAGGCCCACCACCTGTAGGTCTTTGTCATCACTGGCCATACTGTGGAAATCTCAGGACTTATTACGTGCATCACAAAACCTTAAAAGAGTCTCTTGACTAGAAAGAACCCTAAAGAGCATCTGAGGCCTTTTTCATCTTATCCAGATCTCCAGGACTTATTACATGTGACCCCACCATAAAACCTCGAAAGACAATCCCAAGACTGATTACGAGCTCAAGGCTCAACCTATCGGATCTCCCAGGGCACAAATTACATGTGGTCACCACAAAACCTAGAAAGAGCATCCCAGGACTGATTACGAGCACAAGAATCAACCTATCGGATCTCCCAGGGCAAAAATTACATGTGGTCATGGAAAAACCTCGAAAGAGCATCCCAGGACTGATTACGAGCACACGGCTCAACCTATTGGATCTCCCATGGCACAAATTACATGCCATAGGACAAAACCTCGAAAGAGCATCTGCTAGATATCCCAGGGCACAAATTACATGCCATTGGAAAAACCTCGAAAGACTATCTGCAGATCTCCTAGGAAACAAATTATATGTCCTCCCAAGCAAAACCTCGAAAGAGCATTTGCCAAATATCCCAGGGTACAAATTACATGCCATAGGCAAAACCTTGAAAGACTATCTGCGAATCTCCCAGGGCACAAATTACATGCTCATCTGCACAACATGTTCCATGGCCACAGAGTATCAACCTGATACTTACCATACATCATCCTAATGTACACATGATCATCCTGATCATCATCACTGTAACATCCTGCTGCATGTCATCTGGAGCAACATCCCGAAGCTCATCATCCATGATCATCATGATCATACAATGCATCTACCTAATGCATACCAAGTATCTACCTGATACATATCATCATACATGATCCACCTGATCATACAGTGTATCCACCTGATACAAATACAAATACATGATACATATCACCATACATGATCCACCTGATCATACAATGTATCCACCTGATACATATACAGATACATGGTCCAAGCATCCAACATGATGCATACATACATATAAATGATCCAACTGATCATATCCAACATCCAACATGATGCGTACATACATATAAATGATCCAACTGATCATATCCAACATCCAACATGATGCGTACATACATATACATATAAATGATCCAACTGATCATATCCAACATCCAACATGATGCATACATAGAGCAGTAACTGGAGCATCGTCTTGATACTCATCATCCATGATCCTCCTGATCATCATAGTATCGTCCTCTTCAAATCATCTCATCATCCACGAAGCACAACCCAGATGCACATCATCCAGCACTTACACCACTGACATGGGAGAACACATCTACCGCCATTCGGGGAAGGCTCCAGCCCTTACTTTTTCACCATGGGAGAACACATCTACCACCATGTGAAGAATGGCTCAGCAATTACATCACGACCAAGGGAGAACACATCAACCATGTCAGGAAAGCTCATGTGCATCTGCATCTTCCGAACTCATCACTTCCCTTTGGAAGGAACCTCGATCTGAAGTGCACCAAGCCTCTCTCTGAAGTACTAAAACTGCACTCTGGCCAATGGCTTGGTCAATACATCTGCAACCTGCTCATCCATCGCAACATACTCTGCTTTGACTGTACTCAGTGCTACGCAGGATTGCTTCTTGCTAAACCAAGAGATCACACCTGATCCCATACTGAAGCAGCACCCAAATGTGCTCTTCCTATCTGCAGCACTGCCTACCCAATCTGAATCAACATAACCCTGCAGGTTAAACTTTTGATTCACATCATACTTAAGCCCATAATCAACCGTACCCTTTAGGTACCTCAGAATATGCTTTACAGCAACCAGGTGAACATCTCTAGGATCCGTCAGGAACTGGCTCAATGTGTTCACCGCAAAGCAAATATCTGGTCTCGTGTTTGTTAGGTAAATCAGGGACCCAATCATCTGACGATACATAGAGACATCAACCAGCTCAGATGAAGCATCACAAAGAAGCTTCAGATTCGATTCCATAGGTGTGGCCATGGCCTTGCAATCCATCATCCCGAACGTCTTCAGGATCTCTGCTGCATACTTCTCTTCTCCAAGGAAGATTCCATCTTCACTCTGCCACACCTCCATGCCAAAAAACAAATAGTGCATCATCCCCAAGTTCTTCATCTCGAACTTGGAAGCAAGCTTCCGCTGTGTGTCGGCAATTAATCTGTCATCTCCTATTACAAACAGGTCATCCACACACAGGAGTAGAATCATAGGATTCCCTTCCTCAACCTTGTAGTAAAGGTTGGAATCCGCTTCACTCTCAGGAAAGCCCAAACTGGATAGAAAGCTGTCTATCCTACCAAGTTCTGCACACATATATGACTACACCATTCAAGAAGGCTATCTTGAAATCCATCTGGTGTATCTTCTATTTCATCACTTTTATATTTCTCTATGCTGCCATCTGCAGCATGCTTGATCTGATAGTTCCATTTGGAAGTCACAACAGACTTCCCTTCAGCTCTTGGGACCGCATCCCAAACATCGTTCTTCATGATGGATGGATCATGGCATTCTTCCCGTATCCTGGGAACTTCAATATCTTCAATAGATAATTTTGTTGCTTGAACAAATGTTGTAGTCCTTCTTTTGTAGGTGAAGGTATACAGTCTTTTCTACAAAACAAGTTAAATTGCATGATTAGAAACATCTCATAATTTTTAGACAAATTCCTACACATAAAGAAATATGTCATATAGTCATGCAATTATCTTATCCAATGCTTCAATACAACATTTATCCATGTTCCACAACTTTCTAGATGCCTTCCAGTCTCTACCAGAACATTGGTAAGAGTCTGCACTACTCCCAACATGTCAGCAAAGAGGTTTCATTCTAGATAAGTAGCACTGGAATGTTGTACATTGCCATAGGCCACTTACCCATCACATGCATATTAGTAGTATACTGTTCATTAATGCAATCATTCTAATATGCACAATACATATCCTAAGTCTAGGAACATGAGCATATACATCATTGAACAATTTTATTTAAACAAACAAATATGCAAGAAATGATAATTAAAAATACTTATCTTTGTTTGCTTGCTGGGTGGACTCCCTCTGAGTCTTTGCTTCCTTGCAACACAAGATATATGCAATAAGCTCAAATCTTTATTGATGTGATTCTTTTGATGGGATGAATCTAACCTTTTTCACTTGTCTCTTCGAGGGGGCTTCCTCCTAATGAACTAAACTCACAATTACAATATTCTTATTCACATCACATAAGTATTAAGGAGGACTCCATCCTTATTTATAGAATAACCATATAATACTAACCTCCTAACCTAGTGGTCCTTCTTTAATGAGGTCTCATTACATTCATTTACTAACATAGTAGGTTTTATTTAATAATAGCAATATAGTGGACCTATTCCACTTTACATTGAATGGCTTTCACTTCTACTCTAATGGGCCCTCTGCCCCCCCCCATCACCCTCTAGGTAGGTTCAAAACATTATTGTTATGTAACTCATATATGAATATATTAACACATAGAATATATCTAATAGAATCACACAACACAACAGATAACAAGAAAAATACACTCTTTCATTAAGATAGATTGTTCTTTTGATGGGATGAATCATACCATATTCACTTGCCCCTTCGAGGGGTATTCCTCCTAATGAGATAAGATGACAATTACAAAAGTATTCTTCACATCACATAAGGATGACTCCATCATTATTTATAGAATCACCATACAATACTAACCTCCTAACCTAATGGACCTTCTTTAATGAGGTCCTACTACATTTATATACTAACTTAGTAGGCATTATTTAATATTAACAATATAATGGACTGATTCCACTTTACATTGAATGACCTCCACTTATACTCTAATGATCCATTCACAACCCCCCGCATTACCCTCTAGGTAGGGTCATAACACTCCACCCCCCATAGGATTAAGGTGTCATCACTGATGCCTTGTCCAGAGTCTCATGGGTGAATGTTGACTACCGTGCTCAAGTAGAAACTAGGGTCCCATGGACTAGTGTAAACCACCATGTCGATGTCACCCAATGAACTACCACATAATCCTAGGTCCCATGTATGAGTGCTAATGGCCATGGTGAAGTAGGTGAAGGGACTCAACTAAAAATCTAGGGCTAATGTTCATGTGCTACAACTCGCACTCCATCCCTCAAACTAAAGATCCACAAATTGTTCAGAGTGCAGTGCCACATATACCTAGGAAAGACATATGGGTCCAAATAACCCTCCCAAACAAACAAATTGTCTGAGTAAGAAAATGATGGAAAAATCAGGAACTCTTCGAATATATAAGAAATGGATTTTTGTTGTTCTACCCATGAAGGAGAAGATTCCTCAGAACGAATATGGAAATAGTTGGCATCCCAAAGAATACAACTATCCATATAACATTCTTCACAATCATCCTCCAAAGAATACTAGGCAGATCTTTCTCAATGAAACTCATCCTATATGTTTTAAACCAGTATAGACCCATATAACTCTGGTTCTATGAAGCACCGAGAGGGATCAAATACCTCGAGGTGCAAAACCCTTTTTTTAGTGAATGAAAGGAAAGGTTTGCACCTCAAGGGATTTGATCCCTGTAATGTCTCTTTTTATGAATTTATTAAAATGACAAATTATTCACTTTTTTCCCTAGTTCGACCTTTGACTAGTTTTGATGTCTAGGTCTCCAATTTGCTCCAAATGCTCCCAAATATTCTGAGGAGGTGTATGAAAGATATTAAGACTTGATTATTATGTTCAGGGATGATTTAATACCATTAAAATACTTCCGAAAACTCCTTTAATATTCTGGTCAATGTATGGTATTTTACTAGCAATTTCTCTTTGACTAGTATTGGTTTCTTGGCCTCCAAATGACTCCAAATTATTCTAAATTGCTACAGAAGGTACTTGGATGGTATTAATACATATTTATAATTTTTATGGATTCTATGGAGTGTTCATATGATTTTTTCAACTCATATTTCAAATCTGGTCAAGATAGGGATTTTACTAGTAAATTGTGGTTCAAATCCCCTAGGGGTAAATGATGAAAATGACTTTCCAAATGTACTCAATCCAAATCAAATTTCTGAATGGAATCAGGGGACATATAAAGGACATCAACATTAACTCATGCATCGTCATTCAACTTTTAATGTCTACTTTAACTCCCTTAAATCGGATGCAAAAAGACTAGTTCCAACCTTGGGGGAAATGGCATTAAATCTTCTTCAAATGGTATTAAATTAATCAAAATGAATCCAAATGCTTAAGGACTGGACATGAAACTTGTGCATCTCATAAATTACAATCCATGAATGATAAATACATCAGGGGAATGATATTTCATTCTAATACATCAATACATCATTGCTATACATCAAGGTAGTGGGGAAATGGCACCGTTCTTTCATTAACAATCAAATTTATACATTTCCACTTGGAATTTTGACCTGAAACTTTCTGAAGATGAATAAAAGAGTATTTAGTTAATATTAAAAAATAAATGGGGCATTATAATCTCCCCTAAAGAGTACAATAGCTGACCAAAAATGCCCTCCCTCAAGGAGCAAGAATATGCAATGAAAACTGGAAATGTTTGAGTGAGTGAGATGCAATATAAGAAACCACAAGCTTCCCTACAACTTACACCTGAAAATAAATACTCCATTAAAGATCCATGAAATACCTGAATGGCCTCTCCAAACACCAACTTGGATGGGAATCTTTCACCCTCGAAATTAGCTAAGGCAAGAAACTAGTCATCCATTAGCTCTTCTCTCACAAATGCAATTGCAAAATCTAAAATGATCAAAAGATCGCATTATTCTTTTTTCATGACTTTTATAAACTTATAATGTCCTCCATGGGTATAATTCCTTCCAAGAGCTTCATTCCAACTCAAGTTGGGAAGAGATTCCCATGTATGCCACTTGTCCTTCCAATTCTAGCTCCCTCCTTCTCCAAATTCGACTTGGTGTCTCTTTGGCTTCCCTAACTCACTTGAGCACCCTCTTAGAGGCTATTTTTATCCCTAACATGTCATATATGTCATATGTTAGCCTTCAGGTATGATTTATGTCATAGGTGTCGGGTGAAATCGCGAACCTGGGAAACACTTTGGTGACAAACAGAGTGAAAAAAACAGAGTGCAGGCGAATGATCACGCAAAAAAAAGTCAAACTCAAACTCTAGGCTGAGAGTTTAAAAAACTCTAGGCTAAGAGTTTTGAGAGTTCAAACTCTGGGCTGAGAGTTTAAAAAAACTCTAGGCCAATAGTTTGAACCAATCACCGCGTTGTATTTTAAAAAAAATCGGATGAGAGTTTGAACTAAAATCTAGGCCGAGAGTTTGGAAGACATTTTCTCGCCCAAGAGTTTCTGGTAAACAATTCCAGCACCATTTCTGCAGAATTCAGAAATGTGTCACTTTAAAAAGGTCGGACCACTGCAAAACATGAGAATTACATGTTGGAGTTTATACTAGTAGATTCACCATTCAATCTACTTTGTAGTAATATAAGTTTTTTTCAATTTCATTTAGGATTACTATTTTTTTCTATTTTTTTACTAAACTTTATCATTAAAAAATTAAGTGACTGAAAAATCAGTCATAATGAAAATTCAATATCATCACAATGACGAAGCCAAAAAAATTTAAAAAAATACAAGGATGTTCCTTGATGTGTCCTCTTCAATGGGTTGGTTTTAGTTTGTTCGATAAGACTAACATTTGAAAGAAAATGTGAAGACAAAAACATGTGTCGACAATGCACCATTTTTTGAACATACGTTGTTTAGATAAAGAATAAAAAATAGTTCCCAACTCTTAAAAAACTCGAAATATAGTCCAAGATCAAGTTTAGTGTGTGTAGATTATGAGCATACAATTTTGTTCCCTAAAATGAATAACCAACTATCAAATAACCATTGTCAACACAGGTCACTCATTATCCATACCTAAAATTTTCAAGTATATGCCATTGGTTGACAACAAATTTGTCCTACGATATGTCCATACAAAAAATTAAAAAAAATACGAGTAGAAAGCTAATTCAATTCTGTAAAACCTTTGTGTTTACTTCAAGTTTAAATTCCTAAGGGAGATATGGGTTTGAAGAGGTCGAAGTTGAAAAACATAAAAATTAGCCGTTTTTTTGGTCAAAAACAAGCCAAAATTGTTTCCCAACTTCATGTTTTCACCCTGTCATAGATTCTTCATCATTGTTGTCATAGGAGTTAGGGAATCTATCCCAAGTGTCCCCAAACCTCTAGTTTGACTCTTCCTCTTCCATGGAGGTTACCATTCCATCCAAATTCGACCTATGATGCTAAATTCCATGTGTATGAGCTTACCAACTCATCCAAGAATGTTTTCCTTCTCATGGATTCAAAATGGCAAGAGAGAGATGCCATGTGGAATTGGAAAATCAAGCTAGTGTGGGTCCCACATCCTCCATATGTCTTCAAAACCAATTTCCACCTAGAATTTGTCTTGTATTTATTTATTTATATCCTTTATTTAATATGTATTCCATTATAATGTTCAAACATCATTTATTATCCCCCTTATCTCAAATCCCAAAGCTTCCACCCCAACCTAGGAAACTAGTAATTTTCCTCCTTGGCAATTATTTGACCCTTAACATCAATTTGACAAACTCTCATGAATATGGCCAATTGGATTAGGCCATTGTGACCCAATGCAAAATTTGGGACATGAAAAATCCTCCCTTCGCAATATTGCTTGTCCTCAAGCAATTTCAAACATGGGTGTTGAAGAACCTGCTTTCTGTATAATTATTTGAAATTGCCATTGAATTTCCCAACCTTGAGTCTTTGAGATTCCATAAAGATTTTAGAGAGGAACCAGCATTCTTGCTGCTGCACTACTCTGATTAAACTCACTTTATTAAGTGGGGAATCCATTCCCCATACTGCTTGTTTCCCAAAAAAATTGAAACCAATGAGACGTAAGAATTATCCCAGAGTCCCATTGCTTGTATTGCACTCCAAGAATTAGAAGTGCTCTCCAATTCATAGTTCTGAGATCCCATTTTCTTGTATGCATTCTTCCCAACATCATGAGTACAAAATATATATCATCAAAGTACATAACAACATAATGAAAATGATCATCAAGAAGATGCTTCATCAAAGAATAGTGAAAATGCTTATACCTCCAAGCAAGTAGACCACCATTTTCCAAGTGCATACAAGCATCAAGTAACCAATCAAATCTGCTCCAATGACATAGGTGAGGATCCCATGCCCTATAATGCTACTCCAAAAGGATGTGATATGCATCAAAATATTCGGCCATGTATTCTTTCATCCAAGAAGTGGATGAAGAATCTCTACTAAAATATGAACCAAATAATGAGCAAAAAAACAAGGAGACTTCAAATGACTCAAAGAAGTCTCACCCATACATCCATGAAGGTGAGAATCATAAATATATAACAAAGTATGTGGCTTACAACAAAAATGTTCTCCAATCATAAATCTATTCACCCAAGTGTTGAATGAAGTTCCTCCAACATCAAATGAACCAAGTGTTGAGCAAGAAAAACCATGAGTCTTCAAGTGACTCAAATGCATATCATAGGTGCATCCATGTAGATGTGCATCATCATAAAGTAACAAAGGATGCTGCTGCAAATGTGAATAAGAACGTGCTCCAACCATGTCATCATAAAAAGTAAATCTAGGAGTTCCATACTCCTCATGTGGAATCATAAAAAAGAATCCTTTCACCCATACTTCATTGAGACTAATGGTGCAAAACATGGAATTGTAGGATGTAGGAGAATGAACTAACTCACCCAAATGACCAAAAAGTGCAGAAGTTTCATCATGGGAAGGATCCATATGGGTAGTATCATGAAGCTCCTTCAAAAGTGTGAAACCTTTGTCGTAGTTTGGTTCCAATGTAGAGGAATCGTGCTCTTTTTAAAAAATTGCATAACCTTCATCAAGAGACAGTTCAAGTTCCTATTCCACCACATCAAGCACATTCAAATTTCCACATTTATCATGATCCACCATGTCATGAGAATCCTCCAAACAATCTACCATTCGACAATCTAAAACATAGGAGGAAAAACAAGTATCTTGCAACTTTTCAAGAAGTTGCTCATTTTGAATTGTGAGCTTATGATTATCCTCATTATTATTCAAGTATGCATCATGTAACAATTCATTAAGCTCAAACAAATGGTTTCTATCAAAAATAAAAGACATAGAATTACCTTTGATGTGGCACATTGCTCTTTGAATCTTATCCATGTCTTCAAAGAAGGATGTTTCCTCCAATGAAGTATCTCTCCAACAAGAATTTGACACCAATGCTTAAGTGTCATGGAGAATGATAAGGGACTCTTGGATCTTCTTTTCATTCATCTTTAAGGACCCTTCAAGAAAATGAGGCTGTTGCAAATGAACCTCCCCATATTCTTCCTTCATACTTGGACCAACTTCATGAAGCTCAATTGGTGATGGCGAAGTTGATCTTGTTTCTTCTTCAACTGCTACAAGGTCTTCATTTTCATGCTTAATGGAAGTTTGGATTGAAGCAACACTTTCTAAAGTTGTCTCTATGTCACCAACATAGAGGTGTGATCACCCATTAGTAGGAACTCCTTCATAGTTTAAGCATCCATCAATAGATTCTCTTTGATTCATGTCTAAGGTAGAATGTCTCTCTTCATTTTTCTCCTTCAAGCAAGCTGATGCATTTTGTACCCAAGCATGTGCAGAAATTTGAGATGAGCCATCAAAGGTGGGGATGGAATTTTACTTATTTCATAATTCAATTCTCTATTTTGAAATGGATTCTTATTACCTTCCTTCATCTTGATCTTGTTTGAGACAATGATGTATTGATCAAATGGTGAAGTGTTTTTGCAATCTTCACTCAAATTTTTCCATTCGAGTAGAATTTATTCCACATCATTTGGAGCTTTAATATTTGCTTTGGACTCAAAAAAATTTGGTGCAGTAGGCCTTGGTGTTCTCTAAAATTCATTTTCTCTATTATGGGGTCCCGTGCTTGATAGAATATGCTCAGCCATTGGCTTCTTTTCCTCGAAAGAGGAACTATTGTTGCCTCCTATTACCCCTTTGATCCCAAGTTGGATGGCCATCAATTCGAATCCTTTCATCATCTGTTTGTTCATGTCTATGATACCACTTTTAATGTCTTAAAACATGGTTTCATAAGTTTCATATACTCCTCAATATCATCTGAGGTTCCTTTTTCATTCCTAGCCATAGTTTCCTAAAACAAATGCTCTTCTTTTCCTACTTTTTCCTCTTCAACAAAAACACTTTTGATGTCAATATATAAGGGTGGTCCCTGAATTATTTTCATCATGAATATTAGACCACATCAGGTTCCAAGATCATGCTCTGATACCACTGTAATGTCCCTTTTTATGAATTTATCAAAATGGCAAAAGTTTCACTTTTTTCCCCAGTTCGACCTTTGACTAGTTTTGATGTCTAGGTCTCCAATTTGCTCCAAATGCTCCCAAATATTCTGAGGAGGTGTATGACTGATATTAAGACTTGATTATGATGTTCAGGGATGATTTAAGACCATTAAAATACTTCTGAAAACTCCTTTAAGATTCTGGTCAATGTATGGTATTTTACTAGAAATTTCTCTTTGACTAGTATTGGTCCCTTGGTCTCCAAATGACTCCAAATTCTCCCAAATTGATATAGAAGGTACTTGGATGGTATTAATACATACTTATAATTTTTATGGATTCTATGGAGTGTTCATATGACTTCTGCAATTCCTATTTCAAATCTGGTCAAGATAGGGATTTTACTAGTAAATTGTGGTTCAAATCCCCTTGGGGTAGATGATGAAAATGACTTACCAAATGCACTCAATACAACTTGAATTTATGAATGGAATTACGGGACATATAAAGTAAATCAACATGAACTCATATTCATCACCATTCAACTTTTAATGTCTGTTATAACTCCCTTAAATTAGATGCAAAAAGACTAGTTTCAACCTTGGGGGAAATGGCATTAAATCTTCTTCAAATGGTATTAAATTGATCAAAATGACTCCAAATGCTTAAGTAATGGACATGAAACTTGTGCATCTCATAAATTACAGTCCATGAATCATAAATAAATTAGAGGAATGATCTTTCATTTGAATACATCAATACATCATTGCTATACAACAAGGTAGTGGGGAAATGACACCATTCTTTCATTAACAATCAGATTTATACATTTCCACTTGGAATTTAGACCTGAAAATTTCTAAAGATGAAAAACAGAGTATTTAATTAATATTACAAAATAAATTGGGCATTATAAGCTCCCCCAAAGAGTACAATAGCTCACCAAAAATGCCCTCCCTCAAGGAGCAAGAATATGCAATGAAAAATGGAAATGGTTGAGTGAGTGAGATGCAATAGAAGAAACCATGAGCTTCCCTGTATATTACACCTACAAATAAATAATCCATTAAAGCTCCATGAAAGACCTTAATGGACTCTCCAAACACCAACTTGGATGGGAATCTTTCACCCTCGAAATTGGCTAAGGCAAGAAACTAGTCATCCACTAGCTCTTCTCTCATAAATGCAATTGCAAATTCTAAAATGATAAAAAGCTCCCATTCTTCTTTTTTCATGACTTTTATAAAATTCTAATGTACTCCATGGGTCTAATTCCTTCCAAGAGATTCATCCCAACTCAAGTTGGGAAGAGATTCCCAAGTATGCCACTTGTCCTTCCAATTCTAGCTCCCTCCTTCTCCAAATTTGACTTGGTGTCTCTTTGGCCACCCTAACTCACTTGAGCACCCTCTTGGAGGCTATGTTTAGCCCTAACATGTCATATATGTCATAAGTCATCCTTCAGGTCTAATTTGTGTCATAGGTGTCATAGATTCTTCATCATTGTTGTCATAGGAGTTAGGGAATCTAGGCCAAGTGTCCCCAAACCTCTAGTTTGACTCTTCCTCTTCCATGGAGGTTACCATTCCATCCAAATTCGACATATGATGCTAAATTCCATGTGTATGATCCTACCAACTCATACAATAATGTTTTCCTTCTCATGGATTCGAAATGGAAAGAGAGAGACGCCATGTGGCATTGGAAAATCAAGCTAGTGTGGGTCCCACATCCTCCATATGTATTCAAAACCAATTGCCACCTAGAATTTCTCTTGTATTTGTTTATTTATCTCCTTTATTAAATATTTATTCCAGTCTAATGTTCAAACATCATTTATTATCCCCCTTATCTCAAATCCCAAAGCTTCCACCCCAACCTAGGAAACTAGTAATTTTCCTCCTTGGCAATTATTTGACCCTTAACATCAATTTGACAAACTCTCATGAATATGGCCAATTGGCTTAGGCCATTGTGACCCAATGCAAAATTTGGGACATGACAATCCCTTTCGGCACTTCATAGAACTAGAGTTATATGGGTCTATATTGGTTCCAATCGCGGTGTGTGCGTCAAAAGGATGTGATGTTGTAATGTATTCCCGGTAATCATAGTTAAACCATTTCATAAAAAATTTTAACAATACAAATGAATATAGATCAAAGAAGATAATGTTTAAATATGATATATGCCAACCTATTGGTTGATGTTATCATTATAAGGTTGTATAATGTTTAAATACAAATATATTACAATGTGATCAACTTTACTCTTTCTTCGTCCTTTTCTCTTGATTCCACTTATGTTCTCTTTTCCATCTTCCCGTATTGATCATATGTGAAAGGAGGTTGAATTCAAAGACCATCCAAACCTTTACTCGTGATATTGATGTAAATGTGAGTTCATGTCGTTCTTTGTTTCCAATATTTATAATTTCCTTATCTAATGTTAATCCCTTTGAATTATGGATTGTCAAATCCCAAGCGAGTTTTAGTGGAAGTTATTTTGTTGTACCTCTTTCAATTGGTATAATAGGGACAGTTTGCCGTGATGTACGTCATCCCATGGAATCCCTATATAGTTATCAAATCTAACTAAAACACATGTAGGAGGCTCTAGGGTTGAACATCTAGGATTGTACACAATTTTTTCAACAAACACAAGAGCTCCATTAACCAATCCTACATCAATCCACAGATTTGATGTGAGCATAACCTTGGCCCCAACAGATAGAAGTAATTCCATTTCCATTTTTTCCTCATCTTCGTAACAGTAATATTTCCTTGATAGTGCTACAGTAATGCTTCATGCAATCAAGTGATTTAGAGATGTCAAAGAACATCTATTATTATTATTATCTACATTTTTAGATATAAATTGCAGTGAACAATTGAAAGTGTCCATATAAAAAAATTAGAGTTCCAATTTTCCATGTTAGCACATTCCCTATATCCAAGAATGTCATATTCATTTGTAGTTATATAATGATTCCTATATAACCCTGAAATTAAGTCTCATTCATGCTTTCGAGAATCACTTTGCACAAATAACTATTATTCACGATCTCTTTCATTCACAAATTGATAAATTCAATGCATACATGTAAAAAACAAAAATAAATGCATTGTTGAAATCAATGCAATGAATCAAATCAATATGCATCTTGTTATTTTTAACAAAATTTGTTTGTGGTATATTGGTAAGTAGTGAGGTGATTGGATTTGTGTTAACCTAGAGACCAAGGTTCAAATCCCTTTTTGCTTGGAGTTATAGTTAGTTATCAAATCTAATTATTATTATAGATGCATTAGAATGTTGATTTCAAAAAACAATGCATCAAATCAATATGCATTATTATGGTTTTCATTTTTCTAGTTTTGTCTACTTCTTATGTCTCTACTTTTTATGTTGGCTATAATATTTGTTTTACTTCTTTATTTTTTTACAAGTTCTTTTGCTTCTACATTTTATGCCGCTATAATATTCCTTTTACTTATTTTTTTTACTTCTTATGTTTGTAGTTTTTACGCCGTCTATAATATATTTTTTACATCTTCTTTTATGTCGGTTATAGTGTTTCTAATTTTTATGTCTGCTTTCTACTTTTTATGTCGCTATAATATATTTTTACTTCTTATGTTTCTAGTTTTTATGTGGGCTATAATATCAAATTCCAACCATTTATCTAAATCTACCTTCATTTGAATAAGATTCTTCTCAAGTTCAACATTATGCTTCTGAATTTTAACACTAGTCTCATTGATGGCTTTCATATGAGATCAATCTTCCTCAAGAAATTTGGTGGTCAGCATTTGGGTTTCACATGGAAGGGGACCCCACTTCTATATGGTTGGAGTTGTTTCCATGCATTGACCACTTCATTCCCATACTTCTCCCATTGTTTTGGTCCCCACTTTACCATGTTACAATAAAGGGAGAAATTGTTTACAGGGTTGTAGCATAGAAAATTATGATTAGAACTATGACATATAATATTTCAAAAGAAAGCTCTAAAAATAAGCTTTCCAATGGCACTAATCTTCTGGCAATCTGATAAGTATGTCAAAAGACATTATCTCTGCAAGTTTTATGCGGTCGTCTCCTTAAACCTTAAAAAGTGCACATATTTCAAACTACAATATCTCCCTCTCCTAGACTTGGATTTAAGCGATTTTTTTTTTAATTTCCTAATTTTATAAGAGAAATCTAGATCTTCTATCAGTTTGTATATATTTTGTAGGAAAATACTCAAAAATTTAACTGAGTTTAATGGCTCTCTTTTTTCTCTTTAAAAAATATGTTAAAAAGAGAAAAACAAATCCAATGTTTTTCCCCAGATGGTTTTGATACCAATTTTTATGTACCTTGTATGAAAATTACAATCACATAAGATCATATCAAAGAAATACAAGAAAATATGAGACACGCAAGAGATATTCAATAAGTTCTAGTCTATATTAATATGGAATGGTTCTTTCAATGGGATGCACCAACGGTATTCACTTACCTCTCCAAGAGGGCTTCCTCGTAATGAGTTAAGATCAACATACAATAATTATTATTCACATCACATAAGGAGGATTCCATCCTTATTTATAGAATCAGCATACAATACTAACCTCCTAACCTAGTGGACCTTCTTTAATGAGGTCCCATTACATTTATTTACTAACTTACTGGACTTTATTTAATAATAACAATATAGTGGACCCATCCCACTATAAATTGAATGTCCTCCACTTCTACTCTAATTGGCTCCTGGCCCCTCCAGTTACCCCCTAGGTAGGGTGACAACAATTTTTATTGTCACATCCTAGCTAGGCACTAATTTGGTATATGAAACCCCCTTGTTTGTGGGGTCAGGATCCCTGAACACAATTATTTGAATGCTAAAATCTATACATGTGTATATACCTTACCCCCTTTGGATTTGAACCTATGACCTCTATTATTAAAGAGTTGTGAAATTTATTTCTCTACCTTGTTTGAGTGCATGCTCTCACGATATTTTTATAAAATAAACCATCACAAAATAAAATAATATAAGATATAATGATCTACCAATCAACACGATAGAGATAAATAAAACAAATACAATAAAACCAACCAATGTGACAAAAATGAGTAGAGTGAATACATTAATACCAATCAGGATGACCTTAATATAGGGGCAGTTCAAAGGGTGGTGGGAAAGAGCGGACGTAAAAATAAACTTTATCATCAAGGATATCTCTGAGGTGGTCTTGACCCAGGAGAAACTCACCCCACTCTCAAGAATTAGGTCATGGGGGTGGCTTCAAAATATTTTCCAATTGGCAATATCGAAGGTGGTGTCAGGGCCCTTAGAGCACACAAATCCATAGCGAGGGTTCCAAAATGATAATTACATCATTAAATGTGAGGGGACTTGGAGGGAGTCCCAAATGGAGGGCCCTTCGGAGGTTACTATCAGAGTGTAATTCTTCAATTATTTTGTTTCAGGAAACAATGGTAAGCAGTGAAAAGGCTTGTGCGATTTGTGCATAACTACTATCAGGTTGGGATATTTGATCGATAGATGTAGATAGATTGTCTGGCGGTCTTCTATGCGCATGGAATCATGTTGAGGCCACCTTCAGGCCTTACTTTACAAGAGGAGGAATCCTTCTTGATGGTTTTGTTAAAGGTTTTGAGCAAAATTTAAAATACTGAATCTGTATGCACCTTATGAGGATGGACAAAGGTTTTGGGAAGCTTTAAATGCATTAGGAATTTTGGAGGAAAGAAACCTCATCTTAGTAGGAGACTTAAATTTAACCTTGACATCAACTGAGATTTGGGGGACAGAAGTACAGCCATATCCTCTGGCTTATTTTTTCTGCAACTTATTTCATGATGCTTTCCTAGTGGATGTTATGCCTCACCCATTAAGGATGAATTGGAGAAATGGCAGAATTGAACCATTCGAGATCACAAAAAGGCTCGATCAGTTCATGATGGAGGTGGACCTTACTTCCACATTTGAAAAATTTCGATCCTGGATGGATCCGACTCCATTTTCAGATCACATGCCAATCTACCTCGAATTAGAATCAGGTATGGAAAAACATTGCTTTCCCTACAAGTTTAATCACAATTGGTTAAAATACATGGAGCTTAATAAGCAAATTATTAAACATTCATGGAATGATGCTACCTCAGTCCAATTTGTTTCTAGGATGGAGTATCTAACCCACAAGTTAACAGTGATAAAAAAGGAATTTATCGATTGGGTTAACAAGAAAAAATTAAATCAAAAGGAGGCGCTAGCATAAGTATAAAGTGAAACAAAGGCCATTTACTTGGAAAATGGGACTGGCATCTTAACCCAATCAGAAAAAAAAAAATGTGGGTTGATCAATTTGAAAGGAAACGTCAAAAAATCCTATCTACTGAAGAATAGGAATGGCGATTGAAGAGTCGTGCTCTTTGGCTGGCTCAAGGGGACCAAAATATTGCTTTCTTCCATAAGGTTGCTAGCCAGAGAAGGATGGAAAATACTATTCGGAAGTTAAATGATGATGAAGGAGTTTTGAGAAAGTAAAAACTAGAATTAGAAGATGCAGCCATAAGACATTTTCAGAATCTGCTAAAAGATCCAGGTAAAAATGCGTTCGCTCATCAGCTTGAAACTATTAGATTTTTTCCACGTTACTTTTCAGAAGAGGAAGGGAAAAATGTAGCAGATCGAGTATCTTTCAAGGAAACATTGGGAGTTTTGCACAGTTTTGACAAAGAAAAAATTCCAGGCCCAGAAGGTTGGACGATCAAGTTGTTTTTGTAGTTTATAGATTTAATGGGCCCTACCTTGCTAGAGGTGGTGGAAGAATCTCACTTAAAATGTTTTGTAACTGGGGCTGTAAATGCTACGTTCTTGACTCTTATTCCAAATACCTCTCTACCTCAATATCTCAATGAGTTCAGGCCTATTTGTTTGTGCAACTTGATCTATAAAGTAATATCAAAAACTATCGCAGGTAGAATAAAACCGGCTCTTTCAAGTTTTGTCTCTCTGGAACAATTTGGATTTTTACAAGACTGACAAATTTGGGATGCCATTAGCATTTCCCAAGAAGGAATACACTTGGAAAAGTCAAAGAAGATGAAAGCGGGTTCTGAAATTGGATCTCGCAAAATCCTATGACCGGGTTGATTGGGGTTTCTTAAGACTCCTTCTACCACAGATTGGTCTCAATGTGGAAGAATTCAGGTGGATTATGGGATGTATTACCACAAACACTTTTTCTGTGTTGGTTAATGGAGTATCCACTCAGTTTTTTAATAGCTCTCAGGTCCTCCGTCAAGGCTACCCCTTATCCCCTTGGCTCTCTATTCTTGTAATTGAAGGACTAAGTCTCATTTTAAAAAACAAGATGACATCAAGTGGATTTGTGGGACTAAATATTATTGATTTAATCCACTTGACACACCTTCTCTATAGACAATGTTCTAATCTTCGGCATAGTGGTTTTTGCATATTGGCAGAGTTTCGTAGACTGCCTAAATACCTTCACACAAGCAACCGGGATGGAAACAAATTGTGAAAATATTTCCTTCATTGTTTCAGGTGTCAATGATACTTTCTTTGCTCAACTAAATTTGATCTTGCCCTATAAAATTCAGGCTATGGATTCGGGACTGAATTACTTAGGATACCATTTAAAACTGAACCATTATCTCTCGAATGATTGGGACTAGTTATTAACAAAATTAGATAAAAAGCTCAGCAGCTAGACTCATCATTGGCTTTCTCTGGGTGGTTAGCTCACCCTCATCAAGGTTTTTCTCTTCAGTATCCCCATGTATTGGCAAGTGTTGGAAAACATTCCAATCTTAGTACTAGATTAGGTTCAGAAAAAATGTTTCGCCTTCCTATGGAGGGGAAACCAACTCAAAGAAAGTATACATTTCATGCATTGGGATATGCTAGAAAAACCCAATTCCTTTGGCGGATGGGGCATAAAAAATGTCTTTGACTTTGGAAAGGCACTAGCTACCAAAAGCCTGTAGAGAGCATTGTTCGGTGATGACTTATGGAGTCACATTATGCGGTCAAAATATATCAAAAAATGCCATATATTGGACTGGTTGAGAAATCTAATGTGTCAAACAAGTAACATATCAAATTCATGGCCATCCTTGATTACATCCATCCCTAAGATAAAATCGTCGCTTGGAAGCCTTGAAATTGCTTGAATATAAAAGTAGGGACATACGTTATCTTTGGTGGTGGAGATTTCACCTTCATCTCATAGGTTGCAGTTCAGTATTTGTGTTCAAAAGGAATTGAAGTACTAGCTCACGCTTATTCAACAAGAGAAAAGCATTCCAGACCACACTAGAAAATTTGCAAAAGAAATCCATATAGCGTTACACTTACCGCCAGAATGGGAAATTTATAAGAAAGGTTTAATCGAGGATGGAATTTTCCTCACTCAAGAAGATGATACCATCTGCTGGTCCAAAAACATTGTTGATGGCTCGGTCATAGTTAAAACTACTTATGCAGCGATTCAATAAGAAAAGTTGGTGGGTGAGATAAAATGGTGGTACCCCCTCATATGGAAATGGTAGTGTCCATCAAAACTGAAGTGTTTTGCTTGGATGCTATTGGAAAGGAAAATCCTTACATGTGAGAACCTTCACAAAAGAGGATGGATCGGTCGAGGTGTATGTGTGTTGTGCAAGAAGGAGGAAGAAGACTGTGACCATTTAATGTCTGAATGTAGGGTGACAAAGTCGATTTGGATAGAGGTAAAACAATCACTAAATCGTCATATGAACTGGAGCTCAGGTCCCTTTGAGGAAGGTCTTCGCAATTCGATCCAGGGGACAAATTTCATGGATGTCCTTCCAACTTTCGTTGCTTGGTCAATTTGGAAACAAACAAATAACGTAATCTTCCGAGACAAAAAATTGGATTTAAAAAGGGTTGCTGCTAGCGCTGTGCTCTCTTTTAAATAATCATACAAGACTGGTCCTGGGAACAAAATTGGAGTTTTCCAAGATCCCATTGTTGATACAAACTTTCCTTATGGTTTCTTTGATGGGGCATCATAACAGGACGGATCCTCCTCTGGAGTAGGGATGATTTTATATCTCAATCAAATTCTTTATTATAACTTGTGGTGTTGTTGTGGGAAAGGCTCCAACAACCGCATCGAAATTTTGGCACTGACTGGCCTACTTTTCTTTGCTAGATCCAAGGATATCAACTCCATTCAGGTGTTAGGTGACTCAAAGATCATCATACAATGGGAAAAAAAATTAGGAAACCATTGGGTACTAAATATTCATTGGTGGAAGAAAAATACCAGAGACTTGATATGCTTTTTCGTGCAGATCTGCTTCCAGCATGTGCTTTAAGAGTCCAACTCAAATGCGGACATCCTTTCAAAAAAAGGTTTGCAGGGGGGGTACCGGTACCTTGTATGCTAAAGAATTTTTGAATGGTGTCACCATTAGTGAGAGTAACCTTACCTTTTTTGAATTATGGTAATTGTGATCCACCTACTTTTTTGGGCATATGAATGATTGCCTTAATGTTTAGACTTTCTTAGGACATCAACATGGTTTTTCGCAGGAATTGCTGGTAGATAAGATTTCTCATTTAGATTTGTATCTTATCTCTTGTTGTCATGTTCAAGACGGGATACAGAACACGTCTTAGTTTCATGGACAGCTTGTTTATTTTCATGAATATGCTAAAACTTTGTTTTGGGTTTTTAAGACACTGTAACATCTTCTGAATGGTGTAGGGTCTACACAAATATGTATAATTTGATTTATGTTAAATAAAAAGTTAGTCTATATTCGTGTAAAAAAAATAATGCAATGCAAAATATTCATTGAGATAACAACCATCACAAAGTAATGCAATGCAAAATATTCATTTTACCACTCCATGTCATGATGAAAGTACAAATGGTGTGTTTCCCACCCACGTGACTACCTGGACGAGCCATCATATTATAAGGGTAAGTTCCCATTCCTTTTCATTTACAAAGCTTGGTGTGACAAAACAAATATTTTAAATAATCTAACTCTAAAATATTTGCAATGTTACCTTTCTAATATTCATCTCCCCTAGGAGGGTAAGTTCCCATCCCTTTTCATTTGCAAAGCTTGGTGTGACATAAAAAAATATTTTGAATAGTCTAGCTTTGTAAAATATTTGCAATGTTACCTTTCTAATATTCATCCCTTTATCCCCTTTATAAAGAGGTTAAATAAAATTGTCTTCAAAAATATTTTGAATAATGAAAATATCAATTAACCAATATGCTACCTTACCCAAAACACTCTTTTAATGTCATGTCATATAAAAACATGCATAAGAATATTCATTGTTTAACAATTAAAAAATGGAGAGTAATACAATTTTTATCAAAATTAAAAAATGGAGAGTAATACAATTTTTATCAAAATTAAAAAATGGAGTACTAAATTTTTAATGGAGAAGAATATAATTTTCATCAAAATTTTATTTGAAAAATTAAGATGGATTAAAATTTCAGTAAATCCATATTGATTTTTAAGTCATCTTTTTTACTTGAGTAATTTCTTTAAAAACAAGTGATCACTCGTGTTATATGTTAAGAGATCATATAATTCCTTTATGCCGTACGTTGTATTCGTTTACAGCTCATATTGTTGTTGCATCTTCGATCTGATCTTTTTATTCTCAAACAACATGAACTTGGAAAAGTTACAGATCTCTTGTAGCCACTTGAGTTTGTTGTCGTAATAAAAGTTACAGATCTCTTGTAGCTTCTTGAGTTTGTTGTTGTAGTAATAGCTTGAGTTTGTTGCTGTAGTAATGTAGTAATAGCTTGCTTAATATAGTGTGCAGCTTGGTGTTGCAGTAACAAGAACCAATTGTAAGAAGCTATCATATCATTAGAATAGATGTAAATAGCTTGCTGAATATAGTGTGCAGCTTGGTGTTGCAGTAACAAGAACCCAATTGTAAGAAGCTATCATATTATTAGAATAGATGTAAAATGACAGAAGTACAAGCCATGCAGCAGAGCGCATGACGTTGATATTTCAGATTCTCTATTCTAACACACATATTACTAGTCGAAATAGAAGTGGGTCACACTAATTACTATTGGGAAGTATATACTATATATTAAACACAGACGGGTACATTAGAAGCCGTTGTTTATTTACAGAGCGTTCCTTCTTTTTCCCCTTATTTCGGTGTTGATTTTATACAGAAAGCCGCCTCCTCCTCTTCATTGCAAGCACACTAAGAATAACGTTCGCCGGAGTGCTTGACGTTCCCAGCTTTCTTCTTCCTCTCGTCTCTCTTCATCTGCCCGCCTTCCTCCTCCTCATCGCTAGACTGCAAATGTTGATATATTAACCAAGAAACAAAGGGAAGAGATCACACAGAAAACATTGATATATTAACCAAGAAACAAAGGGAAGAGATCACACAGAAAACATTGATATATTAACCAAGAAACAAAGGGAAGAGATCACACAGAAAACAGCGTTGTTGTAATCAATGAACGAAGATAGTACTTAGAGAAAGAGAGAGAGAGAGAGAGAGAGACTTACAGAGCTGGATCCGGATTTGTCTGTGCTGTAAAACTTTCCTGGCATACCAGTGTGTTGTTGTTTCTCAGCTTCCCCTGTAGAAAAATGCTGTCCCTCGTAACCGGTAGGGCGAACTTGGGTGTGCTCAGCATGCGGAGGCTGGGTTGGATAATAAGGGGCAGCCTGAGCCTGATTGTGTATATTGTGAGTGGCAGCACCATGCTGAGCATTGTGGGTCTGTGAAGCAGGAGGATTCTGCATCATCTGCTCATCACGCCTTCCCTCCTTTTTCCTGCCGAACATATCGAACAGAGTGCGGCTCTGGTTGTCTGGCGCTTGTTCAGCCATAGTATCACTAATCTGAAAAGCTATCAACCCTCAAATTCAGCTATAAAGAACAGAATTAATAAACAACTCGTGAAAAATCGAGATTTGATGATGTAGATTAAAGAGGTAGAGAAGAGCGTGGGTATTTATAGCTGAGATGCCGTGTAGAGCTCGTTTCCTTCGTGTTGCTGCTGCGGCGCCGCGTGGAAGATAATTTTTCTGTGCTTACTGTCAAAAGCCTGCAACTTCTTAGGTCGCTTTGAGTGCAAGTTACCGGGGTAGTAAAAACAGAGAGATATTTCACTCTGGTCTGGTTTTTGTATTGTTAAAGATTAGGGCGGTTTTAGGGTTGCAGAGTTTTTGTGGTACGTTTTACCGTGTAGCTGCTGTCAATACGATGTTGATATCTATGCGGTGTCAAGATTTGTTAGAAGTTAATCACTGTAATATTCATATGAAGAAATTTTTTTTGAGAAATATTATGAAGAATTTGTAAAGAAATAGATAAGACAAAATAATTTAAAGGTTTTAAATAAATAAATAAAATGTTGATTCATTAAGAATTGATTTATTTATAGTTGAAAATTAATATTATGAAGAGTTGATTGTAAGTGGAGAAAATTAAAAGTAAATAAAAATGAATTTATGTATAGATTTGAATTTAAATGAATTTATACTGATTTATTTATAAGTGAAATATAAACCTTATAATGTTTTAAAATATTGCTTTAAATGAAAAGAAAAAAGTTAATATGCTAATAATGATAGGATATATTCACTATTGTAAAAGATCAAGTTGAGAATAATTATTTTTCAAGGAGAAAAATTCATTTTATGTGAGTAACTTTTTTTTGAAAGAGAAAAAGTTATATAATGTGTGGTTGACAAAATAGATATATTTGAAAGGTAAATTATGTCAGAAAGAATTATTTGTTAATTTAATAAGTAAGTGTTATGATGATATGATGATGATAGATTGATCTATTAACTGAACAGATACTTTGTTATGATTAAAATTTAAAATTATGTTGGGAGAAAAAGTAATATAATGTCAAAGTAACTTTTTTTCCAAACAAAAAAAGTCATATAATGTGTGTGATTGATAGTCAAGATTGTAAAATAGATATGTTTGAAAGGTAATGAGATAATAAAGTAAGCAAATGTAAAGATAAATAGATTGATTAAATGAATACATATTATGTTATGATTAAAATAATTGAAAGGTGGAAAAGCAATATAATGTGAGAGTAATTTTTTTTCCAAACAGAAAAAGTCATATAATGTGTGTGATTGATAGTCAAGATTGTAAAATAGATATGTTTGAAAGGTAATATAATGTGTGTGATTGATAGTCAAGATTGTAAAATAGATATGTTTGAAAGGTAATGAGATAATAAAGTAAGCAAATGTAAAGATAAATAGATTGATTAAATGAATACATATTATGTTATGATTAAAATAATTGAAAGGTAATGAGATAATAATTTACGCTGTAAATGTAATGATAAATAAATTGATTAAATGAATAAATATTATGTTAAGATTAAAATTTAATATTATGTTAGATGTTATATCTAGTGTGAGTGATTTTTTTTTTAAGAATGAGAAAAAGTTATATAATGTGTAGTTAACAATTAAGATTGAAAAATAGATATGTTTGAAAGGTAATGAGATAATAGTCATGTGTTAATTTAGTAAGCAAGTGTTACGATGATGATAGATTGATCCATTAAAATTTTAAATCAATAAATATTATGTTATGATTAAAAATTAAAAATTAAAAATTAAAAATGAGATATATTTTAAAAGTAATTAGATATCTATTATATATGTAATTGTTATATGTTAAGAAATTGATTTGCAAGAAGATATTTTCTTAAAATTGTTATTGTTATATACAGAATTAGTATAATGGGTGCTCTTAAATTTGGCAATGACAGTCTTCTACAACCTTATTGTGATAGCTCTCAACTCAAAAAGAAATTTTAAAGCTCTTCTAATCTATTTCACAAGTTATTTTTATGAATCATATCAAAAACTTTCCTAGGTTTAAGGAGAAAATGTGGGATGAGAAATATTTAGAGGTTGAAACAAGATTAAAATACTATAAGGAGGTCATTAACCTTAATTTGGAAGATCAAAAGTATCTTTCTATCTTAACCAATTTAAAGAAGAAAATTAATATAGCCAAGATGAGAATGAACTCTCATGAGCTTCATAGTGAAACATGGCGCTAGACAATTCCTAAAACAACGTGGGTGTAAAGGATTTTCCATCTAGGAGAGTGTAAAGGATTTTCCATCTAGGAGAGTTGTGGATGAAAGTCACTATCTTTTAGAGTGTCCTTCTTTTTTCTTCATAATCAACATCATTTTCCATCGTCGTGAGACTAGGAGAGGAGTAGTAGTCATCGTCAGTCCTCATCATCATCATCATCGTGGTCATCATTTATTTATATATAAATTAATTAATTTCATAATATGTGAAACAATGAAATTTTGTATAATAGAGAATAAAAAATCCTAAAAAGTGTTAGGATAAAGTGAATAAACAAGTGTTCTAGGTTAAGAAATTAAATATTATAAAATGATTGAGAGTAAAATTTTCTTAATAAAATTAAGATGGTGAAATAAATATATTTCAAACACAGAATAAACAAGGGAGGTTGCATAGCAGCAAGTCCTTGACGTCAGGATTTGTTTTTACATTGTATTTTAGTGCTCGAGGAACATTCTAATCTGCATTGAACTAAGAATTGATAGTTGCGTAAGAGTCAAGATTCGCAAGTAGTGAAACTAATATGAGTGCCAATCTTTAGCAGTTGTAGCTGAGAAGAATGGTATCCTTAATAAGAAAAGTTGAATAGTAGAGAAAAAAAGATGAATAAAAAAGCTTACAAGTTGAATGAAGGAGATGAATAAAAGAGTCTTGAATGCAAAGGAGATAAGACTTATATGAAAGCACGATTTGTAATTATGACCAACATAGATTCATCTTAAACCAGTATCTATCAAGCATAGAGAGGGATCCAATTTTTTAAATTTAAACTCAAGAAATTTGATCTTTTTTTATTGATAGATCCGGGTTTAAGTTTTAAGTTTTTATTTTATAAACAAACATCTATTTTTAATTACTTTTCATAGTATTTTATTTTATGAACCACCATGGATTTTTTTTAAATACTTTCCATAATTTATTTTTTTTATTTTATGAGCCAACATGAATTTTTTTAATTATTTTGTCATTAACAAACTTTATATCACAATGTAATGTTACATCACACATTTTACAACATCTCCCCCATACTGGGTTGTAGAGCACCTCGTTTCACTCGGTGCAATTATAGAATAATAAAAGCTGGACAATCAACCATATTGAATATGGAATGACTATATTGTTAACTATATATCAAGTATATAAAAGTTGACTATCAATGATATAGTATTTTATAGAAACCCAAAAGGCTAAGTTGTCAAATCCAGTTCTTTTGAATCTCCAATAACTTACATTCTAGTTTTTTGGGTTAATAGTCCGGATTGAAGTGGATAGACACATGAAGCAAATAAGAGAATCAAAACTAAAACCTCAACTTATGAGTATGGAAGATGCGAC
The DNA here is from genome assembly GCA_027924585.1 of Larix kaempferi. NCBI lineage: Eukaryota > Viridiplantae > Streptophyta > Pinopsida > Pinales > Pinaceae > Larix > Larix kaempferi. The sequence continues at coordinate 15,222,354 of BSBM01000422.1, forward strand.
CTCATCTAGATATAAGATTGGCATAAAAATGCGAACTCAAGAAAGTTGCGTGAATATCAAACAATGGAATCAGATCAAGTTATAAAAAACGGTGATGAAATATCTATTTCACGTGTCATTGCATAATCATTTTTCAACTTATATTTCATGAAGGGTTTCATATGGACTGTGTAATCATGATTGTCCATTTTGGTTTAGATTCTCTTTAACTTTCTTGCTATTATATTTGTCTATCATATTTAATTTTATATTTATATCCCCATGGCATATCGTTTATTGCTTTACGTTGGGGTTAACCTGTATGATCAATTTTAGAGTATTCCAAGAAATCGTGAAGGTACACGCATGGTTATGAAGAAAAACATAGAGTTCACGTTCTCTGGAATCTTCCAGAAATATGCTCTAGTGAAGTGAGAATTATTATATATATCAGAGAAATATCAGAGAACTAAGAAACATTTTTACGAGAAACCTCTTAAAATTGGGGTTATCCACTATGAATACTGTTGAAATCTCAACAAAAATTAGCTCAAATGATGCGCAGTGAATTGGTGAGCCATTGGGATACCTTTGGGGTGGAGGGACAATCAAGATCGGATCTAGCTGGTTCCTATATCCCCACACATGTTATGTTAACCATGCATATCACCACACATCATGCCACCTTTGAGAATGTTATCTTATATATCTTTAGTAAAACTAATCTCATTAAGTTAAAAGCTTCCCTTCCCTTTAGGAAAAAAATGTATTTAAACCTGACATGTGTTTGTATTTGGGTGGACCATATATTATGTATGGGGCTTAATAAATATTTATTTGTTTTACTTGCTCCGAACAATTTCATACGTGGTGATTGAAAAGGTTTTTATCCATTTGAACATTCTATACAGCGTTCGTTCCTTAAAAAAACCTCAATTTCTTCATATTTACATTATAAGAAAATTATACTTTGATATTTGGAGGCCCAACACAAAGAATGATCTAATTCACAATGTTTGAAACCAAAGGTCATAAACTACTCATTACTTTTCGAAGCATTCATTCTCCCACATTCCTATTGACAACTTCGAAGGGGATAAGTACTTCCATCAGGGAAAATAATAAAGAGGGGTATTTTAACCTATGAAGCTCTAAGATTTATCTGGTTACTAAGGAATACCTTCAATTCCAGTCTTCATAGTATTGTGTTCCAACCTAAAGGCATGAGAATGAGTCTTTACAGAGTCTAGTCCTAGAATGTTGAGATCTAAATAATTTGATTCATAAATGAGATATTTATAGCCCACTCATTTCACCAACACGAATCCTTTGCATAATTTAATTGTGTTCTCTATTCTCAGTTTTATGTAGAGATCTCTAGGTTCATATGGCTTCCAAGGCTTATGTTCTCAATACAAAGTTGAATACAAAGCAACCATCTCTATGTGCATTGAATGACTACATCCAACCTCAATGCAAGGATTACTAGTGCATGCTATACTATTGAGAATAATAACTACGTTACCTTGTATTTTTTATCCACCAATTCTCAATTTCATGAACACCAATCAAAATATCGAAGACAAGCACAAACAAGAAGAGCACTAAAATTGAGGTCACATCCTAAACCTAACTTGTTCTCCTCTAATCCATGATCTTTCATTGTATTTTTAGGGACATCATAATTCCTCCATTTAAAGGGTTTAAAACATCCACTAATGAAAATGGTTGGAGATGGAAATAGAGATGTTATGTGCTTAACCATAAGGGCACTTAATCGATGATCATAAATATACAGGTGAGTGAAAGCTAATGATGGTCTCTCACGACATGTTAGTGGCAATGCAAACCTAGAAAAACAACAATATGTTAACTTGGAGGGATAATTCAAGGTACTTCCACAATGAATTTGAATGTGGTGTAAAAAAATGAAATGGAGAAAATTGATTAGCTTTAAGAAAATATAATTTTTATTTATAGAAACTATGTATAACTAGGTGAAATTCAAGTTTTCTTATCATTGGAATGCATTTTTTATGCAAAATATGATATGCATATGTTTTTGTTAGTGCTACCTTTGAGTAGCTAAATGATGGAATTTGACCACAAAATATTGTAGAATTTTATAGATCACATTGTTCTTATGCACAACTATTTTTTCAAATTTTATAATCATGTTTTTTTAAATTATGAAAGTCTTTATATCCTTCAAATTACACAGACATCAATTAGTGCTACGTAAAAGGGTGTTAACATTATCAAACATAATTTATTTATTTTTAGATTGTAGGTCTCAATTTGCACTAGGTGTACCATATTTTTTTTTCTTGAATGGTTAAGGCAAAAACAAGTTATAGTAGAAATAAAATTGGTATGCATTTTAAGATTTTGGTATATGTCAAGACAAAAATATATAAAAAATAGTAAACAATATATTTTTTTTTAAATTATATATTTGGAATCTACATTCTCATCCCTATATGCATGTGTAATGGATTTGTATATCATATTCAAAACATAGCGTGAAAAGCAAATATATTTAGAGACATTTGGAAAAATGGAGGTTTTGTTGATTTAACAATCTGAACCATAGGATCGGACCTCAATCTGAAGCAACCATGTTAGCAAATACATGGGTGAATGGAAGTTGTTCCGTCGAAAAAAAGTTGAATTTAAAATAACATGCACGTGCTTTAAAAACATGCACGTGATCTAGAAATCTAGAAATATGTGCATATTCTAAAAACACATGTGCTCCAAAAATGTGCACACTCCATAAACTATTTTTTATAAAGATTAAGGCCCATGGATTAGGTCTCCTTACTAACCATGTCCAAGGTCCCCAAGTACCCAAGACTTGGATACACAGTGGAATGGATAGCCCTACAAAGTCATGCCTATTTCTTCAAGGAATTATTCATGGCTTTGAATGCCTCAATGGTTTCTTTAGGGCCGAACAGATAGTCTTCCTTCCTAAAAAGTCATTTCCAAAGCCCCAATACATGTACATATTACTCAAAACCACCTAGTGGAACATATAGCGTGAATCATATGCCTGTGAAACCCTTAGAAGGCCATGTGTGCTTATTCAAGGGAACCTTTTGGATTTTTAATTTGTTGTAAGTGTGAGAGCTCCATGTTATAATTTGGTTTCTTTGGTCCTTTATTTGTAATATGTTTTAGCTCAGTTATGAGGTTTTCTATTTATTTATTTTTAAGAGTGGTTTAAGGGGATTTGATAGCGCCAATGACCCATAAACAAGGCTTCATAAACAAGGCTTCCTTTGATCGTAGATGGAATATTTTTTTTTAACCCTAAGTTGAAAGGTTCATAGTCTGGTTTCTAGTTGTGCGGTTTCTAATTATGCCATGGACACCTAAAGAATGCACTTTTAAAGCTCGACTATGAAGAAAAATTTTCATTCAACCATTATTTGTATCAAGAAGGAATACATAATTTATGAATTAGAAATGGGAAGGAATGATTTTATTAAAAATTTGAGATATTTACAATTTTTTTATCATAATAGCACACTTTAGGACACCACTCGATACAAAAAAGTTCCCTCAATGTATGACATTCTCCACTTTTTTCATCCATGTGATGGCAAAGCTTTTTGAAATCATTAAATTTCTTGATTTTAATTATTATTATATTAATAAAAATTATATTCATAACTAAAATTTAAATTTAATTTAATTTAATTTATTTCTTATTACATTGAAAAAAATGTTAAAATAATTATATATATATAAGAAATATTTATACATATGGTTAATTTTCAATAAATTATAAATTTTCAATAATTTATAAATTTTAAATAATTTAATTTAATAGTGATTTTATAAATTATGCATACATATTATTAATTAGATCTAACTTGAGTGGTTGAGAGAAATAATTGTTATTCTTCCCATAATTGTTATCCTCTCCACTCGATTTTAAATTCATATTGAAATTTTTAATTAAAAAAACTTTATATATATTACAATTAACAATGCATATATACATCTATATATATATTATCATATTAGTAAAACATGGTATATATATAGAATTTATATATGTTACAATTAATAATGCATATATACATCTATATATATATTATCATATTAGTGACACATGGTGTATATATAAAATTTAGTATGTATAAATAAATTGACAAAAGCTTTAAGTAGTGGAAGGAATTTTGGAATTTCATTCATGGCTTTGAAGAATGTGAGCTTTAGTTATTCCTCTTCAAAGATAGGTTTGGAGAGAATCCTTGGCATCTTTTCCCTTAAACTTGATATGAGTCAATTATTCTTCTCTTCTTATTCTTTGTAGTAGTCATTGAACCTGAGATGAATGGTTTAGCTGGTTAATAAAATTTCTTTAGCCTTTTAATATAGTTTTTAGAGTCTAAAGAGAATTATTGAACAATGTATTCCTTAAATAACGAAATTTTGTTAAGCCCTAAATGTTGGCACATTACTCCCTATATTGTGGCTCATTACATATTAATGTTGGCTTGAGTCTATTAGTGGTAATTGTCATTATTATTATTATATTAGTTATGCCGACTTGGGTCCATTAGTTTTAATTGCACCTCTTTGTCTCCTATATATAGGAAGGAGACCTTTTCATTTGAACCATCCCAACTTGTCTTGTATTGTGTACATAGTACACTTTATAAGGAGGTTTCCCCCTTGCAGAGGCTAGATATTTATCTCTTTTCTTCATTATTAAGGTGTGGATTATTCTTTCTGTTATATTTATGCTTTTTTCATGCTCTTTTGGGGAGTTTGTTGCTTAACATTTGGTATCAGAGCTTGGACGCTTCCAAAACATGTCATATTGGAACCTAAACAAATCACGGAAACAAGGACCAAACAACTACACATTCTGAAAGCTGTGCCAACCAGTTTAAGATTTGTCATAATCCATGGCAAGTACGAGCATTGTTCACATCCAGTCTTGAAGAGAAGGTATTGCTGACGTTGAGCCAAAATATTGGATAACGTTCAAGCATTGATTGCAGAAGATCGAGTCTTGCAGAGAAAGATCCAAGAAAAACCTGTGTCAAAAAGGGTGGAGAAGATCTGGAGTTTCTATCCAGTTTCCAAGGATCTACAGTCTGAAGGATCACTGATACTGAATAAGAAACAACCAAGAAGATCGAATCTTGAAGATGGTGCTAGAAGAGCTACCAGAAGAAATCGAAGAGGTAAGAAATCTGTTAATTTCAATAGGTTCATGACAAACCTTTGATGGAGACAATTATGAATTATGGTCATTAAAAATTAGGGATCTGTTAAGGTCACAAGATCTGTGGCATTTTGTAGTTGAAGTGGATCCTAGTGATCTAGAAGCATTTGATAATTTGACAGAGTATCAAAAGGAAAGAAGGCAAGTTGTTTCTTTAAGTATCATACAAAATGGTATAGATTATTCCATCTTTCATAACATTTTAGACGCTTCTACTCCCAAAGAAGCTTGGGATATATTGAAAGTAGAGTTTACTAAAGAGGAACCTGAAATAGAAGAAGATGAAGCAGAGTTCAGTGAAGGGGAACCTGGTGTAGAAGAAGATGAAGCAGAGTTCTCTAAAGAGGAACCTGAAGAAGATGAAGCAAAGTTCAGTGAAGAGGAAACAGTTGACTTTGCAATCCAGGTAAAGCACCAAGAATCCCACAGTGAAGTGGAAGATAGCCAAGAAGACTGTGTTTATGATGCAACTAATGATCAAGTAAGCTCAGCAAAGCTTGTTGATCTAACTGTGTTTGCTGATGACAATGAAAACAAACCTGTCAATGTACAAGTCCTTAGTGATGTGAGTGAAAGTCTCTCAGAAAAAGAGACAATTGATAGCAGCATAGAAGTTGCAGCAGCTAGTTCATCAAAAAACCAGAAAACCATAAGTTTGAGGGAGCTATATGAGCAAACTCCCATTATTGATGAGCAGTGTGAGTATGCTCTGTTTCCCTGTCAGCCCACAATTTTTGAGGAAGCAGTGAAGGATGCACATTGGGTACAAGCTACAACAATTAATGAAATTGATGATGTAGATGCATTTGAAACAACATATGAGGAAGATGTGGAACACGAAGATGAAGAACACAAAGATGAGGAAGACAAAGAAGTGCTTGCTCTCCAAGAAGAGCTAAAATATATGAATCTTGTTTCTGACAAAATTTTTGAGTGTGTAGGTAAAATGGACAGCAACATACAATATGTTGAAACAGAAGAAGAAGAAGAAAACTTGCACTATGTTCCAGGACCAATGAAAAACAATAACATTGTTTATTGTGCAGAAGACAAAGAAGATGCTGAAGAACACCTACTTAGCATCAAGTTCAGGAAGACAAAGAAGAAGCAGTCGAAGTACACATCAAGGAAGAAAGTAAAGCTTAAGTTTATTTGAATGAAATGTATGACTAGCTGAGACATAGACCAGTAGGCACAACACTTAGGAATTTATAGTGCTAACCACACCACCCCACTTGAGATTAAGGGGGTGTGTTAAGAGTTGTAACCTCAATGGTCATAAGTTGGTTAGTTAGTTGAGTCAATGGTCCTAAGTTAGTTGAGTTAGTTGTTCACTAGGTCATTAGTCGACCCATGGTATACACTGGCCCATATTATTAGTTAGTAGTTTTGGTGTTATGTGTTACTATATATATGTGTGCTTAATAATGAGAAGTCAATCAATATGCCCTTTGTGTTTCTTCTCTTTATGTTCTGTGTATTGCAAACTTTATCATTTACCCTTAGTCAACTCGTCTTTTGCTTTATTCATTGGTAAATTCATTTAAGTAAACTATGATTATGGATTGTCTCTCGGTTTAAAGGAAATATGTGAAGATAATATTTTGAATAGACCACCCTTGCTTATAATTTGCATTAATAATTATTATAGACACATAAGAAATTCCTTGTATTTCTGTTATATATTTTAATCAGTGATGGAACTCTTCTTCTCTCAAAAATTAACCTATACAACTTCTACTAAGATATTATCTCATCCTAAAGCTTTCCCGGTTTATTAGTTTATGACAATCCTTTTCTAGAATAAGGAAAATATGTATACAATTCTATGGTTAATACAAAATTATTGTTCTATCCTAATTCAAGGACATCAAATAATATGAATGTTTTATATTTAAATAAACTCTTGAATTCAATAGCTAAGAAATACCTAACTCAAATGTACAGTAAATATCAAGGAAAATTTTAGGGGCGAAATTTAGCCCATAGGCTATTTTTGACCTTTTTTTCCAAAAAACTATTCATCAATTTTCCTTTTTTTCAAAGACGATTCACCCAAATTCCATGGCATATTTTTGTTACTCTAGAAATCGTCAAAATTATCCACAATCTATATAAAGTCCTTAGAAATTTGATTATTTTAAAAGAAAAGTCGCCAAATATTTTATGTTTGCAAATTTAAGAATTAGTAAGATTCACCAAGGTTTCTATACTTTGAGAAAAATATGAATCTTAAAATTTTCCTTGGTAAATATTTTCTATAAGAATATTGAAAGTACATATTTACAGTAATTAAATTTTGCAGAAAACATTTTTTCTAGATAATTCTTTCAATCACAAATCATTTGAAGATTAACTCTTTCAATCGGGATCATTCAAATTTTACCAAAATAAATAAGGAAAGTTGATTCTAGGAATTATTTACTATTAAGCATAGGAAAGGATAAAAAGTTAGCATATATGTTCAATTTGATAACATTTGGGAAACCTTTGGATCAGATTCACCATCCCCATGACTATAGGCTTGTTCTGCTACAATGGCCACCCTTGTGGATTATGTACCATGGAGATAAAAGGAAATTCTCTTTTGGCTAAACCAACACTCTAAACAGTGCTATCTTAGTTTACCAGTCTACACCACCATCCTCACACTTTTCCTCTTCATGCTTCTTGGCTTGTAACCCCCACTGAAGGAGTCCCTTCCTCTTTTTAACCTTTTTCCTACCTTCTCCCCTCAATGGAGAGGAGGTTAGGTTTTCTTAGGATTTCTCGAATTAATTAAGAAATAATTAATCTTGGTGAGCTCAACATGTGCAAAATGAGAATAAATTAATTTTCCTTTTTTTTCCTCATTATAGATAATAATGCTCTTGGTGATTTGTCCAATGTTTCTCCCAAAATTTATATTAATTCAAATATGCAATTTCATAAGTCATTTTCTCAAAGCCATAAAAATATTCTACACCAAAATATGTTGGTGTTCATGTCTCAAATTACATTTTTCAATAATAAAATAAAATAAAGTGCAATAATAAAATAACCAATGTTCACTTAGGGATATTACATCCGCCCCCCTTAAATTCCGTCAACATCGTTCTTAGTGTTTGAGGATCTCAAAGAAAAACTTATCACTTTAGAAACAAGAATGGATAAGCCACTCACATGGCATATTCCATTTCCTAGGTAGCCTTTGCTGGATCATAGTGCCTCCACTGAACTTTCACTTGTGAAATAATTCTATTTTGGAGTTTACTCCCTCTCCGATCAAGTATACACACTAGTTCTCGGGTGAAATCCCCTTCGTCTTCCTCTTTGATAGCATTCTAGTCAATAATGTGATTAGTATCATGCACATTGTTTTTAATACGGATACATGAAATACATCATGTACTTTAACATTAATGGGAAGAGCAAGCTAATAATCCACTGGCCCAACTTTTGCCAAAATTTGGAAAGGCCCATAGGGAAAGGCCCATAGAACCGAGGAGTCAATTTAGTACAACCTCCTGTCTTTAATGAACTCTTTTTGGGTTTGACTTTGAGAACACATGGTCTCCCACCTGAAATTCTTTAACAATTCTTTTAGAATTTGCATAACGTTTCTATTGATTCTGGGCATTTTTCATATTTTCTCTAGCTTTCTTCACAACCTATTCCATTTCTAAAAAAAATCAGGTCCCAACAATAATATATTAGTGGGATGGAATATTACATATCCTAACATACAGTAATTCAAAAGGACTCATTTTCAATCAGGCCTGATACCCATTATTGTACACAAACTCAACTAGGTGGAGATATTCTTCCCATTGTTTAGGCTTGTATTTTACATACATGCATAGCATGTCCTCCAACACTTGGTTGGTTCTTTCAGTCTCCCCATTTGTTTACGGGTGATAGGTCACGCTAAAATTCAGATTTTTTTTCTAAGCATTTAAATAAGGACTTCCAAAAGTTAGAAGTGAATTTCTCATCACAGTTAGAGAAATCACTATTTTAGGAAATCCATGAAGCCTCAAAATATTTTTCATGAAAATGTTTGCTATGTTAACAACTTTAAAGGTGGATTTCACAGATATGAAATGAGTTGCTTTAGATAGTTTTCAACAACAACCATGATTGCATCATTTTGATTTTTATATTTTGGTAACCCAGTTATCAAATCCATAGATATGATCTCCCACTTCCACTATGGAATGAGTAGGGGCTGAAGCAAACCTGCGGGGTGTTTGTGTTCATCCTTCACCTACTGACATTCCAAGCATTTTTCCAAATATTCAATTGTCTCAACCTTCATATTAGGCCAATAGTACCATTTCTTCAATGCTGAAATAGTTTTCTAATAACATGGATGCCCTGAATATGGTTTCATGTGTATCTAATCAAGTACCATTAACAACTTCAGATCTGCATTATCTAGGATGTATAATCTTCCTTTAAACAAAAGTATTTCATTTTTCGTTCAAACGGAAATTATCCGTTTCACTATTACCATCCTCAGATTTCAAGTTTCCTTTCATTTGACAATAAAATGCATCTTTTTCAAGTGTTGTTTGAAATTTTTGTTTAAAATCATATTCATAAATACTTGCAGAAATTGCATATAGCCCATGCACACTTCTGCTTAATGCATGAACAATTTTATTTTATTTGCCCTTAATGTGTTTAATGTCAAAATCATATTCGCTCAAAAATTCTTTCCACTGTGCTTTCCTCGCATTTAAATTTTGTTGATCGAATAAGTACTTTAAACAGATGTTATAGATTTTAAGCAGAAATTTTCTCCCTAGAATATAGTGTCGCCACATCTTTAAGGCATGTATAATGGAATCCAGTTCTAATTCATGAGTCACGTAATTTCACTCATGCCATTTCAACTTTAGAGACTCATAACACACTATTTGATCATTCTACAACAATACTCCACTCGACCCCTCATTGCAAGCATCTATGCAAACTACAAAGTCTTCATATACATCTACAATTTTTTAGGATAGGTGTTGAGGTAAGCAACTGTTTGAGATTTAAGAAACTTTCTTCACACTTCTACGACCATGTGAATTTTATACCTTTTTCTACAAGGAAGTGATATGATATGCAATTTTAGAAAAGTCCTTGATAAATCTGTGGTAATTCCTAGAGATCCCCATGAAAGATCTTACATCAGGCACACCTTTCAAAACATGAGATTCTATGATGGATTTAATAGATTATATGGATATACTGATATCTCATCTTCATAAATTATGTGGCCTAAATAATGAATTTGTTTCTGATAAAAATTGCATTTTCCATTAGAGGAAATTTGAGGTCTAAAATGGACCTCCTAAGGAAAATAATAAAATAATAGTTAAAATAATGAAATAACATTTATTAATTTTGGAGGAAGAAAGAAAAAAACTAATTTTTTTGTTCATATTTTCAACATTTCTCCCTGTGTTTTTACTCAAATTTTGAGTAGGATCACTCATTGGATGCGGAATTAAATTATGCATCCAACGAGTACCCACACTGCATACTTTTGACGGACCCCGCTGCCCCAAAAACAAGAAATACCTGAAAAATGTGACATCATCATCACGTTTTTTTCAAGTATTTCTTGTTTTTGGGGTAGTGGGATCCATAAAAAAATATGCATTGTGTGTACTCGTTGGATGCAGAATTTAATTCCGCATCCAACAAGTGCTCCCACTTGAAATTTGAGTAAAAACACAAGGAGATATGTTGAAAATACGAACAAAAAAAGTAGTTTTTTTAATGACATATATCTCAAGTCAACTATTATGGTTGACTCATTTTATTGAAATTATATTGGTTCTTGAATTCCAACTCATAAGAAATTATGGTTGGCTCGTTTTTTTATAAGGCCCATTTTAGACCCCAAATTTACTCTAATGTAACTTGGCACAAAATTTATGTTTTCTCAAAATTTGCAATATAGTCCGCAAATGCTCCTTATGTTCCTTTTCATCCTTACAATAAATCAAAATGTCATCAATAAAAACTATCACAAACGTATCCAAATACTTATGAAAAATCATGTTCATCATACACATAAAAGTAGCAGGTGCATTAGTAACACCGAATGGCATCACTATGAACTCATAATGACCATATCGAGTTCGAAAAGTGATTTTATGGATATCTTCGTTCTTGATCCAAAATTGATGGTATCCACATCTAAGGTCTATTTTGGAAAACACCTTGGATCCTCTCAATTGATCAAATAGATCATCAATACAAGGTAAGGGATACTTGTTCTTAATAGTCACCTTAATATGGATAGTCTCATAATGCCATATTTCTTTTTCACAAATAAGACCGGGGCTCCCCATGGAGACACACTCGATCGAATATACCTATTGTCTAATAGCTCTTGTAATTGTATATTTAATTCAATCAACTCAGGTACACTCACTCTATAGGGGGCCTTTGACAAAGGTGTAGCTCTAGGTGTCAAATCGATTGTAAAATCAATATCTCTCTTTGGGGGCAGTATAGAAATTTCCTCCAGAAACACATCAAGGAATTCCTTTAGGACTTTATAATATTCTACAAAAAGGTTTGTTTTTATTTTTAGTAGAATAAAACACTTACACAACAAATATATTACACCCCTTTCTGGCACTTCTCTTCAACTGTAAGGATGAAATTTGTCACACTGAAATGGGCCTTGGGACTCCTACAACTTTCCTCTATTTCCTTCTTCGTCCATGCATTCATATGTCTTATCATAACAGTTTAGGATTTCCATATGAGCTGCTAACCAATCCATTCTAATTAGCACATCATAGGCTCCTACGAGAAGTATATTTAATTTAACTTGAGTTTTCAAGCCATTCCTGTCTAGGTGAAAACCCGATACATATCCCACTACTTTCCTCTTTGTTCTAGTGGCTAGTTGGACTAACCAACTCTTTTTAAATTTACCCTTATTTAATTTGCACTTTTATACTATTAAAGGAAAGATATAAATCAAAGTAAATTTTACCTTCAATCTCCACCACGGTGGACTGATGGTCTTCTAGCGATCTTCCATAGTTTTTCATTAATTTTTGGTTTATGAGCTCTCCCTCGATCTCCACCATGGTGGACTGATGAGGGTTTATGAGCTCTCCCTCAACATGGAGTTCACCATGGAAGGTGATGTCAAGATTTAATGACTACAATATCATATGATAATCCTCAGAGAATTTCGTTAGGCACTCTCCTTTTCAGTTTTCATCCTTGTGAGATTAATGACCATCTCAAGCATCTCATTATCGGGAAACAACGTTACGAGACAATGCCACTAGGTAATATTTTCATTCGGAGATTCTAGTTTTAAATCATTGAATTTATTGTTTCTACTTGCAAGTTAATTCAACGCTCTTGTTTATAACTTAAACATGTAATTTCCTTTTGTACAGGTAACTATTATTAATGAAGCTGACCCTGGATATGTCCACATATTTTTTTTGGGTGAACCAACTCACAACCATTATCCCCAAATCTCGGTAAATTAAAAAATATATTCATTGTCATCATGTTTAATGAATGATATCATTTTACTAGGTATTAACCCTCTTCTATTTGCTATGCAAATATTTCAACCCTTCCTAGGCAAACTCAAACACAATTGAACTATGGCATTCTTCTAGGTATGCCCATAGTAATATTTTACTGTATTGGTGAGGATTAATATTATGAATCCCTATATATGATTATTAGTCCATTCATTGTTGTTTTTCTTTCAATGCCACACTTGGCATTTCAGAGGGCTTAAAAATATTTCTTGAGGAAATTTAACCACATAGTCGAATTCTTGAATTCGTCTCACTAATGTTTAGTTTTCACTTGTAATGTAAAAAGTTGTTGGGTATTCTACCCTAGGTTTACCACCTCCATTCTTTCACTTGTGCACTGATATAATTCTTTGTTTTAATGAGCTCGAAACCAGTAATTAAACTCTTCTTCTCCTGAAAATTACCCTGTACAATTTCTACTAAGAAATTCTCTCGTCCTGTAGTTTTCTCGATTCAGTAGTTAATGACAGTCATTTTCCAGAATAAGGAAAATATGTATCTAATTATGTCATTAATACAAAATTAATTTTTATGTCCTAATTCAAGGACATCAAATAATATGAATGTTCTATATTTAAATAAACTCTTGAATGCAATAGCTAAGAAATAGCTAACTCAGATGTACAATAAATATTTTCTATAAGCATATTGAAAGTACATATTTATAGTAATTAATTTTTTGCAGAAACAAATTAACAAGATAATTATTTCAATCAGAAATCATTCTAAGATTTACTCTTTCAATCAAAACCATTCAAATTTTCACAAATTAAATAAGGAAAGCTAATTTAGGAATTATTTTCTATTAAGCATAGGACATCTGACCATAACTCATTATGTTGCAATGGCCACCCTGACCTTTTTGTACCATAGATGAAAAAGGATATTCTATTCTGGATAAACCAACACTCTCAATAGTGCTATCTTAGTTTACCATCCTACGCACCACCAGTCTCACACTTTTCCTCTTAGTTCTTCTTGGCTTGTAACCCCCATTGAATCTACCACTTACTCTTTTTAACCTTTTTTTGCCTCCCTCAACGGAGAGGAAGTTAGGTTTTCTTGAGTTAATTAAGAAATAATTAATTTTGTTAAGCTTAACATGTGTCGAAATGAGAATAAAGTAATTTTCCTTTTCTTTCCTCATTATAAATAATAATGGTCTTGGTGATCTGTCCAATGTTTCTCCCAAAATTTATGTTAATTCAAATCTTCAATTTCATTAATCATTTGCTTAGAGTCATACAAATATTATACACCAAAATACTTTGGTGTTCATGTCTCAAATTACATTTTCAATAATAAAATAAAATAAATTGCAATAATAAAATAACAAAAGTTCACTTAAGGATATTATAGATAGGGTAAAAGTAAGAGCTTGAACAAAGAGCTAAGAGCTTAGCATGTGTTATGTGATACAAATGGGTAGAAGCATAACAAGTAGCATCCAAGATATGGTATAGTTACAATGGTCAAATATGGCTAATTGCTTACAAGCATTTACATGAATACATAGATTACATGATACTATAGGTAATGTTATAATCAACATGTATTAATTAAACAAGCTAGTAACTCTATATTTGATATGGTAGCATCACTTGAATATGTAATGTTATAGAATCATATTAATATTCAAACCGTATGGTGTTAGAATCTAGGTTTCATTACTTGTCTTCCTGTAGTCATTGATACTTTAACTAGTAACCACTATCAAGGCTCCTTGTATACACTCCTTAGATAAAGCATTGGATTCTTGATTACTCTCCTCATAGATGTGATGATAAGAAAGGTTGTAAAAAAATTCCTTAATATGCATTATCTCTTCACTAATAATCATTGTGACCTTTTGTATTAGCTACTATGAATTTAAACCATAATCCCTCCTATGATGAATTTAAACCATAAGTTGGCTTCTGCTAGCCTTGAGAACTACAAGTTGAAACATTCTTCCATCAATTGAATTTAAACCATAATTTGGTCTCGGTCGGCTTAAAGAACTGCAAGTTGAAACATTTTGCCATCAATTTCAATGAGAAAATTAATGGGCATAAAATCAGAAATAGTTTCTTAAATTTTTATTAATGGGATACAACATTTCAAGAAATTGTTTTAAGCTAGGGTTGACTATTATCTGGATGTCTCTTCCCTTAGATGGAGTTTTTTGGACAATGGTTGACAATATATATATATATGAGAAAATCCACTAGTTGATGCTCTTTAAGACAAGCAAGTAGCATTAAAATATTGTAGGTTAGTACACTAGGTTGCTCCTTCTCAAGATACAATTTTTAGTATTAACTCTCTAGGGAAATGAGTCATTGGAATTGTCATAAAATGGGGATTTGGACAATGGTTGTTTCTATATATATATATATATATATATATATATATATATATATAGAGAGAGAGAGAGAGAGAGAGAGAGAGAGAGAGAGAGAGAGAGAGAGAGATGAGAAAATTCCACTATATGGTGCTCTCCAAGACAAACAAGAAGCATTAAAAATATTTTAGGTTAGTACACTAGGTTTTTCCTTCTCAAGATACAATGTAGAGTATTAACTATCAATGGAAATGATAAGTGAGTCATTGTTGAATTTGGAATTATCATAAAATGGGTATTTGGAAGTGTCTTAGATCACCTATGCAAACTACATATGCCAAGTCAACTTATTAACCAACATTTATCATTGAAAAATCATAAGGATATATCATTCCTTGGAATGATGTAAAGTGACCACTAGAACCATGGAATGACAAAAGTGATGGAATGCTACAAGCAAAAGGAATACGATGATGAAATTGTTTCGACGAAATTATTTTTAGACTCCACATATTATTTAAAAGTATTATCATGAAGATAACATCTTCTTTTAGAGACAATATATCTTTTATTTTGGTGATAGCATTTGCTTATCATCAATTGTTTAATATTAAAATCAAAATGTAAAATTTGGAGATGTAATGATCTCATATTGTTGTTTAAATATTCATGTACAAAACAAAGTTCACTGCATGGAAAGAGAGGGGTCATTTCCTGAGGAGTTGTTGGTTCTCTCTTCGAGGAAAAAACGTTCTAATAAGTCCAATGATATGGTGCCATCTAGTGAGGCAAGGATATCAAGATTGACAAGCATCAATGTTGATACTCAAATATTGTCGGATTCATCTATAGAGAATCTAGCTTGTCGTATTATGATTATATGGTATGTATATTTATGCGCATCTAAAGTTGTGCATATATGCTTATTGATTTAAGATTAATGAAACATTGAAATTTTTAATTTAATATTTTTTTCCAAAGGCATATTTTAACATATTGTCTCAAGAGAGTGCTCAAATGATGTCATTTTTATCAAAATTCAATGCAAAGGGATAATTATATGGCCATCGAGGATTTTCCCATATCATCCTTTGGAGAACATCAATCTCAACCACCATTTGTTGTTCTAATTTTGTGTAAAATTTATTTATGTTATTATACATCAATTGTAGATGCACATGTTCAATAAGTTTATATAATTATGCACATTTTGTTTTATTTTTTGTAGTGGATCAATGTTCGGTAGAGGGCCATAATCGGTCTAGGGATGAATATCAAAATGCTACCAATTCTCAAGTGAGGGGCGAAGGTTGAGGAAGGAGGGCAACTATTGAACAAGATGTGGGTTGTAATCCCATAATAACTTATCTCTCAGATCTACCTGAGGATCTTCCATGGGAAAATGAATTGCAACAATTGACCCTTCACCATTATACATCTTGCCATGTGAAGTTGAAGGATGATCTTGCTAGTTTGGATCTCCTTGCAAAGAGTAGACAATGTTTGGAGATATTTTTGCAGTCGTTGGAAAAATTCATTGATGTATATCATAGTATTGGGTCATATACAAATGGTTTCATTGAATTTATGTGTTAGCGGAGGGCGGGTGATGAGTCCTAAAAAATGGGTCTAGGTGGAGAAGAGGGTGACCAAACCACAAGCAATTTCAATGTCCAATTTTAAAGAAGAACCAAAGCAACAAATGTTGAAAGCGCAATATTTCAAGCATCCTCACTCTACATATTTTTTTTTGACCCGTTCCTTGTTTCCTATGGTATATTTCCATGGAATGATGACATACCTATTTATTTTGCTAGAACATTTTTATGCAGAGATTTTTGAAAACATGAAACCGGATTATACCGACATTCCATCCAAATTTTATGGGGTTGGAAGAAGTTGAACATATAATCAAAGAGGTGCTTTTAAAGATCCGTCATTGGCACGACCTCCACCTCCTTTTATATCTCTCCATCCAAGTGTTTTCACTTTAAGATCAAAGATGGAGCCCACATATTAGGTTGGTAGAGATGCAAGTAATGTTATGGCAGAAGGTTTTACATTAACTTTTATAGGAATTGATGTTGTCTTGAGTTGAGATAGGGCATGAGTTAGTTCTCATCAAATTTTTGCTTATAGAATAGATGATGAGGTAGAATCAACGAGCCTTGAATATGTCTTGGATTATGCCAAGATTTGTCGTGATGGGTGGTTGGAGGTCCTATCTCAAGATAGAGAGAGTAGAGGAGAGGTTTGTGTTTATATTTAATGGATAATTGTTTCTTTCATTATGATAAGTTTTGGTTGTTAGATATATGGGCTTGTAAGCTTAGAGACATAACAATGAATGTTAAATGTTCATTGATTTTAGTTTTCTAGAATGTTGAACAAACATGATTTTAGATTTTCCTCTAGTGGAAGTGTAGAACAAGGACATATAGAGGTGCATTTGCTTAAATTTCTATATTTATGTTTTAAATGTATTGCTTGATGTTTATTAAAATTTCATTTGAACTAATTTATGTATCTCCTTGTTAATATGAAAACTTATTTTGAAATTAAAAATTGTTGTGTTCATAGGTTCCCTTAGGTTCTTTTTTTTTGCATATATTCCATCTTTGTCTTTTTTTGTAGATATTCCATCTCTGTCACAGGTAAATCCAAGCATTCTTTTGACCTTTTAGTTATCATTTGAAGTGTTACTTAATTTTAGTTCATTTTACTCATGGAATGTTTTATTTAATTAAAAATTTTAAATTTCACTATGTGCGAGCGAGTAACACTATGGGTGGGGATCCCTGGATGCGGGTGCTCGAAATGACACTATTGAGGATAGGGATGCCACCTTCCCTCCTGGCAACGTGGCTCCCACACCTGGAAATATCCCTCCGTCGACGTTGTTCCCTAGCCCCCCTCATTAAAGCCGTGTCCTTCCCTAGCCCATCTAGACTCCACGCGCATGTTGAACTTCACTACCCCCATGGCTCAACTACTTGCATTCATTCCAGTTCGTCTCTCCTTGTCGCATCCCCTTAACTGGTTCTGATGCGCCATTAATCTGTCCCGTGTAATATCTGGAAGCTCCCGCCTTGTAACTCTTGATATGAGGCTCCCTCTACACACCCCAACTGTCATTACTTGCCTCTGTCATCCTCTTCCTGCTGCCTCTGCTGAGAGCTCTGCCCCTTGTTCGAAATCTGGTGAACTTGTTGACAATGCCATGACCCGAACGCGTGGCACCTCCAAGCGAGGTTCTGGTCACAGTGCTGGCAAAGTTTCCAATTCTGCTGACAAGGAAAGGATGGCCAACAACAGCTATGAAGACAATGTATCTGTACTTGTCCGCGGGATGGTGGACGATTGGGAATCTCGTAGTGTTGAAGAAATTTTGGCATTTGGAAACCAGGGCAACCAAGTAAACTATTACTGGTTAATGAAAAATATGTTGGGAACTTTGGTGGAGGAAATGATAACAAACTGGAACTTGGCTAACGTGGCGATTATGGACACAAGGGCACACATGGCCCATTTGGACCGAATGTTGGCTGCCCTGGAAGCCAATTTGGTAGGTCGAAGGTACTCTCTGTTTCACCACTCTACTCCTCTCCGTTATTCTAGTCCCGCTGCTCATTCTGAAGTTTTGACTGAAAAATCCAATGTCCATGATGAGGGTGCTGCTACTGCCATTGAATTCCATGCTACAGATAGCTCCCTGCCCGACTCCCTCGGTGTTGCTACTACAGAAGGCGCTACTCCAGTTCTATGCCCCTCCTCAGGTCTGAGTTCTCCTGCTGCGGTGGTGGTTCAGGGGGCCTCTCCCCCTGGGACTTCCTTCCCGACTCCCTCGATGATTGACACCTTACACTACAAACGGGTCAGGAAGGATGAGGATGATGCAGCCATACAAAGAAAAATTGAGCCAAAACCCATCAAACTCCCACTCTAGAATTGGGAAGAGGACTTCTTTGGCAACTGTCCAATAACTAAAGACAATCCTACCTCTTAGAATGTAGAGGCTAGCACATAGAACTGCTTTGTGTGAGCCTATCTCTTTTTGTTTTGTAGTTAGCGTTATCTATCTTTCCCTATTTTAGCTCAAATGGTCTACTGTCAGACTCTAGCTTTTCCTTCCAGTCTAATTCAGTCTATGTTTTTAATGGTTGGTTGTAATTATGCCAATACTGCTCAACCCACTTATGGGTAGGACTACGTATTCTCCTACTTTCTTTTTCTACTCCATGAGAAGCTTATGAAAGCTCATGAATCTACAAATTCTCATGTGAATGTAACTCTTTTTGTACTATAATATGTTTTCCTTATGATGCTTACAAAAAAATAAAAAACACTATGGGTGGGGAGGTATTGGTTTACAAATTATTATTTTTTCAATTCTATTTTTATAAGTTTATTTTAGTTTTTGAATTTAACTTAAGATTGTTTAATTATTATGAATTTTATATTATCATTTACATGCATTGCTGTGGACATGTGTTACAGGTCGATCAAGAAGAGGAGAGAGGGAAACTTACAGTTGAGGATATTGATCCTTATTTGACATAGAGTTTTAATGTCTCCTCTATTATGTTTGAAGCAACATTTTGATGTCATTTGAACTATTGTATTACATACATGTGTTGCGTACATATTATATTTTTTTTATTAAATCTTTGTTTTTGGATTAAATATAAAATAATTTTGTATGATTTCCCAATCATAATTTTGCATGGTGTCTATGAATGCATGTTTTATGATTTTTTTTTATAATACTATTCAATCTTATATAGTAAGAATATAGTTCAATTTTGTTAGGATCGAATTTTCAGAACTTATTATGTTATGGCTATGATGCTTCATAGCATTGTTGTAGACAATCCTCTATTATGTAAATGATGAATCTCAATAATGATCTAAATCTTGTAGTTTGGAATTTTTGTAGACAATGTTCTATCATGTAAAAGATGAATCTAATCAATTATATAAAGCTTGTAGTTTGGAAGTGTTATAGACAATTCCACCAATGTAGTCAGTTCTTGAGAAGTCTTGATTTCCCTAATTGTCCTAGATACAATTCTTTCTAGCATTGGTACTTTATTAAAAATATGAATCCCATATAAAGCTTGTAATTTGAAAGTATTTTAGTCAATATTGTATCATGTAAAAGATGAATCTCATCAATGATCTAAATCTTGTAGTTTGGAAGTTTTGTAGAGAATTCCAAAAATCTAGTCACTTCTTGAGAAGCCTATATTTCCCTAATTGTCCTATATACAATGATTTCTATATTTTAGTGTTGTAGACAATATTCTATCATGTAAAACATGAATGCAATCAATGATCCAAGTTTGTAGTTTGGAAGTGTTGTAGACAATTCCACCAATGTAGTCAATTCTTGAGAAATCTCTATTTCCCTAATTGTCCTAGATACAATGGTTTCTAGCTTGTAGTGTTGTAGACAATATTCTATCCTGTAAAAGATGAATATCATCAATGATCCAAATCTTGTAGTTTGGAAGTGATATAAACAATTCCACCAATGTAGTTAGTTCTTGAGAAGTCTATATTTCCCTAATTGTCCTAGATGCAATGCTTTCTAGCATTGGTACTCTAATAAAAATATGAATCTCATCTAAACCTTATAGTTTGGAAGTGTTGTAGTCAATCTTGTATCATGTAAACAATGACTCTCAACAATGATCTAAAGCCGACATGTGTTACAGGCTGATCAAGAAGAGGAGTGTTTGACGGACAATCTACCGAGAGTGGACTCAAGGCCTGATCTCCCTAGTTTAACGTAAGTCTAGAAAAAATAGGACATAACACAAAATACTTTCCTAGATCAAATAGAAGTGCAAATGTAAGGATAGATCGTTTACCGTGGATTTGTATATCCCTTTCTCCTTCATTGATCCAATGCTCCAGTGCTGCCAAATCTTAAACGGCTATACCCTGTTGAACATATAACAGACCAAGAATAGTGAAAGCATACATTTCATATGATAGATCTAAGTTAACAGTTAAGGAGGAAAACTCTAAACATCATCAATGCAACAACATTTATGGAAATCAATTGTATTAACTGTATTGAAAAGTGGAGAGCACAATACAAAAGAGGATTACAACCATTTCCTTAACGTTGCAAGATCCTTCTGACAAGCCATGCCAAAGCTCCTAGAGAGAAGTGAATGTCCCCCAAGCTAGAGTGCTAAACCTATTAAGCTTAATTTCACCATCATAAGAGTACCATAGACTTCCTCCTTTTAGAGAGGGGTAGAGCTTCACTTATATAGGGCTAAGTGGATAGGATATGGATAGGGTAGGTTGAGATATGGTAGGAGAGAGATAGGTGATCCTTCCAAGAGGTCAGGGACCGAGATCCATCTCCCCCAAGAAGTCAGGGATAGGGATCCAAGTCAGCAACCTTCTAGAATGAGCTCGAAGAAGCTATTGTTGCCCATTAACTGACTTCGTCGCACCCTGTAATGGAGCAAGGTGCGACGTCGCAGGTTGCATGGGTGCAGCCTGCGATGACCTCTCAACACCTAGCAAAGGTGCAATGATATCCCTTCCAGGTGAATGACTTAGCCAATGGAACTTCAAGGGTGTATGCATTGAATCATGTGATGGTAGGATTTTAGGTGTAACAAGAGAGAGGGAAACTTACAGTTGAGGATATTGATCCTCCTTTCACAAAGAGTTTTTATGTCTCCTCTATCGTGTTTGGAGTAGCATTTTGAATTCTGGCACTATTGTATTACACACATGTGTTGAGTACATATTGTATTTGTTTTTGGATGAAATCTTTGTTTTTGGATTAAATATAAAATATTTATGTATGATTTTCCTATCATAATTTTGTATGATGTCTATGAATGTATGTTTTATGATTTTGTTTTATAATGCTAGTCAATCTTGTATAGCAAGAATTAGTTCAATTTTGTTAGGAATGAATTTTAAGAACTTATTATGTTCTGGCTACGATGCTTCATAACATTGTTGTAGACAATCCTCTATTATGTAAAAGATGAATCGCATTCATAATATAAAGTTTGTAGTTTGGAAGTGTTGTAGACAATGTTCTATCATGTAAAAGATGAATCTAATAAATTATATAAAGCTTGCAGTTTGGAAGTGTTGTAAACAATTCCACCAATGTAGTCAGTTCTTGAGAAGTCTCTATTTCCATAATTTTCCTAGATACAATTCTTTCTAGCATTGGTACTTTATTAAAAATATGAATCCCATATAAATCTTGTAGTTTGTAAGTGTTGTATTCAATCTTGTATCATGTAAAATATGAATCTCATCAATGATCTAAAGCTTGTAGTTTGGAAGTTTTGTAGACAATTCCAAAATCTTGTCACTTCTTGAGAAGCCTATATTTCCCTAATTGTCCTATATGCAATGCTTTCTATCTTGTAGTGTTGTAGACAATATTCTATAATGTAAAACATGAATGTCATCAATGATCCAAATTTTTTACTTTGGAAGTGTTGTAGACAATTCCATCAATGTAGTCAATTTTTGAGAAGTCTGTATTTCCCTAATTGTCCTAATACAATGATTTCTAGATTGTAATGTTGTATACAATCAATATACTATCATGTAAAAGATGAATATCATAAATGATCCAAAGCTTGTATTTTGGAAGTGATATAAACAATTCCACCAATGTAGTTAGTTCTTGAGAAGTATCTATTTCCCTAATTGTCCTAGATACAATGCTTTCTAGCATTGGTACTCTATTAAAAATATGAATCCCATCTAAATCTTGTAGTTTGGAAGTGTTGTATTCAATATTGTATCATGTAAACAATGACTCTCATCAATGATCTAAAGTCGACATGTGTTACAGGCCAATCGAGAAGAGGAGAGAGGGAAACTTACAGTTGAGGATATTGATCCTCCTTTCACATAGAGTTTTTATTTCTCCTTTATTATGTTTGGAGTAGCATTTTGAATTCATTTGAACTATTGTATTACATACATGTGTTGAGTACATATTGTAGTTGTTTTTGGATTAAATATAAAATAATTTTGTATCATTTTCCTCTCATAATTTTGCATGATGTCTATGAACGTATGTTTAATTATGATTCTTTTTTATAATGAAATTAAATCTTATATAGTAATAATATAGTTCAATTTTGTTATGATCTAATTTTAAGAACGTATTATGTTATGGCTACGATGCTTCATAGCATTGTTATAGACAATCCTCTATTATGTAAAAGATGAATCTCATTAATGATCTAAATCTTATAGTTTGGAAGTGTTGTAGACAATGTTATATCATGTAAAAGATGAACCTAATCAATGATCTAAATCTTGTAGTTTGGAAGTGTTGTAGACAATTCCACCAATGTAGTCAGTTCTTGAGAAGTCTCTATTTCCCTAATTGTCCTAGATACAACTCTTTCTATAATTGGTACTTTATTAAAAATATGAGTCTCATATAAAGCTTGTAGTTGGAAGTGTTTTAGTCAATCTTGTATCATGTAAAATATGAATCTCATCAATGATCTAAAGCTTGTAGTTTGGAAGTTTTGTAGAGAATTAGAAAAATCTAGTCACTTCTCGAGAAGCCTCTATTTCCCTAATTTTCCTATATACAATGCTTTCTATATTGTAGTTTTGTAGGCAATCTTCTATCATGTAAAACATGAATACCATCAATGATCCAAATTTTGTAGTTTGGAAGTGTTGTAGACAATTCCACCAATGTAGTCAATTCTTGAGAAGTCTCTATTTCCCTAATTGTCCTAGATACAATGCTTTCTAGCTTGTAGCGTTGTAGACAATATTCTATCATGTAGAATATGAATATGATCAATGATCCAAAGCTTGTAGTTTGGAAGTGATATAAACAATTCCACTAATGTAGTTAGTTCATGAGAAGTCTCTATTTCCCTAATTGTCCTATATACAATGCTTTCTAGCATGGGTCCTCTATTAAAAATATGAATCTCATCTAAATCTTGTAGTTTGGAAGTGTTGTAGTCAATCTTGTATCATGTAAACAATGACTCTCATGAGTGATATAAAGTTGTAGTTTGGAAGTGTTGTAGACAATTCCAAAAATCCAGTCATTTCTTGAGAAGTCTCTATTTCCCTAATTGTCCTAGATACAATTTTTTCTACCATTGGTCCTTTATTAAAAATATGAATATCATCTAAATTTTGTTTTATGGAAGTGTTATAGAAAATCCTCTATCATGTAAAAGATTAATCTCATTAATGATTCAAAACTTTTAGTAAAATATGAATCTCATTAATTATCCAAAGCTTGAACCTGATTAATGTTCAATGTTCAAATGGTCTTACAACATTGGTAAAACTCAAGTTGAGTGTCTTAATGTTTAATTATTAACATACATGTATGCTATATTAAATATGAATCTCATTAATTATCTAAATCTTGTAGTTTCAAAGTGTGTTGTAGACTATTATGTAAAAGATGAATATCATAAATGATTAGTACAATTTGTAGTATGTCTTAATGTTTAATAATTAAAATGTCATGCATGTTATGTAAAATATGATCATTAGCTTGATGTTTGGAAGTGTGTTGTAGACTATTATGTAAAAAATGAATCTCATAAATTATTTGTACAATTTGTAGAATGTTTTAATGTTTAAAGTTTAAAGTTTAATGCTCAGTGTTCAAATGGTTTTAAAACATTGGTAAAAATCAAGTAGTATGTCTTAATGTTTAATGATTAACATACATGTATATGATCATCAGCTTGTAGTTTGGAAGTGTGTTGTAGACTATTATGTAAAAAATGAATCTCATAAATTATTTGTACAATTTGTAGTATGTATTAATGTTTATGTTTAATGTTTAATGTTCAATGTTCAAATGGCCTTACAACATTGGTAAAATTCTAGTAGTATTTCTTAATGTTTAATAATTAACATACATGTATGTTATGTGTAATTGGTTTGCAATGAGAAGAAAGAATCCTATGATGCAAATATAGAATGCATACATGAACATAAATTAATATTTGCACATGTATAGTTGTAATAACAGAGTAATTGGTGTTATAGATGTGTCTGAAATCATGGAAAATGGATATAAGGGTCCTTTGGTTCTTAATCACAAGCAAGGATTCCAATATTGTGAAGCTTATGTTGAATTAGAACAGTGGTTAGACATCAAGTTGATGAATATTGGGATTAAAATTTCACAACCCTTGAACTGAGAGACAACAACATAGGGTATCCTTTTTTGTTGTCTTTCAGTTCTCGGATGGTGAAATTTTCATCCCAATATTCATCAACTTGTTGTCTAACCATTGCTCTAATTTAGAAAAAGCTTCACAATTTTGGAATCCTTGCTTCTGATTAAGAACCAGAGAAACCTTATCCCAATTTGTCATGTTTTCAATTATATCTATAACACCAATTACTCTGTTATTACATATATATGTGCAAATATTAATTTTTGTGAAATCATATATACTAAAAGATTCCATATTACTAAAGACAAAACAATTAATGATACTAAATGGAGGATATACTAAAGGCTCCCATATTGAGTGTGAGTGAATGTGCCTTGAATGTAAGAATAAGATACAATATATTGAATTATACATAATGTTTACTAAAATATTCAACATTGTTCAATCTCATTGCCACCATATAAACTACAAATTACACAATGATTAAAATTGATTAAAAAAATGATAAATGTGTTACAAACATAAAATAATAAATAAATATGTTAATAATTAATAATAAAATAATTAATAAATATGTTAATAATTAATAATAATGATTGATAAAAATAATTAATGAATATTAAATATAATGAGAAGTTGTGACTCCTCAAATTCTAAAGTCCTTGAGCTATATTTAAGCGGGCCAATTCATTGTAATTTTCTCATCATCTTACAATATATCATTCTATCAAGTAATTGTGGGTTTCTTCGAATTTGTGCGTTTCATTTGGTATTTGTGCGTTTCTTTGAATTTGTGCGTTTCATTTGGTATTTGTGCGTTTCATTTGGTATCAGAGTGGTCTCGCTCCTAAAGCCTTTGAGCTATATTTAAGCGGGCTAATTCATTGTAATTTTCTCATCATCTTAAAATATATCATTCTATCAAGTAATTGTGGGTTTCTTCGAATTTGTGCGTTTCAGTTGGTATCAGAGTGGTCTCGCTCCTAAAGCCTTTGAGCTATATTTAAGCGGGCCAATTCATTGTAATTTTCTCATCATCTTAAAATATGTCATTCTATCAAGTAATTGTGGGTTTTTTCGAATTTGTGCGTTTGGTCTCGCTCCTAAAGCCTTTGAGCTATATTTAAGCAAGCCAATTCATTGTAATTTTCTCATCATCTTAAAATATATCATTCTATCAAGTAATTGTGGGTTTCTTCGAATTTGTGCGTTTCAGTTGGTATCAAAGTGGTCTCGCTCCTGAAACCTTTGAGCTATATTTAAGCAGATCAATTCATTGTAATTTTCTCATCATCTTAAAATATATCATTCTATCAAGTAATTGTGGGTTTCTTCGAAGTTGTGCATTTCAATTGGTATCAAAGTGATCTCGCTCC
Organism: Larix kaempferi; assembly: GCA_027924585.1. Taxonomy (NCBI): domain Eukaryota; kingdom Viridiplantae; phylum Streptophyta; class Pinopsida; order Pinales; family Pinaceae; genus Larix; species Larix kaempferi. The sequence goes on from BSBM01000422.1 coordinate 15,249,029, forward strand.
TCTTTTGAGCTCGTTCAGCTCATCAATCATCACCATTAAATTTATCCACCCATCTTTGTCCTCTCCATCCCCGCACACCCATTTTTAACCTCATACCTATTCCCTACCACCTCAATTCGCCTCACACATCTATCCACACTCGCGCTCACCCATTCGTCTTCACCACATCATCGTCCTCTCTCCACCCACATTTTATCTCGACTCTAAACTCCCCCCTCCATCCACTCATACCTCTCTCCTTGCCTGCCCTACCTTTCCATCATCGTTCTCCCCTCCCCACTGCTCCTATATTTTTCCCTCTCCACTCCAATTCCCCACGCCTGCTCCTCTCGCCTCCACTCTACACACACTCATCCCATGCCCTCACACTCATACCGCACCCTCCCACCGTCATTTATCCCTGCCTCACCACCGGATGTTTCTCCCACTGCACCATATTCCCACGCTCCGCGCCCATCTCCCTCCTCTTTCCTACCTCCCCCACTGCCCCATCCATCTTCCCTTTCCATCCCTCCTCCCCTGTGCACTCCTCCTCTCCCTTCCCCTTCAACCATCCTCCTCCCCCCATTCCCCTCTGCTCGTGCCTCCTTCACGCTCACGCTTTATCCTTCCACCTCCCAACTCCACGTGCCATCCCTCCCTTCTCCCACGTCCCTCCCTTCTCCCATCTCCAACCCTTCATCCTCTACGTGGGATCCTTCCCACCTACTTCATCCCTCTGGAAATTCGCCATCTACCGCCACCAAAAATCCCTCCATCATCCACGTCAATCTTCACGAAAATCCCAAAACCCTATTTTTTTTATTTTTTATAATAGTATCATTACATAAAATTTTATAATAAATATTATTAATATTACAAATTATTAATAATAAAATTTATTTATAATTATAATATTACTAATATTACTATTAAAAATAAAATTTATTGTTAAATAATAACTTTATTCAAAACCTAGGCCTAGAAAGCAAAAATTCCAACATGCACAAGAACTATGTTGGAAATGAAGGATTAAATGGAAAAATTGGAAAAAAACCAAGCTAGAGATTTGAAAACTCCCGAAGGTATAAACTCAAGGCTGGATCAAATTGAAGTCAAACTTCACAAGGAAAAAGAAGAAATAATGTTTTGCAAATATCACCAGATTGCAACAGAAAGGTGATGTGGATAAATACACCTACAAATGGGTATTAGTGACACGAGTACCGGAGCTAACATATAGTCAATGAATCCACACATATGTGCATGGAATCATGCCATACATTAGAAATGGTTTAGAATTACACAACCTCTCAAACCTCGATAAGGCCAGATGTAAGGAAAAACTTATTGAAGAGAAGTTTAAAAAATCAAGACAAGGGAACCTTGACAAGAGTTATTTATGACAACAAGAAACAAAATGAAAATACTGCGGAGATAGTTGGTCACCAGATCATCAATGCAACAATCCTCAATCGTATGGCTATGAAGTTGAAAAAAGTTCAAAAACATCCACCAATCGCTCCGACAATGATAGAAAAAAGAAGAAAATTACTTTTTGCCGAAGCTTGGATCCCAGGCCATAAATGCAGAACTAATCACACAACACACTACAAAATTATAAATGGGAATGAAGTAAAGGTCCCAACAGAAGAAGATACATATGATTTTGATGTAGACACAATCTCCCCTGAAGTATCAATAACGACAATTATATGTATCCAACAAACTTGTAAAGAATAATATTTAGTGACACCAAAGAAAATTAACACCCAAAATAAGGAAATCCAGTTACTTACAAAGAAATATACTCCACCTCATTTAAGAAGTTGTGACAACAAAGTTGAACAAGGGTGAAAATGCGAAGTTTCGATACACTGTTTGAGAGAGGAGTGAAGAATAAAAAAATCGGGTGTGGATCAACATGCAAAAAAAGTCAATGCAAAGGCTCTAGGTCGAGAGTTTGATAAACTCTAGGCCGAGAGTTTCATAAAATCAAACTCTAGGACGAGAGTTTAATAAAACTCTATGTCGAGAGTTTTGTCCAATCAGAGTACAATATTTAAAAAATAACTCTAGGATGAGAGTTTAAAACTCTCATCTGAGAGTTTAAACAAAATGCTAGGCTGAGAGTTTGAAATATATTTTCTCGGTCGAGAGTTTTGATCAACCGAACCTGCAAAGATCTCCTGTAGTTTTCTGGAAATTACAACTTCAGCAAACTGAAACCTCTGCAATTTTTAAAGATTGTTTGTCGGGCTTGGTACCAGTGGATTCATTTGTGAATCTAGTTTCTAATGATATAAAAATTGCTTCATTTCATTAATAATTTCTATTTATTAATATTTTTTTTCTAAAGCTTATCCCTTAAGAATTTTATTGTTCTCAAAATCACCTGAAATGAAAAATTAATATCATCACAAGGACAACACCAAAAAATTAGAGAAATCACAAGCATGTTCCTTACACTATCCTCTTCAAAAGGGTAGTTTTATTTTCTTTAATGAGAGTCACATTTGAAAGAAAATGCGAGGACACCAACATCTGTAAAAAAGGCACCATTTTTGAAACATATGCTATTTCGATAAATAATAAAAAATAGTGCTTAAGTATGAAAATCCTCAACACATAGTCCATTGCCAAGTGCAATCTCTGTAGATTATGAGCATACATTTGGTTTTCCTAAAATGAATAACCAACTCTAAAAAAAATGAGGGGCACATAGGTCACTCACTATCCATACCTGAAATTTTAAAGCATATGTCGTTGGTTCCCCTCAAATTTGTCCCACTATAGGTCCATAAAATAATTTGAAAAAAATATGAGTACGAAGCTAATACAATTCTCTAAAACTCTTATGTTTACTTCAAGGTGAAATTCCTAAGGGAGATATGGGTTTGAAGGGATTGAAGTTGAAAAACATAAAAATTTGCAGTTTTTTTGTCAAAAAACAAGCAAAAAGTGTATCCCAACTTCATGTTTTCACCCACAACTCTTACTCCATGAAACAAAATCAAAACATATAGGACCCAAGAGGTTACAACTTACAAGATCTATTAAGGGTAAAGACATTACAATTCTAGTTGAATTTGGAAGTATACACAATCTAATAGATATCAATAGAGCAAAGGAACTTAATCTTTTCATGTACCCAGTTAAAAATCTCAAGGTGTCAACCATCGGTGATCAATATGTAGAAGAAGTAAGAAAATTCCATAGCGTGTCGTTGCAAATACAAAATTTAAACCTACAACCCAATTGATATGCCTTACCACTGAAGGAAGTAGATATGATATTAGGCACCGATTGGATAACCTCATTGGGAACTTCCTCTACCAACCTACTAAAACAATACATAGCATTTAAATGGAAAGGAAGTAAGTATTGGCTGTATGGACTGAAAAGTTCTCCACCCAAGCAGAAAGAATCACGGCTCAAAAATGATCCAGACCCACGTCAAGATACAAGAACCAATCCATACTCCCTATCTCAAATCAACGTCGACACAAATCCAGAACAAAAGAGGACATCAACACACTTAGCTTTGAGGACAAAACTTCCCTTAAGGGGAGGGAAATGTTACAAACATAAAATAATAGATAAATATGTTAATATTAATTAATAAAATTAATTAATGAATATTAAATATAATGAGAAGTTGCGACTCCTCAACTTTTAAATCCCAAGCTATATTTAAGCACGCCAATTCATTGTAATTTTCTCATCATCTTAAAATATATCATTTTATCAAGTAATTGCGGGTTTCTTCAAATTTGTGTGTTTCAAAATGTAACCAAATTCAAAGAAATTTCTCTTTTCAATTAAAAAGCTTAATAATTTAAAAAAACTAAAAATGAATAAATGAAATAATCATCTAATGAGAAGTTTATGAATGCATAAATGTATATGCCATGTAATTGATATATTTTTATATCTTTTTATGAGAATGTATGTATTCTTCCATGATTGATATATGACAAATCATAACACAATATATTATCTAAATGAAAATATTTCATTTCACAAGTTTTTTTTCAATAGCTTTGATTGTTAGAATACAATCAAATGAAAGGTCAAAAATAGATTCGGGGTGGTAGTGGAGGATCCACTATCATTATATCATCCCGTAAAGTTCCTTTTAGACATATGGGAACCCAAATCATCAGTTTTGGCTGACAAATTGACACAAGACAAAGTACATGACATGGAAAGACCATTACAATCCATATCCAACTAAGCAATTAAATACACATCATTATGTACCATAATTAAATACAACAAAATAAAGTTTGGACAAAAAATGTTTGAGGAGAGGCCAACCACTAATTCAATGATCAACAATGTGCATTCTAAATAACTAATATATCAGTCTAAACAATCACAATGTTTGGTTGTCACAATACAAATCCAATGAAGATAGAACACTATATATCCATTATATGTAATTCAAAAGGTGTCAATTTTGCAATCTTGCTAAAAATATCACAATGGAATGTCATCTTCAACTATTAATTCATGATCAACTTTCGTCATTTTCCCCCTTTTAACTTTTATTTTTTTCTTTGATGGAACTTCTATTGATTTTATTCAAGATGCACATACCAAATTACTATATTATTGGCAACATATGAAATAGGGTTCATAGTCTTGAAAGTGAATATAATGTTCACTTTGATGGGTTTCTTGGAAAAATAACCTTTTAATATACTATGGATCCTCTCTCATATACGAATCCTTTTTCATCATAGTCCTCCAATAACTTCATCTTCCTTTCAATGCACCACTTCAAATAATATTTCACTTTTTCTTTGTTTTCTATGGGTGCAATCATAGCTAAAACATCTCATGTAGTCAACACCATTTTTTAAATTCATTTTCGATAACAAATAATTTATTCTATATATATTATATACAATGAACAATATTTGAGTTTTTTTTACATTTGTATTACATTACATTGTTTAACTATCGTCATCAATTGATACTACTATGTCCTCTGATTCTAACTCCTCCAAGTTTATGGGTGGAATTTTCCCCTTTGGATTAATTTCTGAATGTTTCCAAGGTTTAACATAGTTGTTCATTATGTTTTCACAGACTTCTGTAGACTCAGTGTTTTCTATGCAAATAGGACAAAAACATGATTTCTTTCTACTATCAAATGCAAACATATTTTGAAAGGATTTTTTTTTAATTGAGTGCATATCTCTAGTCCCATATATGGTGCTAGAATCATATGGGATTGATCTATCTATATCTTGGATTCCAATAAGCTAAAAAAACTTGTGATGTCAACAATTCATGAAGGACAATTTTTATAGTTAGTGTATATGTTTTAAAGATATATTTAAGACAAATATTTTTTTTAAATTAAAATTAATAAAAATTTCAAAAAGAAAATATGTGTACATACCCATGCACATCTTCTGATTATTTATTATACTCGTGGCTTATATTTGAATGACACCATTCAACGGCCTAAACAGTTGATTGAAATCGATCGATAGAATGGTTCATTTTCCACCTTCAAAGTGCTTGTTTTACACATGCTCCTACACCATCATGCTCTCCTTTTACATGGCCAATCTCAAAGAAATTCCAATTATGTCTTACGTTTGATGCTATATGAATTTGACATAACCAAAAGAATGATGTGAAGATTTAAATTGTCCCTCGCATCCATCTGACCATATCCAATGTTCATTGAATTCAACTTTACATTTTTTTAGTGACTCAGAGAAAATATTTCCAATACAATGTTGTACAAAATGTGTATCATGTGTATGGTCATCACTGATATAAAAATGATATTCTTTGATCGCATGTCGATTTTGATTCGTTCCTTTTACGCCATTGATATTTTGTGAGCATGTCTATATAAAACATGAACAACTATAGAAACTCGGTCGGAATGATAATATTCACTTTGTATCTCTTTTTGTGCAGGAAATGTATAGTTTTTTTGCAAAAGCACCTGATAGACAAAATTGTTT